>JAQQZX010000021.1:2523314-2535883 GCA_030068355.1 Notoglanidium maculatum | reverse complement strand
ACATGCAAACTCCACACAGAAAGGCACCCTGGGTGACCCGGGGATTGAACCCAGGACCTTCTTGCTGTGAGGCGACACTGCTAACCACCGCACCATCGTGCCGCCCACCAACAACAACGTTAACATCATATTTGAGAAACAAAGCAGGACAGTCGCATCCTCTTCCCATCATGCACTGAAATCATGGGGTTTATCTCACTTAGTTATTTTCTGTAATGGCAACACACCGAGTTCCTGAGTGCAATGGAAACAGCACAGGAACTGGGGGCTTCTACTTCAGGAGATTAACCAACTTAAACTAAAGAGAACCTTTAGGGCTTCGGAACTTTGGTGAAGATGTGTCCCATGCCCCAGGTTCACTTTTAGATGAAAATGCACCGTATGGATATAACTAATTACCCCCCCCCCCATGCATGTAAATGTAAACGTATTTGACTACTGCAAGCATTGGAAGGAAGGAATGCCAGCTGAAATCCACACCTGACTCCAGAGAGTTCGAAGCTGTCAGGGGTGAAATGTTTGGAGCAGAAATAGATGTAGTCGCTCTGAGGCTCCCACAGCCCTTTTCCTCCAGGACCTTTACGCCGAGCATTGATAATCCAGGTAGTACGGCGAGGGTTTCCCTTCTTTGGTAACCTAAAGGAAAAGGGAAAAAAAAAGAAATCCTGAGTAACAGTTTTGGAGATGTTGGTGAAAACACTGGACACAAAGTCCCAGAATGCAATGCAGCTCACGACGCAGTCAGGATGAATTATAGCTCGGCTAGATGATGATCTACGACAGTATTAGCATGAGAGTTAAAGCTTTGGAAGATGATCTGTCTGAGCAGAGAGTACGGATGAGGAGGCATGAGAGCTGGACGGACTAAAGCGCCGCTGCACCACTCTCTAGGTAGGGATGAAGCGATGGCTAAATCCCACTGCATCACAATCAGCAGGTAGTCGAACCACATTTTAAGTAATGTGATTGCTGATCAAAGCGCGAATAGAAAAGGTTTAATGACCAAAAATAAATAAATAAAACATCAACTCAGTTCACATGTTAGCTATAAATATGCACTGAAGTTTTCATGGTGGATTTTTCCTTACAAGTACTAGCATTAAAAATTTTACTTTTATTTGTTGTTAATACATTTTATTTATCCTTTATTTATCCAGGGTAGTCACATGGAGACAAAGTCTCTTCTCCGAGCAAGCCCTGGCCGACTTGAAAAAAAAAAAAAAAAAAAGAAATACAATATAAAACCCAAAACGGATCCGAATTGATGCACATTGAAATAATTAAAGGTACTGCTCTCACTCACCTGTGAAAGGTGACTCCAGCTAAACGAGCCTCTTTGTTGTCACGTGACTTGCAGCCAGTGACAGAGCAATGTCTGGGCATCTAGGGAAAACACACCATGTCTAAATTTAGTTTAACAGGACAAATAGTGAATACTGATGTTTTTTTTTTAGATACAATTAAGACACAATAGAGGGATATTTCTAAAACTATGCACAGTAATTAATTTCACATAACATTTTACACCGTTACTGGTGTGCTTGTGCTCCGGGTGTAACAGTCCGATGATTTCGATCAATGCATCAATGTTGCTATTTTTTTCAAAAGCATGAAATGAATCAATGAAACAATAATAAATCAATTACTAGAGATTGTAAATGTTTAGAAATCAATTACAAAGAGCTGATGTGTAAAAAAAAAAAAAAAAAAAAAAATCATATTTTCAAACTGATGTATGATTTGCCTGTACCTCTAATTGTTTAAAAATGGTCCTTCTCTGTCATTATCATTCATGAATAAATGGTAGGCCTGCCCCAGAGTCTGGCCAAAGTTGCTCACACATTGATCCAAGGCTACTAATTTAAATTGGATCATACATATCATAATAAATTCAGTGGTATCTTCAAATATCAAACTGATGCCTTAAGAATCGAAATCGTATTGTACCGCGAAGAAGCCAAGTCTGTGTCTTTACAGACACTCTAATTAAAGCTAGGGTAGGTCATTTTCCAAAAAAGTTTCCAACCAAAAATCCCACCCCCTTTTTTCAGCCCTCCCTCCAAAGCCACTCCTCCAAAACACATGAACGCGCACTGCCTGACTACTGCTGGAGGACGAGTCCCCGAGAGAGCGATCGGGACAGGAGCGTAGCGTTTCGTTGTCATATCCACCTCGAAAACACCTAACATTTTCATAATGAATGTAAACAATGAGCATGGCTATTGTTAGTACTCATAGCTGTCAACTAGCTTGCTAGCTTTAGCAATACGTCTGCCTAGCCATGTGGAAATCTCTGGTGATGCGCAACGAGTGCATGGGCACGTAGGTAGACAGGCAGGTAGGCCATCCAATCATTTCATTCAGATTGACTAAAAAGATTGGACTGGTATTTTACAGTCCTGCAATTGCCATAGATTGTGTTGTTTTCCTTTTTATTATCAGAGCTTTGATAAATTTGATTTGACAGGTTGTAAAAAGAATTTCAAGAAACATAACATAAAAAGCTATGGTCTACCCTGCCTAAAATATCATTTATAAAATTCCTGACACGCGTGTGTGTTTTAAAACCTTATACTTGGCACTGCGCCCTTAAATATCAAATTATTTCTTTTCTCTACGCATGCGTAGTAGAACTCGTTGCGCACTACTTGCACAATTCTTGCGCAACATTGATGCTCTACAAGGCAGAGTGTAATGTTTTCCTGCAGGTTTTTAAAGCGTCTCTGGTGTAGAGTGGTAACATGTATTTGCTCATATCTGTGTCTCAGTGATTCATAGGATCTGTAGTTCTAAATGCTTACCAAAGTATCTGTAGTTATTTTAAAACATAGTGTCATTCGCTGTAATCTCTCTAGCTACGCTCCACCAGTGTTGTGTGTGTGTGTGTGTGTATAGATACTTTATGTACACACAATACTTGCGTTTTATTTCTTTGCTCTAATGTCCCGTTATTAACATCTGACTCTTTGAACCGTAACTGAAATATAACACTCGCCATTTTGTCTGTAGAAACATATAAAAATCTTACCTTTCGACCTCACGAAGATGGCTGTCTTCTTCTTCCTAATACTACCCGTGTGCGATTCAGCCAATCAGAGTACGATCTGGGCATGACGTCACAAGCTGCGGTGCTTTCCTTCCGGTGTTGTTATTCGGATTTATACAACTGCGCTGTTGAATTCTCTATCCTGATTGGTCAGAAGGTCTTGATTAGTTTTTCTATAACTGCAGCTGCAAATCACAGGTTTATAGTAATGCACTTATACTACTAATATATAATATAACTAACTATATATATAATTATATATAACGATATAATATCGTTTCTATAGTAACAGCTCTTTTACAGTGTATGGCAGATGCCACATAATCTAAGATTAATATAATAAGTGGATTTATTAACTAAAAACAATGTACAGTGACGATATGATGAAACCTTATGTAACGGGATGTTTACCATTTTTGGAAGGAGTCTCCAGTGTCAGTCAGTATTCAGAACAGAGGAGTTTCTCTGTAACAAGCTTTTATATCTTATTAACTTCAAGACAGAAGAAAAAGAGAGGCATTGTGCTACATACACATTAATATGTTTTAGTTTTAAAATGTGTCACTTGCTACATTTCCACCTGACATCCATACTGCTACGGTGTTTTGAAAATGCTTCTCACTCTGTTTTAGTTTGAAAACTGCAGGGTTGCGTTTTAATGTGGACGGCCAGAAACGTAGAGTTTTGGAAACGACGACACAGGCACCCACGTTCGTGTCCTGATCGGGTCTTATCAGTCACAACGCATCCTTCCCTGATTCATCACACTCCTTTCATGTGACCCTGTTGCAGAAGTGAACAAACCTCCTCAGCCTCGACTCCCAGTGGTGAACGCAGAATGGATAACCAATTACAGGCGTTGCTGACCTTGTTGTCCTTGCTAGCTGCTGTTGTGAAGTTAAATTCTGCATTTTATAATGCTACATCTGCCTACGTGCCCAGGAGTCAAGCTATTATTCGTATCGTGTGATTTACAATTAAGAGACCAACTGCACCGTAGACAATCTGCTTCCTGTTTATATTGGCACACATACGCCCGGTGTACGTGAATGGTCATATGATATATATGATATGCGTTTTAGGCGTCTTAGTATGGACGGAGATGGTTTTTGTTTCAAAACATCATTTTGAAATGAAAATGGATTAATGTGAATGTAGCCTGAGGCAAATAATCTAGTGTTTATAGCTGCTACGATGTAATGGATAACAGGACCTAGCTTGTGTAGCAGATGTTCCTCAATGTTAAATGTAACTGTAAGAGGATAAAAAGTATGAAGTGTCGTTGTAAAATTGCTGCTTTTGCTCATCGACCAGCAAGCTTCAGATTGGAGCCTCTGTTGGTGGATGCGTTGATGTGAACAACAACTTTTCAGCATTCCAGGAAAATTTAAACCAGATTAAGGAACATGTTATCATCACAATAGTGAAGACAGAAACAAGAAGATGATAATGGCTTGGCTTTAATTGTAACAGATGTTTCAGGATGCAATGTATGGGTAAGAGGAGAATAAGTCAAATTATAAATATGAGAATATAATGCCAGGACAATACGTCTGAGGAAGTGAGAGCGGCTCAGAGATTTTTAGGGCGCTGATATACACCAGTGGTCAAAAGCTTGCACTGGAATGAGTAAATATTTTGTGTGGCTTTAAAGAGATTTTGATAAAGATGACTAGAATGGGTTGGGAGGTAATGCCCAGGGCTCAGTTTATTTCTGAATCAGAATGTTTTCAGGTAAAATTAAATTGTAGCTTTCTTTCAGAATTTAGGTGGAGCACCGAGGTTCTTGAAGAAAACTCTTTTGGTTGACTGATGAGGACTCGAAAATCTAAAATATTTTGTATTTCTTGTTCGCTTCATAATTCCATGTGTGTTATTTCATAGTATTCTAAAGTAGTAAAAAAAAGAAAATTAAAACCCTTCTATAAGCAGGGGTGCACAAACTTTTGACTGGTAGTGTATTGTAAAAACAGGAAGGTGAGAAGAGTTAACAGTGTTATTACATAAACACACTTGACACAACATGATGCGTTAGAAAAGCATTCGGTATCGATGCACTGATTTCAGTTACGCGTACTCTAGTAAACAATACACAGTTATTTATTTATTTATTTATTCTTTTTTATTACAAAACTCCAGTTCATCATGATTTAAAGTGATTGTACAGTTTTATGGTTTTTGGTCCCTTTAGATTTGGTAAAAGTTGGATAAAATGGCTTTAAAATGTACGAAGCACTGAAATAAAACAACATTATCAGGCAGACTTTTCAGTGGAATAATGAACGATTAGTGTTTTGAGAGAAATAAAACTGCTTAAATGGAGCGCACGAGAGAGAGAGAGAGAGAGAGAGAGAGAGAATGTTTTGCTGGTTAGAAAATGTAAAAATCATCCCTCCATCTTGACCTAACTGAGGAGCGGCGCTCACAGTAGAAGGCAGGTGCATTTGGACACTTTCTCGTGGCTGAGCAGGCCGAATTGGGACGTGGCCACGTTTTGGATCAGGTTCCAGAACTGTTTGAAGGAAACTCCCTCTCCATCCTTCACCCCCATCTGCCTCAGCACGTCCCCGAACCCTGCGTCCGACCCCCCAACCTGAAACGGCAAGACGCAAAGTCATGACACGGTTGTACTACAAGGTCACACACTGTTAGTCACAACATGTTATGGTTACTATAGTAACAGCTTGCTCAGGGGCGTGTACGGTGGCTGTTCCACATAAAAACATTTCTAATTATTGATATGGGTTCAGTTTCCTGTGAAGAGATGTTTATTTAACATTTAGGGATGGAACCTCCAGTGTCAGCGCTTTGTAACGTCTAATGTTAAGATTTCTGACCGCAGAGTCTTCGAGATGTGGTGCTTTGTCCGGTTTCTTGGTAAACACGCATTAAATAACTATAGATAGAGGAAAAGTACCACGTGACTTTCTTTAATAAATCAATACTAACAGCAGTCAGTCAGTATAAAATGTACTACACACACACACACACACACACACACACTCACACACTCGACCACATGCTTTACATTCAGTGTGTTCACTCATAACAGTAATGTTGCACCGTTGTAGTGTCTGTGTCTCAGTACAGAGACGTTACACTCAGGACACGATATAATCCCAGAGAATCTGAACACAAACCTCATGTCAGAGTTCATAGAAAGATGATTTCTCACACTGTAATGTTTGCAATTTATTAAAAAATGAATGTACCAGATTTTTAACGAGGAAAAAAAAAATCCTAAAAAAAGTTCCTGTTTTTTAGATTCTTCTACATGGTTTCTTTTCTTTCTTGCGGTCTGCGCTGTTTTACTTCTCTGTTTGTTTCTTTCTTTACTTTTGTTGGGTTTTTTTGCTTCGTTCTTTCTTGCTCTCTAATTTTCTCTTTCTTTTTTCTTTATTTACTCCTGTTTGTTTTTTTTGTTTCTTTCTTTCTTGCTTTCTTTACTTTTGTTTGTTCTTTCTTTTTGTTTGCGTTTTGTTTTTCTTTCTTTCTTTCTTTCTTTCTTTCTTTCTTTCTTTTTGCTCCTTTCTTTCCTTCTTGCTTACTTTACTTTTTCGGTTTGTTTACTTGTTTGTTTCTTCTTTTCCTCGGTTGCTCTGGGTACATATTTTTATGTTGTGTTTATTTTAAACAAAATTTTACATCAGTTTTTTTCTTTCTGTGAATTTGACCAACATTTAGGAGCCTAAGTGAACTCCTGTAGCTGTGTAGAATGAAACGACACCACATCTAACTAACATAGTTAAACATGAAATTAGATTTTCTTTTTGGTCAAGTCGGTTTTATTCTGACAAACAGACAGTAGGATTTTTGTGAAGATGCAGAAATGCTTTGACTAAATATCTGAAACAGCAGTTCAGCTTTTACTTCAGTGGTTTTTACATTTTGCCTTCTGGACCAGGAGTCTAACAGCAGTCCTGATTATACCATTATTACAGAGACAATATTATTATAAACCGATTCTCACTTTTAGATTTTCCTAAAGCTCGATTCTCTAAACTGGATGTGCAAAATTAAAAACCAGTTAATGCAAAAGAATGTTAAAAGTGAAGAAACACGTGTAATATTTCAGTACAATTGTGGGAACGTCTTCGGTAAAGCTGACTGTCATTAAACGCGCTGTAGGTTGCAGACGTTTCATGCTTCTATACGGTGCGTCTCCTGATCTTACGTCTGTTTTTCTGTATGATTTCTTGTTTCCTGTCACTGAGTATTAAAATTCAATTGACGTGTTAACACTGCTTCACAAAATTGCTGTTTAATTGTCTTGCTTTATGAACCTGTTGCAAAACCCTATGTTCATCTCAAGCTGTCACCATTTATCATTCAGCTTCTTTTGTTCGGGCTTTTTTTCCTCCTTTTTTCCTTTCCAGAAATTCCCTGTGAGGCCGGAGGCAGCCTGCCGCGACACGAACTGAAATGCCAGGCTCTCTCTAAAGCGCTTTCTCCTGCTAAATCAGCCCGAACTCTTTCCTTTCTCGGTTCGAGCCGTTTCCGTTGACACTCTCTGACACACGTTTAAATCGACCCCGAACAGGGGAAAAAAAAAATCCACGTAATGAAATGACAACCAGGACGGTTTAGAGTTTCCACACAGGGATCTGCGGCCACACCCTGCGAGCGTGTGTCCAGTATCTGGGCATGTTCTGTACCTTGACGAGGTTGGGCAGCTGCGAGGAAAGGAGACTCTTGAATTCATCTGCCTTGAGCGTGGAGCTTTTATCACCCGAAGCAGCGTGGAAGTTTGTGACCAGAGTGTTGATGGCCTTCTCAAGGTCTGAATACTGAAACAGAGAGAGGATTTAGCTTTGATGCTGTCTTGAAGAGTCTCCAAAAAAAAAAGAGTAATTGTCTCATAGAGGAAAAGGAAACATTTTAATGGAGGAAACGCACACATAATACTTGTTTACTTATCCTCATAGCTTCAATACAGTCTTAAAACAGTTGACATTCAAAAACCTGGCGCATCACCTACACGGCCATACCAGTAATACCTGCAAGTCGAGCCCTGACAGCCCCGCCCCCATACACTATTTACCCACGGGACACACCTGAGCCTGAAAACATCGCCTCCTGATCTCTCTTGGTCATGGAGGGAAATGACTGCGCGGTTTAAACCAGTCGGGCCTGGCCTCAGCGCCTCACACACACGGACAACGAAGGGTCGAGTCCGTTTAAGACCCACTAGAGCTCATCGTCAGCACAAAACCGGCTCTTTAGCTAAATGGTCGCATTATTGCGTCTAATGTCAAAGCCCTGGGTTCTAATTACTGATGTGAACACAGCTATTAGGTTTTCCATTCAGTGTGTGGTTTTGAAAAGCTGCAGCTCTGCCATTTGCTCCATCATTGTATCCACACACACGGCACAGAAGTTGCCACGAGATGCTTATTTTCAGCTCGTCTTAAATCTGGTGTGTTGGCGCAAAAACAAAAAACAAAACGAAGCGGTAGATCGGACAAACTGGGTGTTTAGTACGTAATACGTTGCTGCAAGGGCAAAGAATCTTGCCAGAATATACGACAATCCTACAATTTATCTCAAGAGATTGCAAACTAGGGCTGTAAACTTTACATTTGTCCGGTATGTAAGGTTCTGATCGTTATAGCAGCGCTTGTAGGAAATCTACAACATAGTTAAAACTACATTCGCACGACTTGATTAAAGCCAAGGTTTGAGATTAAGAGTTAAAGATTAAAAAATGTCGCATGGTCTTTTGCCGGTCCTGTCCAGTTCGAGTGATCCTGTGCCCACTATAACTTCAGATTCCTCTCTAGGCTGATGGGAGAGGAACCCGATGTGGACTTCTGCAGTTGTGGCTCATCCGCTTCAAGCTCTGACGTTATGCTTTGTGCTGCCGTTGCTTTTCTGCTCACCACGTTTATACAGAGTGATTATTTGCGTTCCCGTAGACTTCCTGTCAGCTTGAACCAGTCTTTCTCCAGTCATTTTTTTAAGCCTCTCATCAACAAGGCATTTTCATCATCCTCTAGAGGATAAACAATAAAATAATTTTAAAACATGAGCGCCCAGGAGATCAGCAATTTCTGAAATACTCGGCACCAGCAACTACACCACGCTCGAAATCAGGTTTTTTCTCATTCAGACGTTTGACGTGAACATTAGCCGAAGCCCTGTGTCTAATCTGCATGCTTTCATGCACACTGGATAACTGCATGAATGAGCAGGTGTTCCTAATAAAGTGGACGGGTGAGCGTACTCAGATTTGACATGAAATCATGTTGGTCCCGTTTTTTCTTTATCAAAGCTGACCGAAACAACCCAAATTCTCTGTGTTCTCTAAAGGAATGCAGATGAACTGAGTGATTCCTCATGCTTTCCGTTTCCACACACACACAATGGAGAGCCGCCCAGTGGAGCATATGGCCTCAATTAACATGATTGGTATGAATTCAGGAAATGCAGAGGGTCAGATCCACTAAAAGGCGCTGCGACTGTTTCTCTGACACTCCTTATAAAACTTCACCTCATCTGATCAGCGCTTTATTACATTAAAAAGAGCTCAAGATTGGACTGAACTCGACTGGAACGCTGGAATGTCGCAAAATTGTAGACACTTTAAAAACATTTCTCAACACACACTCGGAGAAATGTTACGCAGATGAGTGTGTGTGCGCTCAGTAACGCTGATCCTCAGAATTATGAGGCTTTATCTGGTCCAGAGAGAATTCCTGCCATGCCTACTGTAGTTGACACGTAGCTATGTTGACGCAATTTCAGTACCTGCAGGGTTCTTTGTAGGTTCTGAAGAAGCTCCTCACGAACAAAGCTTAAAATAGTTTTTCAAAGTTTGAGCAGGTATTAATGGCAAGAAAAACTAATTCTGACATGACAACTTGTTTCTCTGAGCTCTTGAACAACTTGGATTTTAGCAAAGCATTGTTCTCAAACACTTTTTTTTTAATCTCCTGGTGGACTCTCATAGTTTCCTTCTAAACGTACATAAAAAGAAAAAGCAAGAGCCGTTACCTGTTCCGCCATTTCAGCCGCTCCTTTCTCCTTCTCTTCAGCAATTTGGTGCTCGACCTTCCTCCGCTGCTGTCACATCTTGGCTGAGATCCTGAATCCTCCCACTCAGGGCAAAAAAAAAAAAGTACAACCCACCACCTACAGTGTCAGTATGCTATGGAGGAGGGAAAAAAACACACTCCTGTAATTTGATGCTTTGGGACTGTAAAGTGGACAGGGCGGAGATGAGTGCATAGCCTACTATTTTCCCTCTGCTCTAGTGTTCCAGAGCCGAGCAGAGGACACACACACACACACACACACACACACACACACGCATACTGAGTTCCTCACATCTGGAAACTCTCAGCAGAAAGTTGGAACACATCTCTGTTGGTTTTTTTTTCTTTTTCTGCAGAAGCTTGCATGACAAGTACAGACCGACTGGAGCTGTGAATCTTTTCTGCGCTTTCACATCCAGACGCAGAAACTGACTGCCAGTTCCAGTTTACACGAAGACTCTTAACTAGATTGCACAAGTTAATTACATAAAACTATTACCAATGATATTAAATGAGATTCTGTTTCCCTAGGTCATGCTTTATCTTTATATCAACAGGAAAGACGTGGCCCGACAACACGCGTAAAATGAGCTACAAACAGATCTGAGCCAACTCATCAAGAATTTTGTCAGCGTTGAAGCTACACAAACTAGGTGTGGTGGAAAAGAGAATGGTGTCCAAACCGATGACAATGTCCCCACACCCACTCCACTGCATGCTTGATAATCCGAAGAGATCCTTTAGCGATACAAAAACAACCAGCATGTAGAGTCAGAACATTTTTTTTAGTTAAAGTTCAAGGCTGAAATGAAATACTTAAGAATTAGATGAAATCACAAATCAGAGCTGAGCAGATTGTTTGGTATATCAGTTTTGATTTGTGGTTGTGGAGAGCTGTGCGTTTCTTTATTCAGCATACGAGTTCAGCCGAACTGAATAACAATCCAGCTGAGTAGATCTAAAGATCCTGCTTAAAAACCCCGCAGTCACAGCTTGTAGCAGGAATCAAACTCGCAACCACCCGACCGTAGCCTAGAGCCCGCTAGCCGCTAGTCTTGAACTGCTGAGTCACCGCCGCTAAGAGAACGAGAAAAACAGAACATCATACTGACTTTGACAGAGCAGATTTTTTTACTTCATGCAGTATGTATCTCTTTAAACGTAACACATTCCACTTGCTTCATATCTTTATTGGTGGAGCGACACACAACTAGCACGTGCTACACCGCCTGCTGCGCTACACACATCAACCAAGGATGCATTTTCTTCAAATAAATACATTTTTACAGATAGTGGAAAACATAAAATATTTTTATAATCCAAAGACACACAGGGGTTTTGGAAATGGTGACAAACTCAAACAGAAAACAGCACAAATCAGGCATAAAACTCTGCTAATTAGCATGTCAATGAAAATAAAGACGCGGTTTCCATTAAAAGCAATGGAGAAGAAGAGGACTGTGGCTACACACAATCTTCTCCTAACTAGGAATTTTAACATTCACTGATTTTCATTCTCCTCATTAATGCATTTAGGTAGCTAGCTCGGGTTAAATTACGTTAACTTGTGTGCTTTCCAAGAAGCGCTAATGCTTGAAAACAGGGCAGTTTCTGATCATTTGGTGGCCCTTGGAGACAATTTAATCATTTGTCACACCAGTCATATTATTTTATATGCAAAAACGAACCAAATTAATACTTCATTATCTTTGACGGCTTAAAAAGCTACTGCTGTCATAGCTAGTGGTAGCAAGCTAGCAAGGTAAAATGTATAGCTTAGCACTTCTTACTCTAAATGCTAGCTAGCTAGTTTGTCACTAACTTTATTTTATTTTAAATATACCAACAAGTTCAAGCAAGAAAGCAGAAAAATGACTAAACACCAGTGAATCAGCATTAATTTCTTCCGGTCTGTTTTTTATTATCTGCTTTTTTTTCTGTGTTTTTTCCATACCTAGATGATTCTTCATGATATTCTGATTTTATATAGATATATAACCCCTTTTTACCAACTACATTTATTTATTTATTTTTAATCACAGAGCCCCCTGGGGGTCCTAAGTGACCGCTTGGCAAATTTTTTTTAACAATTTCCTCAAATCATTTTTGCATATTAAAAAGTGATTAATGTTTTTAACTTATGCCATTATTCGAATGAAAAATCCAACTACGTTGCTCTGGCTTGTTCAAAATCATACACACCATGTTTCATTTGAAACAAAAGGTAGAAATCATGTCAATTTTAGCAAACGGACTTCTAAAGCTTCAGTCAAGTAAATATCTGGGTCAGGAATTTAAACGACCATTCACATTTCTTACGATTTACCTTAATAATGGTTATATTTTTTATTTATACAGTTTACAGTGCTGTGCAAAAGTCTTGACCCCCCTCACCCCTCATTTCTTTATATTTCCATCCATCCATTATCTATACCGCTTTATCCATCTGGGTCGCGGGGAAGCTGGAGCCAATCCCAGCATCTTTGGGC
>JAQQZX010000021.1:2511722-2521859 GCA_030068355.1 Notoglanidium maculatum | reverse complement strand
TGTGTGTGTGTGTGTGTGTGTGTGTGTGTGTGTGTGTGTGTGTGTGTGTGTGTGTGTGTGTGTGTGTGTGTGCCTCTTGTCTGCTGTAACTCGTATTACAGCCCGTTTTCCCAGCATGTTGTTGCCAGATTTTTAATCATTCGCATAAAGCAGCTTAAAACGTGCTGTATAATACAGTAAACATTTAGCAGAATATTTGTGTATCTCATTTCTATGCACTGTATTGATTGTGATTTCCAAACTTCTGGTTGTTGTTTATGCCTGATGGTGTGTGTGTTTCCACACTCGTGCTTGGCTTTTGCACCTCTTCTTCTCCACCCCGTTCCATTAGCAGACCTGCTGAAGCTGCTGGTGTTTGCTTGCTTTGTAAAAGACCCACATGAGGAACACGGCAGTCAAGTTGTCGTTTCCGTGTTGTTCTTTTTAAAGAAAGTTTCCACTGTTGTTTCTGCTGTTTAACATGTTAATGAATAATTTGTCAATTAAATGTTATTACTGATAATCGGTGTCTCATCAGCAGGCATTTTAAAGCGATTAAACGTGTTTTGTATAAAATGCCGCAGGTGTAAACACGCCTGGATCGTTCAGTACTGCAGCACTGCAGTCGAGTCACCGCTGTGTGTAAATAATTTAAGGAAATGCAGCTTATTTTTAATGTATTCATCAGTTTTGTTCAGTGTTTTCTCTTCTTTAGGGGTGTGTGGCTTTCTTTCTGAAATCATCTCAATACATGAGCAACAATCTACTGCATTAAAAACTACTGCATTAAAAACCAGCATCAGTTCAGTACATACATTTTATGAGTTGCAATGCAATAAAGTGGGAAAGAGCACGGTCATTTTAATTTACGCAAAAATGTTCACATCGTGGTTAGTGTGACTGACAGATCTGAGGCCACGCCTCCTTTAGTGTGCCTGACCGCTCTGAGGCCACGCCTCCTTCAGTGTGCCTGACAGCTCTGAGGCCACGCCTCCTTCAGTGTGCCTGACAGCTCTGAGGCCACGCCTCCTTCAGTGTGCCTGACAGCTCAGAGGCCACGCCTCCTTTAGTGTGCCTGACAGCTCAGAGGCCACGCCTCCTTTAGTGTGCCTGGCAGCTCTGAGGCCATGCCTCCTTTAGTGTGCCTGGCAGCTCTGAGGCCATGCCTCCTTTAGTGTGCCTGGCAGCTCTGAGGCCACGCCTCCTTTAGTGTGCCTGGCAGCTCTGAGGCCACGCCTCCTTTAGTGTGCCTGACATGCACATGCCACGCCTCCTCCGCTTGCTGGCCACGCCTCCCTACTTTTTCTCAGTACACACTATTAGTTATTGTAGCTGCCTTATAAAGACCAATTCACTGAATATCCAATGGAACACTTCACTGGAGCCATGAGTTTTGTGGAGAAACACTGAATCTTTTTGTGTTAAAGTGTGTGTGTGTGTGTGTTTGTGTGTGTCTTGTTGCAGAGAGCCCTGGTCGGCATTTTACTCTCTTCACTCTTCCTGATGTTTATAACACCACCACGCTCCTGCTGAGCGACGATGAGGAGATGCTGTTCGTGGGAGCGAGAGACGCCGTTATCTCCCTCAATATCAGCCAGACAGGAAGCCTGCAGCTCGACAAGCAGGTGGGTGTGTGCGTGCGTGTGTGTGTGTGAGAAGTTTGTCCTTTTCAGCCGCTTTCTCAGGCCTCTTATTTTGGACAAATTTGAAAGCGGTGTCCTTTTTCGAGACTGCTATCCTGTAATTTTGTTGACGGCTGACAGGAGACTCTTTTTGCACAGCAACAAACATAAGTAATATTGACCTGTAAAGCACCTGTGATTCTAAATAAGAAGAATGAGTGGTTTTCAATACTTCGTGTTTATGCTTTCAGCACTATAATTCATCTTCTGGTTTTTCTTTCCTTACTTTGGTACACAATATCGCCCCATCCTCAAAGTGCGTGACATTTATGTTGAGTTTTATTGTTTAAGGGTTAAAGGTGTTTATTCAAAATAGGGGGATGGTGATGTGCCAAAAATATCATACTGCGCTACTTTAACAATATTACAATGTTTACGTTTAAGTGGCTCCGCGTTATGATATTTAATGTGTAGAAAAATACGAGTTCTGAGCAGTAGGGAAAAATGACTACATAAAAATGTTCTGATATTTAAGAAAAGTTGACTGTGATGTAATTTATCTGAAAGTATATTTTTAAGTCGTCATATTTTCTGCTCTTCTCTGTAAATACCTGCAATCAAAATCATGCTAATAATCCATAAATAAATGTCTGCGCTGTCATTCCGTCCTCTTTTAGATCGCCTGGTCACCCACGGAGAGCGATCTGGGAGACTGCACCATGAAGGGCACGAATAAGGTAAAGGATAATGAGGAGTGATGCACACAGGATTCAAGTGAAAAAGGCTGTAATTAAAGGCTCACATGGACATTACAGTTAATCTGAGTCTCTGCTCTGGTGTCTCTCTCGCACTACAGAAGGACTGTCCAAACTTTGTGCGAGTGCTGCAGGTGCTGAACTCCACACACATGTTCGCGTGCGGAACGTTTGCCTTCAGTCCTCGCTGCACTTTCATCGTAAGCGCTCCGCCCGCACTCGTTTTTTCCTCCAGCAGTCGTTCTGTGTACAGGAGGATTTATTACCCAGCTGTTGTAGTGTTTGCATCGCTGTGCAGTATTTTCAGTGTTTAATAATGCTTCATGTTGTTGTGATGTTTTGGCAGAGCTCTGAGGACTTCTCTCTGCTCGCGGGTCCCAGCGGTAAAGCCGAGGAGGGCCGGGGACGCTGCCCTTACAACCCCTACGACAAAAACACAGCCATCACTGTGGGTAAGACTCCTCTGTCCGTCTGTTCCGTGTGTGCGCCGATGAAAAGACGCGCGTTTCTTTGATGTCCGGTGAAAAGAGGGAGAGGAAAGCGAGGCAGAAAAGGGGGAAAGAGCCTGAGCAAAAGCTTGCTGCTGCTCTTCTGCACATGACTGAGCTTTGCACGCACTTTGTGACTTTGTGTTGGGTTCCTTTTGTGCTACAAGATGTTATCTGTATCTCCATCTCGTTATCTCTGTATGGTTTTGTCAGTTTGGACGTGCTACAGCCCCATGCACATACCTGCGCGCGTGTGTGTGTGTGTGTGTGTGTGTGTGTGTGTGTGTGTGTGTGTGTGTGTTTAGGTGGAGAGCTTTACACCGCCACAGTGGCAGACTACAGAGGGACTCGTCCCGTCATCTCTCGTCACCTGAGTGAAGGAGATCATGTGGATTTGAAGCTGGATGATAAGCCGGGCTGGCTAGAAGGTAAAAGAATAAAAATAAAAAAATAATAATATCTAAAAAGAAATAATGAATGTTTGTTTATGTGTAACGTGTAGAGGATGTTTGGGAGAGAGGCTTCATTTTTGTTTTTGTTTTTTCCCCAAGATCCCACCTTCATCAGCTCCACTTACATCCCGAGCGAGGAAAAGGTTTATTTCTTCTTTAGTGAGAACGGACGCGAGTACGACTTCATCGACAAGTTCACCGTGTCTCGCATCGCTCAGGTTTGCACGGTGAGGCGCTTCCTCTGTGGAATACATATGCATCGAATGTTCCTGGTTATGCTGTGGATTAATAATGTGTGTGTGTGCGCGTGTGTGCAGAGTGATGTGGGGGGACAGCGGACTCTGCAGCGACGTTGGACCACCTTCACTAAAGCTCAGCTTCTGTGTCAGGCCAGAGGAGAGCTGCCCTATAACGTCCTGCAGGACGTGAGTACGCTGCAGCCCGCAGAGGGCGCCAGCGAGGACGACACGCTCTTCTACGGCATCTTCAGCTCCCAGTGGTGAATAAAGCGTCAACTCGTACTGCGCTGATGCGATTATATATCAGCTAATATGAGGCATGGCGTGTTCATGGAAAGAAAGTGAGGAGAGCTGTGCGCTTTGTGTTTTTCCCCGCAGGTCCGTGAACTCCGGTCGCTCAGCCGTGTGTGCGTTCAGCCTCGGAGACGTTAAAGCCGTGTTTGCAGGAAACTACAAGGTGCTGAACAGGGACACGCTGAAATGGAGCTCGCGCATGCAGGAGAGGATCGCTAATCCTGGAGAGGCAAGACCGCTCTTAAAAAATAAATAAATAAAATAGCATAAAATAAAAGATCAGTTTCCGATGATCTGATGTGCACACTGACGTGCGTGTGTTCACGTGTTTGTGTTCTGTCCTGCAGTGTGGTCTCCACAACGCCTCAGATAACGTGCTCCGCTTCGTCAAGGAGAACTTCCTGGCTGATATGAGCGTGTCTCCGGCCAATCAAGGGCTGACGTTGGTGTCACCTGACCGGCGCTACAGCAACATTGCGGCTCAGAGAGTGAAGGGAGCTCATGGGAGAGAATACACCATCCTGTACCTGCTCACAGGTAACACACACATACACACACACACACACACACACACACACACGTCACACTTTCTCTAGGTTCAGCTCTGATACACAGCTCCTCGTATAGGAATAACCCTGGAGCTGCAGCCTAGATGTTTGTCACTGGCTTCACACGCACACACACACACACACCACGCTAACACGTCTGCTCTCTGTAGAAAGCGGCTTCCTGCACAAAGCCGTGCTGTTGGAGGGCGGAGCTCACATCATCGAGGAGATCCAGGTGTTGAGGCAGCCTCAGCGGGTCAGGAACCTCCTGCTCTCCATCTCAAAGGTACCACTGGGGTCTGACGAGCAGTTGCGGGGGCAAAGGTCAAACCCAGGGTCTCTTATTACTGCTCATTACACACTCACTATAGAGAACCTCACAATACACACATGGGCATTATACAGTATCTGTACAGAGCTAGAACACTATGCTATGAACACACAGGTTGTGGGTAGGAGGAGGTCTTCTAGGAAAGTGTGTGCGTGTGTTGTAGTAAAGAGTTTTGTGTGCTGTGTAGGGCGCAGTGTTAGTGGGCTCCTCGGAGGGAGTTGCCTCTGTTCCTGTCTCGAACTGCTCACACTACTGGAGCTGTGCTGAGTGTGTGTTAGCCAGAGATCCCTTCTGTGCCTGGGACCCAACACAGAGCGTGTGTGCTCGCGTCTCCTCCATCAAAGACCGAGCGTAAGTACACGATTACTGTCTACTCACTCTGTTCGCACACACACAAGCAAATAAACACAAATTAACAAACACACAGCGGATACAAACGAACAAACAGGCATCAGAAAAACATAAACGTACCAAAAGCACAACACACAGACATTCAAGCAAACACACAAACGCAGACGTACACACGCGCAACCACAGACATGTACACACGCAAAACAAACACGTAAAAACACGCATATGAACAGTCCAAGCAAACATAAATGAACACACACAAGCAGGCATGCATGTCAACACACACAAGGACAAACATGAACGTGCACAAACACGCATGCGCCTGCGCACACACACGCAAACCGACATGAACACAAAAAATACCAACAGATATAAACGTGTGTTAGAACAAACATGGACATAAACACACATTCGAACAAACACAGATACACGCACACAAATGACAGAAGCACACAAAAACAAAATGCAAACACGAACACACAAAAACATAAGAAAAATACAAACTCGAAGGAACACACTCAAACCATACACAAAGTCCAAAACCTGCAAGTTGGATGTTTTGATATCATTAGGAATGTTTCTGGGTTTTTTGTACACTGTAATGAGCTGTTCATCAGATATATTCTGTCTGTGTGTGCGTGCGTGTGCGTGCGTGTGCGTGCATGCGCGTGTTCTCCTCGCTGCTCTCCTCAGTGTTCAGGATGTAGATGGAGGAAACGTGTCTAAAGAGTGTAACACCTTCACCACGCTGGTTCCTAGAGGACGGTTCATCGCGACCGGTGCACCTGCCAGTGAGTAGGACTTACACACACACACACACACACACACACACACACACACACACACACACACACACACACACAGAGTCAGGAGCTCCCATAAGAACAGTGTATAGCTGTACAGTAAGACTGCAAAGCAGCTCAGGATTATTTGATAGTGTGTGCTTAAAACAGAACCTGACCATGTGGAGGAACTCAAACCATTTAAATAAATATCTCTAATGTGAATATATGACTTTCTATAATAAAAGTGAAGGTAAATATGGAATGCTTCAATAACTGTCACAGTCATTTCAGTGCTACAGTAACAGTGCCTGCCCCGACATTGTGCCCCCTGCAGGTCAGCTTGTTTCGGTGTCTCTGAAAGAGGTGGTGCGTCTTCGCTGCCTGCCGTCGTCTCAGCTTGCGGCGCTGCACTGGGAGCGACATAGAGGCGAGCTCCCACCAAACATCTACATCCAGGAGGATGGTGGCGTCCTCAGCTTCCTGGCCACGCCCACAACGCTGGGCAGCTACATGTGTCAGGCCACTGAGAACGGCTTCACCCAGACGCTCGCTGTTTACGAGGTCAGACAGAATTACGACTCCACCCTTCAGCCCTCCTCCACCTCCCCTACCCGCAGCCCCGAGACTCGAAACGGACCCACGACCCCGCCGAAGATCGACAGGACGGCTGTCGCCGAGGACAACAAACCCCCACCGGAGAAAACGCAGAAGCCGACTCCGAGCACGATTGCAAGCACCGTCAGCCCGAGCTCCACTCCCATAGCTCCTGAAGATGGTTTGAGCAACATGCTGCAGCGGGAGAGCAGCAAGAGCTACCTTAAGGAGCTGGTGGCAGTCTCGGTGCTGTTAGTGATGTGTATTTGTGCGCTGCTCTTGGTGGCTGCGTACAGCCTGAGGAAGAGCTACCGCAGCAGGACGGCGCCGCATTCATCCCCGGGATGTGAAGGTGCGGTTCCGGAAAACGAGCCACTGAGGAGCAGTTCACCTGAACCGGCTAAACACAAGGGGCAGAAATCTCCAAACACGCCAAGCAACGGCGTCTCAACCGGCTCCAACGGCCACCTACCCAACATCCCGATCTGAGCACCAAGCGCAACACTTTCACTGCCTTTACTGAACAAATCAGTGCTTGTGGTTATTTACCACACTATAGCCTTGTGTGTCTCCTGCTTCTGAGCCAGTACAGCGCCACCACAGTCTCCTTCTGTCATGTTCATTAACAGCGTAATGATACTTTCAGTCCAAGAGCAAAATGTAGTTCGGGTTAGAGATGGAGTAATACGGACGATTTAGCGACTCATGGATTTCATCAGAGGAACCAAACAAAACGCAAACTGGAAGCCAGCGATAATGTCACTGATGGTGCTGCAGAAAAGATCGCGAGTTCGAATCTGGACGACGCCACAGCCATCCCTGGTTCATGTTAATGTCCTCGGTCTAAAACGTTCCTATAGTAAAAACTTACACAAACTCATGTACGGAGACACGCCGCGTAACCTTGTACTAACAAAGGTTTATGATAACCTTGTACTAAAACTTTAAGATAAATTTGCAATTTTAAGAATTCCAGCGTGAGGAAAGTCTTCGGGGCGGAGGAGTTTGAGCTTCGCAGTTTCTTAGAAATGGTTTTAGCTTCAAGAGTACGGGAACGAGCGTTTATAGCTGCTATAATGTCATTAATAACAGGAACTAACTTGTTTTTACAGACATTCCACAACATTAAACGTAACTATAAACGGATAAAGAGTGTGTTGAGCCGCATCGCAGCACGCAGTAGTTGGTTTTACTAGAACTGCACATCCTCGGGTGTCCATTCCTATTTTTTTCTTATCGGTTCAGGAATGTTATGTTTGGAAAGGTTGTAAAGTTTGGCTTTTGCTCAGAGAGAGCTGTTTTAGTTTAAAGTTTCCTCTGCTAGTTCCAGCTCCTTTCAGCACCTTTAGGGGAAAAATTCCCAAGCAAATTTGCTTTAAAAAGCATAACTGTGTATAAAATGCCAGCAAAACGCTGCTAGTTGCAGTTTCAATCCCATTCGCACGGGATGAGTGAACAGGCGAGAGGAGGGATTGGGGAAAAATCCATGAAAAACGCCATTTTTAAGTATTTAAGTAAATTATATGGGTGGAGTTTAAAAGTGGACTCGTTAAGAGGATTGCTCTTAGCTTTCAGTATTTATCCAGGACGATCTGAAATCTGCATTTTGGCCTGCGCTGTTTTTAAAAGCTCTTGTCGCACGTTTCAGGAGAATTGTTTGTTGACGTTGTTGTCTTTACTAGAACAAAAATCGTAACTTTCTTAAGAAAAAATAAAATTAAAAAAATTAAATTTCTATTTCATCTCTTAGGTTGCTGATTACCGCTGAACTCCTTTGTACTTAAGTTAGTCTTAAGCACTTTCTTGCACCGCAGTACAGTAACAGTAGCTAGGTGAAAAGGACGCTGGTGTGGTACGTACTGATCACGTGCACAGCTCACCACTCGTAAGGAGCCTCACTTTTTCCTGTAAATACGTGGCACATAACGTTCGAGTGAATGTGAATGTTTTACCGACAGATGTTGGCTTGCAAACATGAGACATTGCGATTATTTCTCAAGGTACGCTTCTTTCATGCAAAGCCACTTTAGCTCGTACAAATCTCCGAACTCAAACTGATGATCATGTCTGACTTTCGGTCTCACTTCCAGGACTTCTGAAATCCGATCTTTAGTTACTGCAGTATTCTTGTTTTTACTAAGCTGATAATAAACCTGTAACTTATAGACAATGTGCTTTATTGTTTATGTGAAGTGACTGCAGGTTCCTGTGCTGGATTTTGATTTTGCAGTATTGTTCTTTAATTTAGTTTTTTTCTCGCTTTAGCATCTCTGACTGTCTCTATACAGTGATGTATCAGTAATATTGTGATAATATCTCAGTACATATGACACCAACAGCAGATTTAAATCGTTTTCGGGTTTTTTCAGCTTTTTTCATTCTGCTCGGTGTTAATTAGCTAATAAATAAACATCGTGCTGCTGTTTACTTTGGTAGCAAATTTAAAGGTTAATAATATACACTGCTTC
Organism: Notoglanidium maculatum; assembly: GCA_030068355.1. Taxonomy (NCBI): domain Eukaryota; kingdom Metazoa; phylum Chordata; class Actinopteri; order Siluriformes; family Auchenoglanididae; genus Notoglanidium; species Notoglanidium maculatum. The sequence continues at coordinate 2,512,953 of JAQQZX010000021.1, read as the reverse complement.
TCAGTGACGCAGTGTGATTAATGGTACGTCCCAAAAGTCTGGGCCCATATGCAGTTATTTATTGAACTACAGAGATTACAAGTGCTGAAGTGAATGGTTTTGGACTTCCTGGCACTTGTGTATACGCTGAATCTGGTCTTGTGTTAGTCTGGAATCCGTCTCGGATCTGAAAGAAAAAGAAAATTCGTATAATGCCCATGGATCCAGACTTTACGGAGGTCCTGTATATATGGACTTAAATACATCTGCACCTTTTTTTAATACTTGAGCTGTAAATGAATCTATAGAGTAATAGATTCTGGGCCATGTACAGGAATATGAACATGTTTAAAATAAGGGTACTTTTGAATGTCTTTATGTATTTCACCTTGATCTAGTTAAATATAATGAGAACAGCCTGACCTTTTGATCCTGGTGTGTATCATCGCATTATTTTACTGGTAAAGGTTGACCTGTTTACCTTTAGCTATTGTTATTGTGTAGCATCTCTTGTGATCATGGCTATAGCTGTGTGCTTAAACATCATGTGGTGATGGTGATGATGATGATGCCTTCAGATTTGTCCACTGTAAGGAACTGCCATTCTGAACGAGACAGACTGTATCTCCGGAGCACCAGCACTGCCCTGACACCGTCTCCCTGTGCAGCGTGGGATATGAAATGTCCCTTGTGACAGTGCGTGATTATTACTGTGGTATATTTTATAATTAAGCAGCAGCACATACTTAGTTCTGCTAGTCTGAGTGTAAACAATATTACTGACTGGAGTCTAACACGTGGACTGTGAATTGCCAAACTTCCTATTCATGTGAAACTTTAGGCATTTAAAAAAACACACACACACAAACTTGGTATGTGTTGTTGGACGCTTTTTTCCGGTTGGGAGGGAGGGGAAAAATCAATTCACCACTGTGTAAAAGATTATTTGATATATTTTTATAAAATTATGTGAAAATATATTTTAAATAAACACTTGAAAATTACAGGTGTGTAACTCTTTTTAAGGGAAAGCTCCTATTTTTCTGGAACTGAAAGATGCAGAGGCTATGCCTCCTTTTCCAGGACTGAAACACCAAGGGCCCGCCTCCTTTTCTGTGACTTACAGAGGACGTCTACGCCTCCTTTTCTGTGATTTACACACAAAGTTACACCACCTTTAGCACTGTCGCCTCACAGCAAGAAGGTCCTGGGTTCGATCCCCGGGTCACCCAGGGTGCCTTTCTGTGTGGAG
>JAQQZX010000021.1:2456276-2479018 GCA_030068355.1 Notoglanidium maculatum | reverse complement strand
GATATAAACTCAGTGGCCACACCTCCTTCAATGGACACACAGATTCAGTGGCCACACCCCTTTCATTGGACGCAAAGACTCCGTGGCCACACCATATTCATTGGAGAGACACACCTGGTAATTTGACAGACAAATTTAGTGTCCACACCTCCTGCACTGGACACACAGAATCAGTTGCCACACCTTTATTGGACAGACAAACCTCCTTAATTGGGCAGACAGACTCATGGCTATATTTCTTCTAGTGGGACTGGAAGTCATAAGTTACAGAGGCCAAACCTCCTTCACTGGACAGACACCTCCACTGGATAGCCAGTCAGAGACAAAAAAGGCAGTAAATGCACAGTGTCAACATTATAAAGAGTATTAGACAACTAAAATGGTGATGAACACATTAGAAGTCGAATAAGTAAACCCTTACTGGTGAGCTGAGACAATTTATTTCAGACTCACTATTGTATGAAATACTTAGAATCATTTCAACCACATATAAAGTATAGATTAATGAAATCCTATCAGGGACTGGACCTAATGGGCACTCTTGACCCTTGAGGAGCATAGTGTTGAGAGAGATTAAGGCCATTATGCTGTCCCACATAACATAAATATCATGAGTCAATTAATGTAGCACCACAGCAGTGTGTTGATTAAAAGATAACTTGAAAATAAAAGAGAAGCCAGATTAAGGGTGAGGATAAAAAGTAAAATGGGCTAAGGATGACTCAACAGATCACTGCTGGCTGCTGAATGGCTGGCTTGCTGACTCGTTAAAACTAAATTTTGACAAATTGGTGGATGGTGGAGGTTGTGAGCAAGAAAGGCGTCAACTGAGGTAGGAACGTCTTCTGCATTGCACCCAGAGTACCCAAACATCATGATGGGTTTGTAATGCCCTCGCCTTATTTAGCTTGTGTTGGGTTGAGGGGTGGGTCAATCAGGGCTGCATGTGCTGGTTTATGTGTAGCGGGGTGAAGGGTGGTGCCTGTCAGGTTCCATGGGACCACAACTTGCTAATCCATCCCAAGTTATCTTTAATGTACTCCATATAATATCTCCTCAGAGTAACATGTGAAGCTACAGTCACTGAAATGTAGTCATGTTGCACAGTGAGGTGCGTGAGTACAACAAGCAAGATTTCCTAGAAAGTAATACAGTAACCTCAGGTGCCTTGTGCTACACAAGTCTAATATAGTGCAGACCCTCTTCAGGGCATCCCTAGCAGGATGAATGACAAGGTGATGAGACGTGTCAGCACTCGAGCAGATTCCTCCTCGTATCACCTTGCTTGGGTATGTTTGTTCCGTATCAGTGTCCTGTTACATGTCTGTGTTGATTAGTGGTGTGGCATGATGCCTTCAGCCATAAATAAATAAACAGCCACAGGGTCATTTCCCAGGACTCACCACATGTCGTTAGGTGTACAGTAAAAATTTGACGTTGCTAATCTCGGAGCCTGTAACGACTTTAACGGATTGAACTTTTCAGGCCTCTGCAGGCCGTTGCAGTGTTTCAATTCCAGCAGGAGATAAAAGATATAAAGATATAAAGTTTTTTTGATGATCAAATAAGGAATAAAAAACAACAAGGTATGCTAGCATAGGAAAATAATCAACAACGAAGTGGTGTGATGCGTGCACAGGATTTTGTCAGCAATTATGTTTTTAATAATTAAAGAACAAAATGTCATACTATTATCCATTTATAGTTACATTTAATGTGGAATGTACTGTTACTGTTATCGCTTACATTATAGCAGCTATAAACAGATGTTCCTTCACCAACCTCTGTTTTTCTCTTAATAAAACAAAAATATGCAACTTGTCATGTTACTGAGAAACTATAAAGCCTGAAGACAGACCGGTTGTTACAAAGTGCTGACACTGGAGACTCCTTCCACAAATGGTAAATAAATATCTACTTGCAAAAACTTCACCTTATCAATGATTATTTGTTTTACATTGTTAAATATCATTGTTCACTCTTTATCTGTTTATTATGATTAGATTATGGGGCACATCTGTGATACAAGTCTTTACTGTATATTGTAATGTGTTAATGTGAATATGTGTAAAAATGTTCATACTTCTAAGTTAGATTTCATAGCCTGTGGTTTAATGCTGAGTTTACTGGAGATGTTGAACTGAGAGGAATTGGGTGAAAAGGTAGAGATGCTGATTATACTGTATAAACTCACGGTCATGTTTCTAACAGAAACAAAAGTAGAGATGCTCACGTGTGTTTGACTAAGATGATTATCTGCTCTGTATAAGTTTAAATGTTACTGAGTAAGTGCAATTTAATTCGTGGGTGTGTGTGGGTGTGGGGATTGCATGCTAAACACAGTCCATGTTTCCATCCATGCTCTGATTACTATATAAGTAAATAAAATGTCACTGGAGACGATACAAGGCAAAGAGCACGAAAGGTCACAAACTATGACAATGACTAAATGAAAATAATGACTAAATGAAAAGAATCATGGCACTCAGTACATATAGCATTAATCCATTGAGATGGAAAACTTAAAACTACTTTCAACAATAGTGTGGGGATTTTTTTCTTTCTTTTTTTTTTTTAATTGTGCACAATAAAACACAAGGCCCAATGTTTATATTAATACTATAATGTCTACTTTTACAATTTATAAAAATTGAACTTGGTGGCATCCACCAGTTTGAAATACAGGAAGTCCTGATCCACAGGGACTCCTCTTAGAACAAACAGAGAGGAAGGGCAATAATCAGAGAAGTGGCCAAGTCTCTCAGGGCCAGATGTGATCTCCATGCACATCTGGAGATGCGTCACTAGACAGAATAGGCACAACTATGTATGGGACAGTGCGTAACCCTCAGCATGGTGGATGTATTATGTAAGTTCTTCCTCTTCACGAAAAGCGCCAATCACCTTGCTGGTAAAGACATGGCCTAATAACGCCTGCTGTATCAGGTTCTTCGACTGACGCTTGCGCAGATATATGGCACTTGGTGACAGATTAAAATGAAACCACAGTTATCATTTTTTTTTAGTTTTTGTGCATCAGAGAGAAAATGGTATTTAATTGCAGGTAGGAACTAAAGTCGTGAGAGTGGAACTGAAGAAAAATTACGCCACATCTTCCATAGGCTTGGCTTGAGGAATTATTTGAGCCACCCATTTGGATTTGGATTCTAATTTAAAACACATACTCGTGCATGTACATAGAAAACGAATGATCGTCTGACTCTTTGTCATGTGATGGTGTGAATGTAAGGTTAGTGATGAAGAAACACACACATGAGGTAGCAAAAAATGTGTTTTTATGCCATAGCTATCCATAAGTCAAGTGAAGAGAACCATGCTCTTCAGCTAAGAGGATGGTGTCACTCGGTCTCCCTGGTCAGCCACACTGACACTATAGCCAAACATGGGTGTCTGTGAGCTGATGTATGCGAAAGAGGGAGAGTCGTGCTCTCCTGTCAGTGTGTTACGCTGCCCTGTAATATGGCATGAGGCTGGAAAAGATGCGTTTGGCTGGATTCTCGTAGGAAGCTCGTCTTGTTGTGCTGTTTGAGCCAGAGATTACACTTTATTTACTGTTTGCATCTGCAGTTTCAAATCCGTGTTTCAAAAGTCACCCTATTCAAGTTATCTTCTACGGTATAGAAGAAAATATCTGCCCATGAGTGTTGTCAAGATGGCTGCCGATTGGACGTTAGAGATGTGAGTGAAAAAGATTGGCTTAAAGGTAAGTAGGAATATAGTGAGCAAAAGTATAGTTCTTAAATTTCTAAGCCAGTTCATTGGCTTGTGAAGACAGAGCGCAATTGAAAAAGATTCACTTAACATCGTTCAATCGCCAACAAACATGCCATGGATGTAAGGCAGAATGGCTGAAAGTGGCCAAATAATACACCAGGCACCCATATGATTCAGTGTGTCAACAAGGTACATGCAGTAAAAACTAAATTATTTATTTAAACATCCATTGCAAAGATTAACACACTCAAGACGGTGTTTACAAATTCACTGATTGGAAATTGGTTTGGAAGGAAGATTGGAAAATAGGAAAGCCATTATATACGATGGGTTTTATTTCCTAGTCTTTAAAAAGGCTGTCTCCAGACACCGAGATCACAGCCGACCATGAAGGACCAGGACCAGATCCAGAAGGTCACCGTGGAGATGTGACCGAAAAACCATCCTCTCTGTCTCTTTTACTCTCTTCAGTAAAAAGTATCAAGTGGTTTCCGAAGAACTATCCAGCCATGCGTAATAAAATCCTGATGGTCCGATGAAATGAAGATTGAACCACGTGTTAGCAGGCACCTTGACTGTTCCTTCCCTATAATGAAACATGGTGGTGGGAGCATCATGCTGCAAGGATGTTTTTCAGCAGCAGCAACTAAGATGCTTGTTGAGGATCAATGAATGGATCAAGCCCAAGCGAATCAAAAGCACTTTGGGTTAAACATCAACCTAGGAGTCTATGAGTATAGGTAAGTTGTTTGATGTTTTCCATTCATACCAGTAAGAAAAGTGTAAAGGTTACACTCCAGTGTGTATGTGAGAGTCTTTCCAGTTGTTACACTCCAAGCTGAATGAGGTGTGTGTGTGATTTAGTCGGAAATATAACACATCAAACTCCCTGTATACACAATGACATACATTGACATGCTCAAACACACCTCTTATCCTCAAGAAGGGTGTGGTCGTGAGTTGAGTCAGATTTGATAGAGAAGGAAACCAAAATAAGAATGTATGTTGCAATCTTTCTAAAGAAGTAAACCGACGTTGTGAACTTTGTTGCTGTTTGCCTAGTTACAGTCCTGAACTGAACAGTGAAGCTGAGCTTTATGTCTAGGGTTCACATTTCTCTAGAACGAATTGATAGATATTTTATTCAAATACAAAAAAAATCTATTAACTCACTACACACTGAATAAATTCTGCATCTAGAAGATGGGGTACTTGGAAACTACTTATTACTTTTAATTACTAATAAATTTTTGACTCAACATTTTTCTGGCTAGAATGTAGAAAAATAACTTTGTCTTTTTTTTCTAGTTCTTTTTTTTTAGTCCCTAGGTCACTAGTGTGCATACAGAGACTTAAACCCAGGTCCTGATTAAAAAAAAAAATCCTAAAAAACATTTTAACTTGTGTCTAGATTTATATAGTCTGCCAAATGACATAAATGTAAATATATTCACGTAACTGTTCATAAACAGTATGTTGACTGTTCAGCTGTAATGAGACTAGGCTCCGTCTCCAGTCTTTCATAAACAACCTTCCACATGTTCCTGCACGTCTGCTATGCAGTACCGAGTTATGCCATGTACAAGTTTCTATCAGTAGCACATGAAACAAATGGAACATAAGATGAACAGCCTAACACTGATTTCACCCTCTTAAATGTCGTGTTAATAAACTGGCGTGTTAAATCGGATATATTTAAAGCAGGAAGTCTGAGTGAGAGACGCTGATCTACGCCCATCTTCTCCTCCAGTAAACAAACAGACTCTCTGATGGTAAATACTGCACGGTCGGCTTCCAAGAAATGCTACACATACGACTCACAGGAACACTGAACCGTAAACATGCCGCGTCTCATGATTACCAAAGTTAATTAAGGGGTCATAAATTTCAGGGCCCAGCTGTTGAGGTAATATTTATCAGACTAAAGTTACATGACGAGCAGCGTGTGAAATACTTTCAGCTCAGGTTCTGATATCCGTGAATAGAGTAAGGACTCTACTGTAAGGGAATGTTGTGTAATAGCCAACTACATGCTAAATAAGTACACAAATTGTGGCTGTCCTCCTTGCACCTTAGCACAGCTAGAGATGTACATGATCTTAGGTTTACTATTATTATATCTGTGCTATTCATATATATATATATTTTTTAATATTTTTTCTAAATTGATTTAGATATAATTATTATATTGAATTGCATGCATCTAATTTTATTTTGTAATATTGTCTATTTTTTTTACTTTATCTTAATTTATCTTTAGTTTATTCTTACATTAATTCTTATGCATATTGATGCCTTGTCTTTTGTGTATGCTGCGTATACACTGATTTCTCACTAAACAATAAAGTCTTATCTTGAACTGTTTGTTCTCTGCTGAATATTAGTGTGTGCTGTCGAATATTATTACTATTAATACACATGGCTGGTTTCAGGTATCAGGAACTGTAACCAGTGGGCCGCGATATCAGAAGCCTGAGGCTAAATATGCAGTTTTGCATCAGATAATCACACATGGAAGACACTCTGATGGGATAAAACTAGAACAACTGTATATAAATCTAATTTAGCTGAATACACATGTGTCAAGTCAAGTTTAAAGCCCAACTTAAAAGCCTGTGAAGCCCAACATCAGCAGAATGTCTGAACAGGATTTATAGACAAAATATGCAAAAGAAATCCTGGGAACAGTTTGTGAGATAATGGTATAACTAAACCTAGCCTCAGGCACAGATTAACACCATAGAGAACTGCCTAGTTTCAGGTTTCAGAGAGAAATATTTACTGATGTAACTGTCCACAAGATCTGGGTGTGGTGGTGAGATAAGTAACCTTAGGCTAAATAGGTAGCTGTAAGGCTTTGAAGCAATAAGCTGACGTCAAATCATTAGTGCCAGCTTGGGGCACCTGAAGATTGCCACATCCTGTGCAACGGCTTCTAAACACACTGGATGCCTGAAATAATTCTCCATATCAAGAATTTTTTGTCATCAAAACAAGACTTGGGCTACGTCCACATTAATCCCAGCAGGTTATAAAATCTGTGTCTAGACGAGTGTTTAAGCTTCGTAGCAAACATAATCTCTGGCCATATTAGAACACCTGAAAAAGCATATCACATGGCCATTCACGTACACTGGGTGTGTGCGTGCTGATATAAACAGGAAGCAGATTGTCTACCCTGGAGTTGGTTGCTTAGTTGTACAGCACGTGATAAGAATAATACCTGGCCTCCTGCACACGTAGGCAGTTGTAGCATTATAAAATGCAGAATTTAACGGCACAACAGCTGCTAGCAAAGACAACAAGGTCAGCAACGCTTGTAATTCGTTATCCATGCTGCACTCACCACTGGGAGTCGAGGCTGATGCTGTTTGTTTACTTCTCAGGAAGCGAACGCGGGTGTCTGTGTCATCGTTTCCAAAAGCCTCCATTTTCCCTCGTCCACACTAAAATGTTTTTAAACTAAAATGGGGCCAGCAGCGTTTCCAAAACTCTCTGTTTCAGGGGCTTGAAAACTCCAGAGTAGTATGGGCTCCAGGTGTAAATGTAGCACAAGTGATGCATTTTAAAATTAAAATGTTTTAGCACGGACATGACCTCAGTTTTGCAGAAAGACAAAGCCAGTTGTGCTGAACTCTCATGCTAGATTACTAATTACAGGGCAAAGCAGCAGCCTGTGCCACTGTTGTTGTTTCACCAGGCACGGCTGTAGTTAGCGTTGAGGATACTGAGGTCCAGGCTGAAGGTTATGGTTTTTTTGCACACATATATGCAGGGTTTTATGGTAACCACAAGGTGCTTAAGAGGAAAAAGCTGCCACTTGTCTATTTATGTTCAAATGTAGACACTATACGTGTTTACATATAAGTTTATCTTGTATACTATTTTATTTAGTATATTTTTTAATGTTGAATGAACTTGGGTCTGTGAAAAGGCGCACTATAAATAAAACTTACCAATATTAAAATTTCTGTTGCATGCATATTTTATTATTAATTATTGCATGAGAGGACATTTTCCAAAGAAGAACATGTTGATGAACATTGATGAACTTGTATCAATGTAACTAATGGGCTTCTCTACTCTTCTCTGTTGTTTATTCATATGGACTGTTACCATTTTGCAAAATATTCAAATAGATGACTAGTGCAGTCAGTAACTGAGTTTCCATTGTAGCTTTACGCAAAATGGAATAATATTTTTTTTTAATTTTGACAAAACACAATTTTGAATGGTTTGTGCTTCCAGTGTGCCAAAAAACGTGTTTCCATTCCTCGTTTTTTAGCCCGCAGTTCCAAATCGTGCATTAAACAAGTTAATGGAAACACAGCTATCGACAAAGACATGACAACGACAATTTGTCTCAAAGAAGCAACATAACTTCAGTTTAAGTGCTGACAAAAAGAAGTGTGATAAAACGATTAAGACTAAGAAGAAGTGAATCTAGCATTGTGATCAAGTTCGGTACTCCTAAAGCCACAAAAAGTGACTCGTCTGTACAAACAGCTCGCCTGGCTTTGACCCTTAACTCCTCTGTGTAGGCTTCCTAAGAAGTAGTTCTGTATTTAAACACAGTTCAAAGGTCAACGACATGTACGTGACTACGTGCACAATCATGCAGGGTTTACGTTTACAGCCAGACTCCAAATATTTGTCTGTAAATGCTCCAGATGCCTGCAGATGCCTGTGGGTTGCTTTATTTTTTAATGTAAAGCCTGAACCAAATTAATTCGTAAATCCACAGTACAATACAATGTTTGGACACTCCTACCCATTCATAGGTTTTTCTTTAATTTATCTTGATGATTTTCTAGATTGTGGAACAATTCTGAAGACATCAAACTATGAAATAACACACATGGAATTATGTGGTAAACAATAAAGTGTTTAAAAAGAACAAAATATGTTTCATATGTTAGATTCTTCACAGTAGCTTCACAGAGTTTACCTGGATAAAGCTCTGCACACTATTGGCATTATCTTAACCAACTTCGTGAGGTCGTCACCTGGAGCGCTTTTCAGTTAACAGGAGAACCTTGTCTAAAGTTCATTAGTGGAATTTCTTGCCTTCGTAATGTGTTTGAGATCATCAGTTGTGTTGTGTGGAGGTAGTGTTGGTGTACAGTACAGTGGTGTACAATGTACAGAACTAAGTAAAGTGAAACGACAGAACATCATTACATTCAGATATGAAGTGTCTTTTAAGTAATTAAAATAAAGAAATACCACTGAATTAGGTGTCCAAACTTTTGACTGATACTGTATGTGTCATCAAACACTGAATCAAATTCAACTGTATATGATTGAAATCCACGGTTAGTAATCACTCTTACATTTGTAAATAAATACACTCTCAGTCAGATGTTTTTAAACTTTGTATTAACATGTTTGTTAAACCTCCAGAAATGATTTCAGGTTAAATTCACTGCCTTTGGTCATATCTTATTAACATAATCCAACTGTGGATGGATTTAATGTGTGTCGAGCGAGGCCGTCCGAGCATTGAAATCAAGTTTGGTGGCTGTGTGATGAAGTGTGACCGAGCAGGAAGACTTTGATTATGAAACGTGGTTCATTTCAATGGGGAAAAAATGAATTGAAGTCAACGGGCGAAAAATGGATGGACGAAAAGCGAGAAGAAGAAGAATGCAAGTCATAGCTGATTTCATGTATGTGTAGGTTTTTTTGTCTGGTCATGTAGAGTTTGGTGGCTCTGTGATGAAGAGAGACTGAGCAGGACGATTTTGATTCCGAAAACTGCTTTTTCAATGGGGGGAGAAACGACAGGAAAATGAGAGAACGAGTGCTTCTTTCCCATAGCTGTATACAAGCATGGTATTTGGGCACAAGATGTATGAGTTGAAGTTAGTTTGGGGGCAATATGATGAAAACTGCTGGAAAAAAATTGGTCTGAGGGATAATAATGAATGATTGCGCAATCACACTAAATATTTGTGACAATATTTGCATTATCAGGCCTTTTACTGGAGCTTATTGAACTCCTCTCTGTCTCTCTCTCTCTGTCTGTCTGTCTCTCTCTCTCTCTGTCTGTCTGGCTCTCTCTCTCTGTCTGTCTGTCTGGCTCTCTCTCTCTGTCTGTCTGGCTCTCTCTCTCTCTCTCTGATATTTAAGACACCAGTATACAGTATGAGGAGTGTGATCCTAATACATAATAAAGCAGAGCCGAGCCAAAATCATTTTCATTTCAATGACCACATCGGTTCTGGCTTCTGATCTGTTCAATGTTTGACAGACACGGTCACATGACGGGTTATAAACAGTAGCTGCAGAATTAGATATCATCGTTACGGCATTCTTTATGAACCTCATATCAATATTTGTAGAGATAGTGAATTATTGATTACTCACTATTCATATGAATATGACCTACTGTATATTTCATACCTTCATCAGTCCAGTTTCTCTACAGGTTTACTAATTTGATTTATTAGATCATTTTGCTTCTTTCCAGAAATAAATGTAGAAAACAATCAAAATCACCCACCAGTGGAATAGGAAGTTAAAATTGAAATAAAATGTATTTAAATAAAATGAGTATTCACCACTAATTTTTCCATATTTTTGTTTCCCAATATATAATTTTTCAATGCTTTCAAAAGGTGAAATGTGAAAATGTGAGATCAACAACATCAGGCTTATCTCAGTTCTTGCTGCTGCTGAGAAGCACGTTCTTGCACACACACACACACACACATGTGCATGTACACACAAATGTGCCCTAACATGAGTCAAGTGATGCACATGGAGGTCCATCTGAAAATACATCTCCACAAACCCATCACAGTGTCGTCTCACGCCGTCTCTGACGTCTCTACACACAATCATAACACGTATTTAACTGACAGAGGGAGGGCATTTTTGGGAAGAGAGGACATTTTGGCTGGTTCTCACTTCTTCAAAGGGCTGTTTGAGGGTTAAGACTTGGTTTTAGTGTTCGGGTTAGAATTAGGTTTAGGTTGGGGTAAGCGTTCGGGTTAGGCATTTAGTTGTGATGGTTAAGGTTAGGGTAAGGAGCTGGAGAATGCATTACATCAGAGAGTGTCCTCGCAAAGATAGAAGTACAAGTATGTGTGTGTCTGTGTGTGGATCAGCTACAGAACTGAAGCAGTTACTGGGGCTTTTATGTAAAAATGTAAATAATGTATTTCATCATAAAATTAAAAAAACAATGGAGGCTGAAGATGAGGAAAAAAGTGCTTCTTCACTCATCAGATCCAGCTCATGTTAACATAAGTCACTACTGTAGTGTTCTGTTGGTATTTAAGCCCTTCTGTATTAAGAGCAACTATGACCTCAATACTGTACATCGATATCAGTCGACATCACATGTAGGTATTCGGATATTCCGCAAATGACAGGGGAGTACTGGGAATTTTCTGACATTTTCATCAGAAAGTTGGGACGATTCCTGACAGGTCCTTCTCTCTCTCTCACACACATACACACACACACGCATGCACCATTAGGACACTACACTCATCAATGGTGGAATGTAGCTATGTACATTTACTCAAGTACTGTACTTAAGTACACATTTAAGCTACTTGTACTTTACTTGAGTACTTCCATTTCATGCAACTTTATACTTTTTCTCCGCTATATCTCAGAGGTGAATATTGTACTTTTTACTCCACTACATTTCTCTGACAGCTTTAGTTACTAGTTTCTTTAAAGATTACAGATTTTCAGCCCCTTCCTGTCCAGTGAAAATCATGAATCTCCAAATTTGTTGATTTTGCATGTTTGTGATAACCTGAAGAGTTATGCTTCCTTTATAGCAGGGCGACTCAAATATAAAGGGCCTTGGAGGTCCACTTACCCAGCTTCCACAGGCCTGTGAGGACAAGTAAGTGAAACAAATTTCAAAAAATGAAAAAAAAAAAACCCAGCCTGTCTCAGTTATGCTTGTTGTCATAGAAACTGATTCACAGGATTCGTGATTGGAAGAAAATCAAAGGAGAAGATCCTTTACGTTTAATTGAGTAAAGGATCTGAAAACGTCTTCTGCGACTGCCAATCTGAGACGCTACCTGTAGTTGGTTCAGTCCATTTGGATTATCAATTTTCAATCAGAAAACAAGGACCGAGAGAGAGCCGAAAGGCAACGAAGAGCAAGGTGCACTTCAATTTTTCAACTAAATCGAAAGAAAAAACTTCAATTCAACTCTAAATCTTCTGCAATCAAACTAGGCTTGGCTGTAAATAAGGCTAATAAGCACTCTTTGAGTTCAGCCTTTATTGAGAAGTGGTTTCTGTTGTGCTCAAGTCCCACAATTTCGTAGAATATGTGCTAATTTACATAAATGGAAATGTCACATTAGTCCCACTACACTGAACAGCTAAGTGTAATATTAGCTAGTGAGGCTACATTTACAGCACTATATAAGATGTGCCACACACTAACATTATACATAAGATCTATCCTTACATATCTGCTAGAAAAAAAGCCGGATGTATTCTGATCTGAGCGCTCTCATTCACTTTGCGTGGCTACGAATTGGATACGTATCCGAAGTAGGGATAAATGTGGATCTGAATCGAAAAGATCAGATTTCTGTGCACACAGCCTTGAAAACATCAGATCTGTCAGATTAAGGCAAAAAATCTGATCTGAGTCACTTTAGCCAGATAATGTGAACATAGCTTTCAACACTCAGGTTTTCTTGAGAAATAACTAGCGTGATAACGGCATAAAGTTGTGAAGAGGTAAAAAAAAACCCGGAAAATTTGAATGTAGCAAAGTTGTGTAACTTTAAAATGATAATTATTCAATGGTACTGTGCATGTTAATTAACAAGAGAGGTGAGAAAATATGTTTTTAATATTAAATTGAACAAATGATAAGTGGAGTGAGAAACCATTCCTTCCCCTCCATTTCTTTCTCTTGCTTGTCAGGATGTTCTCTTCATTCATCTATAGGTCATCATTTAAAAGTTCGTGAACAGCCAATTAACATAGATTATGATGACAAAATATAATCCAACACTTTAAATAAAGAACATGGAAAGAAAGTGTAAGATTTTTATCCTTTTATTGAAAAGCAACCCACAGGGTTCAGATACAAAAACATAATTTATGATACAAAAATCCGAAACGAGCAATACATCATACAATCTCATTAGATTCGATATGAAAGGCAATCATTGGAAAAAATAAAGACGTTATCAGTAACATTCAAGAACACAGTGCATTTCCTGATCTGGCTAAATAACATAAGCACCCCAACTTTGGCACTTTTAGTGTCAGGGTGTCTCTTGGCCCGCTAAGGAAGAAAGCCCACGTTCAAACACGCAGTGCATCAGTGGAGCTTTTGTGATGTACAACTCACACAGGAGGCAGCAACACAAAAGTGGAAGACAAAATAATAATGATAAAGTTAATGCAGGAGTAGTCTCTTCAGGCAGTCGGGACCCAAACTGCATACGTTTGAAAGTGCATTATTACAGAAGAAACAGTCGCATTAAACACTGATCCATATAAAATCAAACAGTTCCTCAAATAAAGTCCCCTACAATAAAGGATTTCTAGAGAATGATTCATAGCAGGTGAAGATCTAAAAGCTCGGAAGTTGCTTTGCGCCCTTTTTTCAGGGAGAGTCTCAGAGTAACTAAAAGCCTCAGTTCAGCAAGAATCTCTAAAGATGGACAACTTGAAACACTGAAACGATGCACAGTAAAACGTGCACTCGTTCAGTCCCTGAAAGCTCACAACACTTGCTCGGAAAGCTTTGATAGCGCGTCCCAGCACAGATACGGAATACCCAGGACGCTGGATCCTCTTCGTCCGACTTTCACCTCTTAGTCAAACTTCTAACTCGGCTTCGGGAAGCTTCCTGAATGGTGAGAGGGGAGACCGGCTTGGTTGGGAAAGGTATCAGTTTGGGAAGCTGCTCAACACACTGGAAGCATGCGGGCGTTGCCGTTGTATTCTTCATCCACCTGTAAACATGTTAAACTTGTGTTAAAACTTTTGGTTTTTGGAGATAAATGCAAGTACTGTTATACAGCAGCGTTGCTAGCTGGCGTGAAACTAGCACTCACAAGTAACAGATCAAGACTCACCTCTGAGTAGGGTGGAAGTGGAGGGAAGCTGAACTGTGGACTGTTCATGAAGATGGGACTGTCCCCGCCGTCGTAGTCGTCCAGCAGCGGCGTGCGCGGCTGGTCAATGCGGATGTCACGCGTCACGTCGCAGTAGCTAGGTGGACATGAGGATGGCATGCGCAGGGACACCCAGCTGGAGGAGGCTGTGCTCTCCTGACTGCTCATGCTGTTGCTGCGGCTGCTGATGCCACTGTAGGGCACTGTGCCGATGACCAGGGGCAGCTCCAGGATCAGCTTCTCACTGCCTGGAATGTGCATGTAGATCTGAAATCACAAGAAACGGTTAGTTAGCATGCTAATTTGCACATGAAACGATCCTTTCCATTGTAGTGGTTCTACTGCTGTAAGGTTACGTAAAATGCTAACACTTACCATGAGGGCGTACTCGACGCGGATGATCCCACAAGCCAGAATGGAGGGTTTGATCTTAGGAACGCGGATGGTCTTCCCAAGCCACGCGTCACACATCCCTGAGATGATGTGATTCCCCCGAACTGAGGAGAGCTTCTGCCTGAACACCTTGGTGTGCCCATTGGCCTGGTACGTCTGCTTGGCCACAATGGCTGCTTTGGGTACCACGATGCGGGAGCAGGTGTTCTCAAACTTGGCATCGATGAAGATTTCTTCTCCTTCGCAGAAGCCTTGTCTGTCGATCTTGGCATTCAGGGACACCTGGCCGTCAGGGATGAACATGCAGGTGACCTTTTTCTCCTTCATGCCACCTGCAGGAGACTGTAAACATATACATGCCAGTCAGCTAGGCACTTCAAGCTACATGAATATGACAACAATAACATGGCACTTGATGATATAATACTCTTTTTGTATGTCTCTCACCAGCAAGTCTGGCGTGTTCACATCCAGGGGCTCTTCAACCTCAAAGTTTTTCTTGCACTCGAGCGTAGCCTGAGACGCCCTCTCCATCAAGGCTTTAACGTAGTACTGCACACTACCAAACTTTCCCTGGTATGAAGACACAAGTTGCCTGCGGGTGGGAAAACAGGACGTTAGTACAGTGTGTTCTTTGTGTCATGTCTCCAAAAGCCCTACAGCATCCATGCATGGGAAACAAATTCACTGCGGTGTGTGAATGATGCTCACCCTTGCTGTGGAAGCTCAAAACCAAATGTGTATTCGTATTTGTTTCCCGGCCTGAGGATGACCGATCCATCAGAGTCTGTGGAGAAGATAGACATTGTGTTAATAATTGCAAAGTTATTATAAGACACTTATCTAGGACATGGATATATATAGTTAGCTCCCATTCTCACTTATTCTAGCTAGTAAGCTAATTATCAGACATTTCTGGAAAAGATATCATTTTGTGTATTACAAATAAACATTTCAACCACATACCTAGCTAAAGGGTGTTGTAAAGGGTGTAAATACTAGCCGAGTCTAACTCTACTCTGCTAAACAAAACAGAATTATACATTTTTAGCTAGTAGCTAGCATACTTTACTATAGTAAGGCTTTATCATACTGTTTAGAATGCTAATACGCGCTCCAGAATACGGGTCAAGCAAAGGTAGCCGTACTACCTAGTAGGGTAGTGTGCACTATAGATTGGTAGGCATGGCGACGCACGAGCACGCGCACGCTGATGGTTTTCTCGTGTGTGTGTGTGGACGGGTGCGTTGTTGTTTTTATCCTCTTACCTGAAGGATGATCGTCCAGCAGAACCACTTCTTCATACTTTAGGTAGTCGATTTCTTGCCGACATCTCTGTTTGCCCTTCGCGTAATCCACTTTAGCGCAGCCCACGCCGAGCACTTTCATCGCAGAGACCCGTGTCATCTCGTTCACCTCGACCACGATCTTTCCGGCCACTTTATCCCCGCTGCAGTAAAAAACCTTTGACGGATCGTTGAAAACGACCTGGAAGACCTTCACTCTTTTGGTCATCGCTACCATCTTTGCGTTGTATTATCAACTCGTACTCTGCACAGAACCTTCGCTTTAAACGCGTAAACCTCGAGTCGCGCGCGCCTAAATAGAGCTAATTCAAACACAGTGTAATATGTGAAGCAGAGTGACCGACCGGAACGCCCGCGACTGCGGTATTGTTTTCTCTACAGTCAGTACACTGTGTCTACTGTGCATGCTATAGGATCACCAAATCTTTGTTGAGAGCTGTGCCTTCACTGCGATAGCCTTGCCTTTTATACCAGCCAATGATTCACACGCACTTCGGCTTGTTTACCACCGCTTGTTCATGAACGAGCGCTGTGCTCTGCGTGTGGCTAGCACGTGCACACCTCTGCCATTGGCTGAGCCGCGTTGTTTGCGTCGTCTCCGTCCAATCCGCGCTCAGCAGCGGCGCGTGAACACCTCGTGCACCACGGCAGACGGGCGAGTGAACAGCAGCTGCCGGAAAGAAACAAGGAGGAGAGAGAGAGAAAAAATGTCCTGAACAAAGGGTTCTTTCCTGAAGTGACTCAACTGTCTCTGTAATACACTATAAAGAAAAAGAGAAACTGTTTCAAACGTTAAGTTACTTATTTAGACGTTGTATAATTCATACAAGTCAAATACACTTGGAGGAATGGGGTACTAAATAAAAGTTAGTGCACCCTATGTTGTGTGGGATATGTCCAATACTGAGACATTTTACTCACTGTATAAGTTACAGAGGATTGTAATAATCACACACAATTTCTCTGGTATAATTACTATTTCCATCTTAACCTGTCTGGACATTATCACCATGATGCCCACTCAAGTGCACTGTGTCTAAGACATGAAATAATAGGCTGCTGTGTGATATACAATGCATTATACGATTATTTATCCAATATCAAATAATGCCTCACACAGAACTGTGCAAAAGTCTTGACACCCCCTCCCCACACACACACACTTCTTTATATTTTGTTGGGAAAATGATAAAGTAGGTACAGTGATTTATTACAACATATGCAAACATACATGAAATACAGAAAATAACACAAAGAGAGTTTGTATCATTCTAACAAGCCTTCAGTCAATATTTGGTATGAGCGCCATTATTCTTCAGCACAGCCTGAACTCTCCTACACAAGCTTTGTTCCAATTTCTTTAAGTTGCCTAAGGAATAGTTTTCCAGGTTTCTTGAAGGACACTCCAAAGCTCTTCTTTGGACGTCGGCTAACTTTTGTTCCGTTCTCTGTCTAGATGATTCCACACTACATCAATAATGTTGAGATCCGGGCTTTGGGGAGGCCGATCCATGACTGAAAGTGTTCCATCGTGGTTTTTCTATCGAGGTAGGCAGGAACCCTGGAGAACTGCTCCTCAAGACAAGACTAGAGAGTTTGCATGTTCTCCCCTTCTTGCCTGTGTAGGTTTCCTCTGGTCGCTCCAGTTTCCTTCCACAGTCCAAAGACTTGCAGATTAGGTGAACTAGCTACTCTAAATTGCCCATAGGAGTGAATGTGATTGTGAATTGTGGTTCATCTCTGTGTTAGCCCTGCGATAGATTGCTGACCTGCCCAGGGTGTACCCCGTCGCTCACCTGAAGTCTCCTGGGATTGGCTCCAGCTTCCCCGTCACCCTTAACGGATAAAAGAGAGAGAGAGAGAGAGAGAGAGAGAGAGAGAGAGCAGTCCAATGGGGAGCCATTTCAAATTCAGCTCCCTGTGTCTTTTTTTAAGAAGGAGCCTTTATTTATCTCTCTCTCACACACACACACACACATGCAATATTTTGTAGTGCATGTTTAAATAGATTTTATCAAATTCCTTGCAATGTAATGCTATTTTGTAAATCAGAAGGCAGAGCAAGAGTTCATGAAATAACATTAACCATAGTTAGGCAAAAAAGAACAATCAGATAGAAATATCACAAAAGTTAGAAAAAAAAACCCTAAATGAGTGGGTTGGGTCACTGAAAGAGTCAACTCTTCCTTGTGAGCTGAGTCACATGATCTGACTCACTGAGAAGAGACAGTTGGAAATCAATGCTACTGATTTATTTGTTGAGGCTGTAAAGTAGCAGCAAAAAGGAGAAGTTTGTTATGATTACAGCTCTCTGCTGGCTGTGAGGTGAATTACAATCCACAAGACTGACGCGTTTCTCCAACAGGCTCCGCTGTCTGAGCTGAAACGACATATACCTCAGGAGTAATGTTTAAAATCAAAGGAGAGACAAGTCTGTACAGCTTGGGGTGGAGCTTATTTCTAATCCCAAAATTGTAAACACAAACATGAAATGAAGAAACCAGCCAGATGCATTGCATTGCAACATGTAGTCTGTGTGCATACATTATCTAACTGTAGATAACTAGCTAGGTGAATTAGCTAGTTTAGCTGGTTATCCAGATATCTGTTCTGCTGACTAGTTACCTCACTTCATACTTTTCTGAAAGTTAAACCCTGTAAGTGCTCCACTGATAGAAATCTGAGACAAATATTTAGGACATTATGTTTAAGTACGTGAGGGCACGTTATTGAATCGGAGAGTGAAAAAAGTTTACAACCTCTGTGCGTTACTTTTATGAAACCATTACGGTTGCAAGTTATAGCACATGGTCTCGTAGTAGTGATAGAAAAATTACACTGAAAGACAAATATTTCAACACTATTAGTGAGTTCCGTGTCTGAAATCATGCTCACTCTTTCCAAATAGGAAGCATGTTAGTTTGACCAGCTCTTTCCTTCAAATCACTCTTAAGGTTCTGTTCGTCCCGATGTGCAATTTTGATGTTGATTGGACACTCTATGCTTAGTCTGTTCACTTCTAGTATCTCCTAAAAAGGCATTTTAAAATATACATGATGGAGAAAGTCTCAGTTCTCCACCTCGTTCATGTGTATTGGCACGATTGTATTTTACATGCATCTTCTCAGTCAGCACTGATGACGTGTTCTGGATGTGTCAGAGATGCAGGCTTGAATAAATTTCACCTCTATGGCATGTTTCACTCTGTGTAATCACCTAAAATGACTGTGGCTGCGAGTCTACAGACTTGGCTAGGAAGAAATCAGCACCAGTGTCACTCCATGTCATTTGGTGTATTTTCATAAATGGGTGCTGGTAGTGATGCTGTGCTTGCAATTAAAAGTAAATAAATACACTCAGACAGTAAATAAGATGATGTGGATGCTAAAATTGAGCCTAATTACTATGTACTTTTCCTTCAAAGAGAGGGAGAGCTTAGACCTGCAAGCCCATTTCTACCAGCTGGGCCTGAAGTTATGGGAACGGTGAGTGTGTTCTGAGCCAATGTGGTCCAAAAGTAAGTAGGCATATTTGAAGTTTTAGCAATGCAGGTCAAAAAAGATGTCTGTGCGGCTTTTTGTAAACATGCTGTCTGTTCACGGCTGGCTGTTTCTGATTTTTGAGCAGCCAGATTTGGATGAATTCCTCACCATCGTTCCACACTAATATGTAGGCGAAGTGAAGTGTGAAGTGAAGGGCGTCACTCAGCCACTACTCACTAGCTATCATGGTTCCACCCGGATGGAAAAGAAAACCCAAAGACAAGCAAAGAACCAGAGGTCACTCTGTGTGTGTGTGTGTGTGTGTGTGCGCGTGTGTGCGTGCACGTATGTGCTGTTTTCAATCTCTCCTCAAAGTGTGAACATGAACATGCAGTGACCATAGATAAAGTATAACTAATATTTAGACATAATTAGCATAACATTTAGATATACACTGACCGTCCACTTTATTAGGAGCACTTGTGCACCTGCACATTCATGCAGTTATCTAATCAGCCAATCATGTGGCGGCAGCACATTACATTAAATCATGCAGGTCCAGTCATGAGCCAACATGCTGTGTAAACTCTAGGGACTGCTGTGTGTGAAATTCTCAGGAGATCAGCAGATTCTGAAATACTCACACCATCCTATCTGACACAAACATCCATGCCAGGGTAAAAAAAAAAAAAAGATATCAGACTTTTTTCATTCTGGTAATTGTGTTTGATGTGAACATTAACTGAAGCTCGACTTGGATTTGCATGATTTTATACACCGAGCCACTGCCATGTGATTGGCTGATCAGATAACTGGATAAATGTGCAGATGTTCAGGTGTTCCTAATAAAGTGGACGCTTTTCTTAAGCTGAACTGGACACATTTGTGAATGAAGTGCTCCCTCTAGTGGGCTTACAGGTAAAATATAAACACACACCACTGAGTGGGATTGAATGTGGGAGGTAAATGAAATAAAGAGAAAGGATGATACTACCTGAAATCACATCACTATAATCGCAACGTGTTTCTTTTTATAGAATGTTTAATTTAATGATTTTGTTTCGTTTAAAAAATATTTAATCCAACATTCAATTTAAAAGTAGATGATGAATAACATCATGAACAATTGGACTATATTCTAAACGAAACAGTAACTTTATGAATTATTGGCATAAAACTGGTTTTATTCTCGCCGGAAGTGACGCGACTGTTACGGAAAAACGTGTTCGGGAAGTTAAGCTTGAAACATAAGCAAATGATTTGTTAAATCGTGGAACCTGTGATCCAAATGTGGTGTTTTTATTTAAAATCTTGCCATTTTAAATTATATTATGTGAGTAATTAAAAAAAAACATTATTTATTTATTTATTTACTTACTTACTTGTGTACACTACTCTCCACTCATAGCCTCCTCCGAGGGTTAACAATATAAGTTATTTAGAATTCGGAATTCTGGAATCTGAAACACTGACATTGGCCAGAAAGTGTTGATTCATTTTCTATCACAGCAGCTCTGAGGTAGCTCTGGCTGTGATGCAAATCATAAATTCACATTAAAGGTCCACTATGTAGGATTCAACCAACTGAACTCTCTTACCCCTCACTTTCCTTATAAGTGTGTATGAGAACGTATAGTGGCTGGCAGGTGCCCGTACTTCTAAGTACTTAAATTCACACTCCCTTGCCTTTTACGTACTAAATAATAACTATAATCCTCCATTGTTCAAAATTTGGGTTCTCAAACTTGTTAGCCAGCACTATCAAACACTGATTCCTCTTCTCCCTCGTCTTTCTTTCTTCTTCTTCATCATCCTTCTGGTGCTTCCTTCTGGACTCATGCTGCCACTTGTACAAATACAAAACTCTCTAGAGGTTTGTTCGTTCTGGGCTACTGTAGTAGCACAACATGGTGGCTCTGTAGATGTCCCTATGTAGATATAAAGGGCTCATTCTATGTTTACAAAAACACAATGGTTTGTAGTTACAGTTAATTATACACTAATAAAAACATGTATGAATACTACATTCCATTTCTGCTAATAGATGCCCTTAAATCTTTCATAGTGAGCATGTGTTCTAATATTTTATCTAATCCACAGAGAAATGTGTAATGGATGCCATTTTAATATAAAACTGATAATGCATGCATTAAAAGTGTGTTGTTATTTAATAAAGAAAAACATAAGTGTTGATAATTGTTGATATAGTGAAGGTTTCTGTAAGAAGACGTTTATTTAATTGTTTTTGTTAATTATAAACAAATCCGATTCATTTCCAGAGGGATTAAAAAAACAGATTAGTTAGGGATATACAGTTGCTATAATGTAAGTGATAACAGGAAGTAACTTGTTTGGTGTATGTTTTTACAATATCCATCCATCCATCTATACCTATATTATATTATATAGCTATATCTATACCACTTTATCCGTCTGGGTCGCAGGGAAGCTGGAGCCAATCCCAGCATGACTGAAGGCCCAAAACGCGGCCTGGCACAAAGACCAATTTTCACAGGGTTGATTAATGAGTGCCTGGCAGCATGGAATAGGTAAACCACACTCTAGTAATCAGATAGGGTCAGATAGAGAGTTGCCCTGATTGTCACACTACCAATCAGCTCTGTCACTGATGCAACATGTGCAGATTACAGCAACTGATAAAATGTTGCACAAGTCTGAATGTAGCACTTAATCTGGCAAAATCACCAGTGAAGTGATGACTAAGTGTCCACAGCATGTGGCATAGGCTAAGCTGCTGGTAATCTTGCATGTTGTCTTAGGGATGCACCGCAAGTCCCTGGAGTAGTGCAGTAGAATGTCTAAAATGTCATTCAGTACTCAAAAAAAAAAAAAAAAAACACATCAAAAGACTGCATTTTGTAAAAGGCAGTCAGTTATTGTCAGACACCATTATAGCTAAAATGGGATGATCAATTTAATGCACTTTAATAATCATGCAGACAATTTGTGAGGTTTGATTGGTCTTTGATGTGGAGTATGGATGCTAAGCCAATCACTGTTTGCTTGATGTACAACACCGTGGTTTGTTATTGACACCACACCACAAATGTGTTCAGGTGTCTAAGATGATGTAAATGTAAATACACTGCACCGCTGATAATTTTTATTCTAACTGTTAAAATCAATGTCACATCATTGGGATTTAGGCTAAATGAATGGTTAGACCAAAAATATCATAAATATATGCTACTACTATTTTTTGCTATTTTACTATCATTGCCATTTAAATCTTATGAAGTGCTTATTAAAATTAATAAAGAAATAGCTTAATAATAATAAATAAACAATACATGTGTATGAAATTGTTTATCTGTATTTACAAATGTTTATTTGTAAGAAAAAATATTTTAAGACATTCCAAACGTTCTATTTTACTTCATATCAGAAATCTGCAATAACAAATTTGTAAAGATAATTACACATACAATTAGAAAGTACAACCCGAATTCCAGAAAAGTCGGGATGTTCTTTAAAGATGAATAAAATGAAAACTAAAAGACTTTTGAGTCACATGAGCCAATATTTTAGTCACAACAGAACATAGATAACATAACAAATGTTCAAACTGTTTTTGTAAAAAAACTGTTGAAATTGTGCACCTTTATCCACAAAATGAGCTCATTTCAAATTTGATGCCTGCTACAGGTCTCAAAATAGTTGGGACAGGGGCATGTTTACCATGG
>JAQQZX010000021.1:2389737-2403218 GCA_030068355.1 Notoglanidium maculatum | reverse complement strand
TGCTGGGATTGGCTCCAGCTTCCCCGCGACCCAGACGGATAAAGCGCTATAGATAATGGATGGATGGATGGATATAATGAAGTGTGGTGAAGTGAGGTTAGATTTCTTTGTTTTAGCCTTGTAAATAATGCTCTGGTCTCACACTTTTCATCTCCATAAACTTGAAATAAGTATGTTTTTTACAAGGTGCTGAAACTGCTGCACACCTCCTACCGCCTGATCGAGTCGTGGGAGTTCCCCAGCAGGAACCTCGGCAACCCCAACCATATCTCCGAGAAGCTGGCTGACCTGAAAATGGGAATCGGCGTTCTCATCGAGGTGAGCAGCAGAGCACCTGATCAGTAACTGCATTTAGTGCTAATAGTGTGTATTAGAATATGTTTAATAATTTTACCAGCACAGATTTGTCCTATTCACATCAGACGTGATTTGTTTGAGTGACTTGTTGGTTGGTTGTTTTCCTATAACAGCATGTTGCTGTGTTTTATTCCTTACTCGGGGTGTTTCAGCATAGTTATGTGTAATAGAACATTAACGAACTCTGCAATGTAGTGTGGTGTTGCATTTCTTTACTGATATGGCAGTATAGTAATGCAAAGTTTGCGCGCCCGTTTGAGTCACTCTGCACTCTCGACAGGGATGTATGGATGGACAAACCAGCCTGGACGAGAACGACTCCCTGGCACCGCCCTTCGAGGATTTCTATCAGACCTTGAGCGAGGGGAACCTGAGAAAGAGCTTCCGTCTGCTGTCCTGCTTCAAGAAGGACATGCACAAAGTGGAGACCTATCTGAGCGTGGCCAAGTGCAGGAGATCCCTGGATTCCAACTGCACCCTGTAGGGGGCGAGAGAGCTCTATTTAGCCACTGCCTGAGATCTGAGACAGGTTTTGTACGTAAATAGAAAAAACCTGTTTTTGTCAGAGTCCAGGCTTGGCTAAATGTATCAGCTTCTTGCTCTGGATTTCATTTCTGTCTTTATGTATGTATTCCGAGGAGAACTCCTCCATTCACATGTTTAGCAGATTTCTCCGTCTCCGCAACCTTGAGGTTGTAAAATGGGACGAATTTCACAATGGTGCTATGCAAATTTGTCAAATAATGACCAAATAAATACAGATCTATTTCTTTAAACTGTGGCAAATTGGATAACCTGATTAAACACTTGTGCTAAGGATGGATGGAATGGATGAGTAAGCTCCTGGCTAATGAATGTGAAAGATTCAAAGTGTATATTTTCATATCAAAGTCTACGTATTTTTCAGCTTTGACTATTCCGCTGTGGTAATCCCGGTCATTGTTCTCGTGGATTTCCAATAAAGCTAATCTATGCATTAAGATTGATTATTTGTGATGATTTTTCCATGCTTGGGTATCAAGTTCTTGTGATTTTATATACAGTACAATAACACACCTGCAGTAAATGATCACTAATTAATGCCATGGAGGACCTAATGGCATTAAAACAGAGCTGTGGTTATGAGTGAGATTTATTTAAACGTACACCACAAGCGCTGATGAATAGTCAGATCTGATTGGTCAGAAGGTCTTTAATTTTCTGTAACAGCAGCTCTGAGAGCAGTGCAGCTGCAAACTACAGGGTTATATTCATTCATTCAAAGACATGCTGTTATTTAAGACATTTTACACTGATGGTTTCTGTAAGGAGACATTTATTTAACATTTATGGAAGGAGTCTCTAGTATTAGACTTTTCAGCCTGGGAAATTCTTCGTGTTTCGCAGTTTCTTAGTATGACAAGCTACTTTTTTTTTTTTTTTTTAAATCAACTTCAAAAAGAAAGGAAAACTAGAGAGGCTGGTGGGAGGACTGTTCATAACTTTAAGTTAGAACTGTAATTAATTTGATAAGGCACAGCATGGTTTAATACATAAAAACCTGGAATTGTTAGTGCTTGGATGTGAAACAATGTGTTCAGAAAAGAAGAAGAATGGCGAAGCCAAGGTTTTTGAAAATGATTTCATGCACTTCATGTTTTAAATATCAGGATAACAAAGTTGGCTTTAATCAGCAAGCTTTGTCCTAATTAAGTGTTTATGCTTTAATATCTAGAATCATGTCTGTATGAAAATCTCAGACACAGCAAGAAACACACACAAGGAGACACCAGAGGACGTTTAATGATGCTGCGTAAACCGACGTGGGATGGAATACTTTATTCTTTAGTGCAGTAACCAGTTACGCATATTTATATACATTTAGTTCCGTACACAATGATCACTTAAAAAACAAAACAAAAAAAAGCACAAGACAATGTAACATGCTTCTCAAGTAACCACTAGTGAAATTAAAACCGGTAATAAATACGCACACGCACATTCTCTCTCACGCACACCAGTTTTCAGTACCAAAACGTTAAGCAGTAAAGGAACAATAAATACAACACAACATTGGTGGCTGTTATAGAATGTAACATCCTTAAAAATAGTCACTCCTTAATTCACACTGCGTTTATAAATAATCTGCTCTAACCGAAAAATCATACTACGCCTTTAAATCTGAATTACGAGCCCCGGCAGCTCACGTGTAACGTAGCGTACTGTCCGGATAATTACGCAGCCTTTCCACTGACATCAGAATGGTTCAAAACTCAATAAATCTCTTCAAGTGTCTGAACTGTCTAGTCTCCCCAGTACCAGTGTTTAATACCTCTCCCAATCTGTGCTTAAGAATCTCTTACCGTTTTCTCTCCCACGCCGCTGAGTGTGTATCACAATCACCTTTCCTCTGAGGGAAAAGGTAAAAACATTAACCTATTTGGCAGACGCAAAGCGCCATACGAGTGAGGCGTAATTCAATCCAAGCTTATATCTGAACAGTTAAGGGGTTAAGGGTCTCGCTCAGGGGCCCAACAGCGGCCTTCTGTCAGTCCTGGGATTTGAAATCAAAACCAGCCGGTCATCTTAAACACGGCACAACCACTTTAACCGCTTAAGCTAAACCAGAGACAGGAAACTGCACAGTAGAGGGGAGACAGCATCACCAGAACTGCTCTGAAGCTCTTGGAAAGGTCACGGGTAAGGGCAGGTGTCCAAAAACATTCAGACTTCCCCTTGCTGGGGAGAGTGAAGAAACAAAGGCAAAGCGGGTTGTACTGAGAATTAACAAAGCAAAAGAGAATCGTCATCGCTGGTTTCAGTTCTAGCCGTGGCCTCTAAGCACGCGTCGGGAATCTGAGCCGTGTGAACCATCCCGCAGTGTTCGCAGGGCCCGTCCCGAATCGCTGGCCTGCCTCGGAGCGAGGGAGCGGCGGAGGGTGCGTCCGAGGTGTCGGTTAAAGGGACGAGGAGCTCGACGTCTTCATCGTCGTCTTCCTCGCTCGCCGCTCCGTTCTGCATCTGCCTCAGAGGGCTGCGGTTCTGCTGCGCGAACCGAGATCCGAGGGACATCCGGACCCAGCGAAGCCCGCGCGCTACAAAAGATCCACGCCCGCTGGGAGGCGGGGCCACTATGTCGTCGCTCTCGGGGACGGCCTGTGGGGCGGCGCTTGCAGAAACGGACACGACGGTGGCAGCGGGAGGCGTTTTGTGAGGCAGAAGAGAAGCCGATGTTCCGCCCACCGCCCCTTGCTGCTCGCTCTCCGAATCGTCCGAGTCCAGTCGCTCTGAAACGCGGGCGGAGCTTCCAACACCGTTAGCCCCGCTTCCTGAGTCTGACTCCACCCCTGTGCCAGAGGACACCAGCGCTAAGGAGGCGGAGTGGCGAGAACGCGTGAAGTTGAAGAGCCGGCGCCAGACGTTGCCGTGGCGACCGGAGGAAGGGAGGCGGATGGAGGTGAAGCCGAGCTGAGAGCGGACGGCCAGCCGGAGATTCTCCAACACGGAAGCCTGAGAGGGAGACGGAAAGTTTTATTAAAGAATTAATTTAAAAAAGATTTTCCACACAAACATAAAAATTATATTTAAACACCAGGCTAAAATTTATTTTTAGGAATTAGTATTTTTGGAACGTCTACAGGGTGAAAATACAAACAGATGTCTCACCTGGTTGCCAGAACAGACGGGGAAATCCTCCACAGGGGGGATTAAACCCTGAGCGATCAGCTGGCCGTACGAGGGCGGAGCTTCTCTCCTCAGTAACTCTGCCTCCACTCTGGACAACTGTGTCTCAAACGACCTGAAACAAAAAAGAGGAAATAAGTAGAAAAAAATAAGTAGGGAAGAAAAAAAAATCAAAATGATCATAAATAGATCACAGTGAAGCGATAATAAAGCTCTGCCGAATTAATACGCATTTCTATTTCCGTTTGAGTTTGACTGACCTGCGCTCGAAGCTCCTGAGAGAGTAGAGTTTGCAGGTGCAGCCGAGCGCGATGACCAGCAGCAGGCCGCACACCAGGCTGCCGATGACTGCGGCGGCGATGACTCGTGTTGGCACGGCAACAGGGCATGCGTCCTCGTCGCTGGCGTCGCCGCAGTCATCCTGCGCATCGCACACCCAGCTCTCGAACACGCAGCGCCCGTTCCTGCAGTGGAAGTTCCCGGGCTGGCAGAAGGCGCAGTTCTTCTCGTCCGAGCCGTTGGGGCAGCGGTTCTGATAGTTGCAGCGGTCGGATCGCGGGTAGCACGCGCCGTTTCTCGAGCACGGGAACTCGTCTTCACCGCACCCGCTGCAGTTCAGCTCGTCTCTGCCATTAGCGCAGTGCCAGTACCCGTCGCAGCGCTGCTGTTCAGTGTAACACCCCCAGTTTCCTCCGCATGGCATCTCCCAGGGCAAACAAAACCCTTCCACCTGATACGTAGCGTTAAATCCTCGCGCTGTGTTGATCTTATCCGCATAAAAGTGCACCCGCAGCTGCCCCGACGACGAAATTATAGTTATGACAGAAGTGCGGGAATCTAGGGCGGTCAGAACGCGAAGGAGGCGTCTGGGTTCTGCCTCCAAGCCGTCGTACACTTTTACAAAATCGCCATAGTAACCAGTTCCGTCCAATTTGAAATCCAGGAAGCGTAGGACGACTCGGCGGCGGTCGCCTGTATCGATCAGCCACGTGCAGTCGCTGCCTGGAGGATAGAAATCCGGATAATTCGGAGAGTTAAAAGTGCCGTAAAAGTTTTGAAGGCGGAGCTCAGAACACGCGGGGGCGTCGCAGTCGATTTCATCGCTCAGATCCTGGCAGTCGATGGCGCCGTCACAGCGGAGAGAAGAGGGGAGGCAGGTGAGGACGCGCGTGTAGCGCGACACGCAGGGGAACTGATCGAAAGAGCACGGCTGGAAGGAGAAGAAGGAGGAAGAGGAGGAAGGAGGGTTGGAATGAACGCACAGCTCCTCGTCCGAGTTGTCTCCACACTCGTCCATTGTGTTGCACCTCCACGTCTGGGGGATGCACTTCCCGTTCACGCAGTGGAACTGATCCGACTCGCAGCTCGCCTCCTCCGACTTTCCTGAGGAGAAAAGGGACTTTGTAAGAAACAGAGTGAGCAAAAACAGACAAGTTAAAATCGGAAATCAGTGTGTTCTTAATCACTAAGAGCGCGGCGTGTAGCTGACCGCACTAATATCCGCAGTAATCACGGCTGAACACTGTATTAAGTTTAAAACAGACAAATCGTTCCGACAAACCAGGAAGTGTAATCGCTTACAGACGGCCAGCACGAGCACTGCCAAGTACAGGGGGGGAAATAAATAAATAAATCATCAGTGCTATCTGTAATAAGAATTTTAAATCCAGAGTTAGTGTGTTTTTGTTTTATGTTAAAATGCGTCATATACACACGTTGTCTTGTTCGGATTACTTTGTTGACGTGCTGTGAGTGTTTAAGAAAGTCAAAAGAAAAAGTGTCTTGTTGGAATGAAATCCACAGCATCATGACAAAAGTGGATTTATCTGTGAATTTAGTGTTAAGTAACGGGCTGTTCAGTAAAGATCAGCCTGTTAGTAGAGCGCTGGATCTGACTATCGGTTCAAGGGCACTGGGTTCGTTTATTAATAGCCTGAAGAGCAGCCTCTGATTTGCGCGACCGCTTTAGAGAGCTGAGACCAATCCATGCCTGCTCATCCACACAAATCAATGCCATATGAACGTAATAAACCCCGACTACTCTGTTCTGAGCCATAAAGCATGTCACTAATAATAGAACAAATCAGTACATGTGCTTTAGGACTGGGAGCTATCAACTAAATGCTTTTTTGGTAGAGTAATAGTTATGGACCATAATCTATGGAGCAAAATGAAACATTAATGTAATGAACGCAACACGAGGGGAAAAACAATGTAGAGAAAGCAAATAGACAGAGTCTAAACCCATAACAGAGGTGATCTGTCACAGGGATCTGTGCAGGATTACGCAACACGGCTCGCCGTGTGCCTCCTTTATCCCTGTGTTATAAATAGCGGCGTTTATTTCTGCACTACCTGTGATGTAAGACAGCCTGAAGCCCTTGCCAGCGAGCGTGTCGTCAGAGTGGAACTTAATCCACACGTGGTCCTGAGAGGAGATGTACGGAGCCGGGATGGACGAACCGCACGCTCGGTAACCGTCCAGGTTCTTGTAGGTGCCGATGGAGATCCAGTCCGAACCGCAGCGGTGCGAGCTCTGGATCTCAAAGTCCTGAAAACTGGAAACAGGGGAAAAAAGGAAGATAGAAACAAAATCAGATGAACTCGGAGAACCTGTGTAAACGGAATGAAACACTCAGTGCAGTGCTGTTACAGGAAAACAATCAACAACAGGGTGGTGTGATGAAGCGGGGTTACTGTTACCATTCTCAAGTTGATTATGTACCAATAGCAGGACACCATGGAATGTTTTATTCCTTTTACAACACAGCGATTCGCCAACAAATGCACATTTTTCTTCATTAAATAAAACCATAACACTGTTTATCCATTTACGGTTACTTTTAATGTTCCTGTTCTCACTTACGTTACAGCAGCTATAAACAGCTGTTTACGTGGCTCTAAGGCTGCGCATCGTTTGAATTTTTTTGATTCAGGTTCTGCTTATCGATTACAATTCTTATCAACTCCCCGTTTAGACTCCACACGTCCTGCTCTACACGTCCCTGTGAACGAGCTGTTACTATAGAAACAATAACGTATTGGAACCAGTATGTTAATATAAACCTGTGATTTGCAAATGCAGTACTGTCAGAGCCGTGACAAACACGTGGCATAATACATCCGATCCGAACACGTTTCCTACACGGCACCTTTAGCTTTACACTGACGGCGGTCCGCGGTCCAAACGGACAACGAAAAACGTTTTTCTGTTCATGGGCTCGAACATGCTTCATAGTCTGTGCACCACAAAATCACACCCTGTGGGGAAAGAAGAGTGTGTGTGTTTCTGAGCTGGTTACCATGGATACAAACAGAACATCACTACGGCTGATGTGGACGGCCTCGGAGTGACCAATCACAAAAACAAGGTTGTGTAACGGATGAAATGCTTCACGTGGTCAGCATCCCGATGTAGGGACCACTGTACTCGCGTACGCTCATCTTCACACTTTACCGTTTGGAGAAACAAGTCTCATAAATGCTGATTACATTATAAACCTAAATAATTAAGCAGGTCCGGGGTAAACACTGGCACAAGGGACTATTATATGAAATGTGAAGCTTCTGTACTCAGGTTAACTATTTATAATTGAAATTTGAATTGAAATTGAATAATTTATATAGAAATATAACAATATTTCTGGTACGATGTCTGTCTGTGTGTGTGTGTGTGTGTGTTAATATCTGACTGGGTGTGTGTCTACCTCCAGGGTGAGGAATTCTGTTTTGAAAGTATGTGGGTTAATGCCTTTGGTGAGATGTTACTGGGTGTGTGTGTGTGTTAATGTCTGTTTGGGTGTCTCTACCTCAGGGTGTGGATTTCTGTTTGAAACATACTGTGAGTGTTGATGCTTTTATAGAGCGTGTGTGTGTGTGTGTGTGTGTGTACCTGATGGTGATGATTTCTCCAGGATTTGCTCGGATGTTCCAGCTGCAGTTGATTCGAGACGGATACTCAAAAGGCCACCCAGGACTGGTGATCACACCGCTGGAGGCCCTGATCTGCTCCACCACATCTCCACAGGCTGCACACACGCACACACACACACACACACACACACACACACACACGCACACGCACGCACACGCACGCACACGCACACACACGCACACACACGCACGCACGCGCCACATAGATTATCATCAATTTACAAATAATGACTCATGTTTTTTTATCTTGTTGTTGTTAGATCACAGAACTCACCGTTGGAGATCCCCGACACGTAGACGTTATCACCGTGCTGTGAGCAGACTGCGGTGTCTGCTAAACAGAATAAATAAAACCATCTAAATCAGAGAAAATTAAACATCATCATCTGGAAATAGATGATACAGACTGAAACTACACGTTTGCTCGGTGACAAAATAAAAGCTTTCACATGAGGAGATTTTGTTCTTTATATCACAGGTTAATGCTGCGTTCATGACAACTAGGAACTTGGAAGTCTCCGACTCAGAAGCTGCTACTTCCCACATTAGTGCGTCCGTGTGCACTCAGCCATCCGGCAGCGGCAATAAAACAAACGGTCATCGGCCAGAATTCGGCGATATTCAGTAAACGGAAAGTCAAAGACAGATTAAAAACCTTAAACCGCGTCGTCACTTCTTCGTCTTACTTTTCACTCTTATGTACCGGACGTCACGGAATCGCTGCTCGGCGCTGCAGAAAAACTCTGCCTTTCCGAGCAGGAATTCCGAG
This sequence comes from Notoglanidium maculatum, assembly GCA_030068355.1. Lineage (NCBI taxonomy): Eukaryota > Metazoa > Chordata > Actinopteri > Siluriformes > Auchenoglanididae > Notoglanidium > Notoglanidium maculatum. Next base: position 2,394,496 of record JAQQZX010000021.1, on the reverse strand, counting down.
TCGGAGAGATGCTCAAACGGATCTTTCCTGCCGAGAACTCGTAAAAGACGTTGTAAAACGTAGAACTCGTAAAACACTCTGGTACAGATTCATTTTTAGAAAAGTTCAGAAATTGCACTCTTGATTTAAAAGTTTAAAAGTAACATTTCTGGCCTTCTGGAGACTTCACACATGTCTGGAAGATGATGTCATTTGACGGGATTAGTTCGGGCAAATCGTACGCGCACCAATCAAAGGCGTGAGCTGACGAGATTAAAAAAAGGTCAGCTTTGATCCGGACGTCAATGATGAGAAAACCCGAGCAGAGGGAAAAAATCCTACAACTAAATCCGAAGTGTGCGTGAGTGGACGAGACGTTTCTTCTTTTTCTTCTGACAAGCATCCGAAATAACCGTGAGACAGGAATCCGGCGAGACCCGAGTTAATACTCTGCTTTTTTTTATTTTTTACTGAACAAGACAGAGGATTGCAGTCAGCTGATCTAGACGGAAATAAGAGTCATAGCGCCTGTGAAACAGTAAAGTACCTCATGGACATTTAATCCTGTCTGACCAGGGCGTAAATCAGCAGAGTGAACGTGACGACTGACAGGAGCACGTTCACGTTCAGCGTTCGGTGAACTGGCTTTTCAGCATGTTGTCTATAAATACTAAAGCTAAACCATAGACGTTAATGTATTTTTAATCACCAAATAATGCACAGCTAATATTTAACTCTTTTCATTTTCATGAACTCGTCCTTCCTCCTTTAAGAGCTGAGACTATTACTGATCATTTCAGTTTAAAAGACGAACACAGCGGCGTTTATGATCCTTCAAGGAACACGATAATCCTCAGGTGGGCCGTGACGGAGCTGGAGACGGAGCCCAGGGACTGGATCTAAAAACAAAACCCGGATCTATTAATAACGTCTGTGGGAAAACCGCTCAGGCTCCACACTCAGGGACGGCTGTGGCTGGTTTACTTTATAAAAAAGTAAATTATAAAATCTACGTCATCGCTGTATCACTTTAACTCAAACGTACATCATTCTCCTGGTTTCTGTCTGGTAACTAACCTTCTACGTAAAATATAAAATTGAATGACATACATTTCTGTGCCAGACTCCAGGGAACGTCTCGGCCCTTCAACACCCTTTTTTTAAACCACTGAGAGCGTCTTAAACGCCGCACGTTCTTGCACACGTCAGTAGCGAGGTCGCGACACGCTCCTCTTTCACGTTTCTATTTAAATAGCATTTACAAACCAATTTGGAAAAGCCAGGAATGAGCTGATGCAGCGTTAGAAATATTGTACCTCGTGTTTACAATGATAAAATGTACTTTGCAAAATATATATATATATATATATATATATATATATATACACACATACATATATATATTATTGCAAATTATTTTTTATAAACATGTTTATTAGAAGTTTTTTTTATATCCTTTTCAGTTTAAAGTAAATTATTTTGGTAGACATGAAATTTTTGTAGCATTTATTTTTTAATGCGACAAACCCAAACGCCATGACGCACACACCCTGTAACACAGAAACGTCTTTAAGTAGCCTGATTTATTTATTTTATTTCTTTTGGATATATCGCTCGACCGTACAGTTCAAGAATGTTGATAGTCAGTTGTTGTTGTTTTTTTAAATCTAACATTGTCATTTTTTTTTTGTTGCAAATGTTAAAAATGTTCATTTACAAACAAATTAGGGGATTTCTTAGAGTTTGTATTTTTTTTTTTTTTTTTACACCCAGTATATTTTAAGATAATTGATCATTAGGAAAAGTGATAAAAAACATTTAAAAAAATCTAAAGGATGTGAATGTTTTATAATAATTTGTTAAGAGTTAAAGATGCAGATCCACTCCATATATTTCAATACAGCACAGAGTGTTATAACTGTGTGTGTCAGTGAACAATAGAGGCTCTTTGTTCCCTGACTTCAGCTTCAACCCATCCAGCTGTGTGCGCGCGCGCACACACACACACACACGCACGCACACGCACGCACGCACACAGGAGTGAAACCCATTTAAACCCTTCTTTATGATCTGAACTCTTCAGTACTCACTGAGGAAGATCACGCTGAGGATGAAGAGTGAGTTTGTCCATGGTGAGCTCCTCTTCATGCCCCACGCGCAGGCCATAATCACACTCCTCCTCTGCTGTAGAACCGCCTCAGCTGTTTAATGTGGCTTTAATGTGAAATCTAACACACTGATCTGAGGGATGAGTTCAGAAATGTAAACCAACACTGAAGCAAGATGGCATGATGCTAAATAAACCCTGCAGACAGACTGCTAAGTTTACTCTGCTGGGGTGTGAGACAGCTTTACACCAACACAGCTGCACGCTTTAACGCACACAAACAAATACTAACAAGATTACTGCTAATAATAACAAATAAATACATAAATAATTTAAATAAATAGGGTAACCTGAATCTAACACTAGCTATTCTAGATTACAAAGCAGAAATCAAATGTCTAGCATGACATTGCAGTCATGAATAATGTTAGGTTAATGAATGCGGTTTAAATGTTAGTAAAATAAACAAAAACAGGAAGTGGTTGAGTATCTTAGCGATAGCTAACGGTGCTAGCTGGAATTAGATTAGCCACCGAGCTACACACTAAAAAACAAGAATAAGGGGGGAAAAATAACATACAGCAGTGAAAAATCTACAAATATGTCTAAAAAAAAAAAAGATAACCTGGTTATCTAATTCTATATTTAGGCGGAGTTAGCTAACTAGCTAGCGTTAACTAGTCCGTTTCCTTTTCTTTTCTCAGAGCAGGGTTAAAACACTGAGCATTTCGCCTAAGAAAAAAGTGAAAAATGATCTGCTTGGTTGTAAAGCTGAAGCATTAAATCCGTAAAAAATTAAGAGCAATAAAAACAGGCGGTCCGTTATCCGTGTTTCTGCTCCAAACAAAGAGCCGGTGACATTGTCGGCTCCGCGGCCCGCACAACAAACCCCGAGCGCTGCGTGTTGTTACATCCGGGTGCTTCACCCTGGACGCGTCCCAATCTGTTCACTCCTACTCTGACGCGTTCCTGTCGCAACTATGGCGTCTAACATCATGGCCGCCATTACAGGGCTTTGGTTTGGGAGAGCAAAACGAGATAATTCATGTTAATGAGTGTTTTTGAGGAAAAAGTCGATATGAAATCGACCAAAAATGGTATAATATAATATATATAATGCTATAAGAGGCCCAAACCTGTTCCTGTTCCTCCACTGTGACACGAAAAGAAAAATGTATGAAAACTTCGCCATAATGTAACCTAAACAAGGGAATTAACTATTTAAAGGTGAGCATGATTTAACTAAAACAGAGTAATGAATAAACAAGGGAACGGCTTATTAAAACATGGCAATGATTTAACTAAAACGAGGGAACGAATAGATATCAATTTTTTTCTTTTTCGTGTCATAAGAAGGGCCCCGTACAATGCCCTTGTGTACAAAGTCACAGTAAGTCACACTTACTCCATGGGGAGCTCCATGGTGTGTTAAGGTTGGAAAAGAACTTGAGTGGCCTGAACAGACCCCTGACCTCAACCCCACGGAACACCGACTGCACCCCAGACCTCACCCAACATCAGTGTCTGATCTCACTAAAGCTCTTGTAGCTGAATGAACACAAATCCCCACAGCCTTTATAACACATTATAACAGCAAAGAGGGAATAAATCTGGAATGGGATCTTCAACAAGCACATACAGGTGTGATGGTCGTGGTGCACAAACTTTTGGCCATACTATATACTGTATGCATGGAGGCTTAGTTCCACAAAATATTAAGCAGTGTTATCTTGCAGTTGTGACTTTTTATCTCAAACTATCCCAAATTAATGGAATTGTTTTACACTTCCGTGTTTATCGAATCAGAAGCAGAACTTTTAATGAGATTTTAACGCAGCTTGAAATCACTGCAGTGTCCCTAAATGCACAAATAGTTCAATCATAGATCCCTGCTTGAGCTTTCACCCTAGCTAGCTAGCTGTGGGGAAAAAAATGCTAGCTAGCTTTTCTACTTACCTTAAGGCTTTGTATACTTTGCACAAATGTCACCACAAGTGTGCTAGTTTATGCTAGTCTGCTTAATCTGGCAAATCCACAAGGGGGCAGAAAAGTAAAGGCAGTGGAATAGAGACTTCAGGAAATGCATTCTTCTTCAATTTTGATGTGCCTGGGGTATTGTTTGTGTATAGCGTCTCAATCAGCAACGGTTCAGACATCACTCAATGTTATTATTATGACACGTTATTATCATTTAATATCACTCAATTGTGACCTTTTAATCTCATAATTGTGAGTTATTTTTATTCAAATGTGACTTTTTTTTAACATTATGTAATTACAATCTCAATTTTTTACCCAACAGTGTTTAAAGAAGCAATATGAGTTACCTAAAGTACTCTTTACAGTGGAAACTCTGGGAGAGGCTGAACAGGACAGCGTGCCTGCAGTGTTGGTGTGAACTGATAAAGGTAGGGGATAGACTAATAAAAAGAAGCACAAAGTCGCAGTAACTCACACTTGTGTTGCAACTGTGAGATATTAACTCGCAATTACGAGATAAAAAGGAAAGTCACAATTGTGTGTTATTGACTCATTAAGTCACTTAATGAGGAAAATACATCCATCCATCCATTATCTATACCGCTTTATCCGTCTCGGTCGCGGGGAAGCTGGAGCCAATCCCAGCATCTTCGGGTGAGAGGTGGGGTACACCCTGGGCAGGTCGCCAGTCCA
>JAQQZX010000021.1:2356738-2383457 GCA_030068355.1 Notoglanidium maculatum | reverse complement strand
AGTTTTTCCTTGCCGCCGTCACCACAGGCTGCTCATTAGGGATATATATAGATAAATGTATAAGTTTATATTCAGAAATTATATACTTTTGTGAAGCTGCTTTGAGATAATGTCTGTTGTTAAAAGCGCTATACAAATAAAATTTAATTGAATTGAATTGAGTAAGGATGCGGGGTGGAAGGTTAAGGAGACAAAACAGAGGAAGAGGTAGAAGAGGCCAAGTACATAGGCATGTTCCAGGTGAAATAAGAGCGCACGAAGTTCTCAATCATTGTCTTATAATGACCAAGTCTTGTCAAAGGGTGCAACCAAATATTGGAAGAGCCACTGTATCCTCAATCATACAAACATTTTGTTGGAGGAACAAGGGGTTAATCCAAACCTGTGACTGTACTGCATCAAGCTTCAAAGTACAGAATTCCACTTGCTTTTACATTAATTTATTTAGCTGATGCTGTATTGTACTGTACTACAGTATTGTGCTGTATTTACTGTACAATAGAGTAAATATATGTATGAAATCTTGTGTTTTACATTATTGTACTGCACGTTATAGTACTGCAAGACTTCCTCACAGAGGTGGCAGACGGCCTCTATTTATTACTCAACAGGCGGAGGCCATTTGCGCCATGGAAGTTGCAAACAATGCCATTCAATTGAGGGAGATACAGAGGGCAGATTTATAGAAGACAACAATGTCTTTGAGAACATCCAATTTGTGAGCATCTTAACAATCGACAGGGTGCTGAAAAGACATCAAATGACCACGAAACAGATCTACAAGGTACCATTTGAAAGGAATGGTGAAATCTACAGTAAAAAGTACAACTTTGAGTAGTGAACTGTAGTGTGGTAATTGTGACCCGTACACATTTGCTACAGCTGTAGAAGGAAAATGTGTGTCCATTTGATCTAAATATCTTGTCCAAAATGAAAATACATAGACATCCTACAGTAAAACTCTCTCTTTCTCTCTCTTTTTTTTTTTTTTACAAAAGTAAAATACAGTCATTTTTTTCTTCTGCATATAATGGAACTGGATTCAAGGGAACCACTTTACAATTTCATATACCCTGATGAGGCAGGCTTCAGCCTGGATAAAGGCAGAAGGGGTGGTAGAAATCTCATCGGCCACAGAGCTACTACTGATGTGTCAGGCCAACGGTGGGGGGGAATATCGCCATGTGCGTGGCCATCTCTGACAACGGTGTGCTTACTCACGTTCCCCTTTTTGGCCCGTACAACACACAACAGCTTTTGATCTCACCCCTGATGACAAGAGGGGTCTAATTCGAAATGATCTTCCAAAATATGTGGTAATTTGGGATAATGTGAGTTTCCATCACTCAAACACCATCAGGCAAGGGTCTGCAACTCATGATAGGATGCTAATGGAATTCCTCCTACCTTATTCCCCCTTCCTTAATCCAATCGAGGAATTCTTTTCAACATGGAGGTAGAAGGTGTATGATGGTCAGCCACGTCCACAGATGACCCTGCTGGCTGACATTGAGAAAGATAATGTCACAGGGGAAGAGAGAGAATGAGATGAGGGAAATAGAGAGAGTAAGATGAGGAAAGAGAGCGGGAATGAGGCAGGGAAAGAGAGTGAGTCAGATGGGGAAGAGAGTGAGGGAGTGAGGCAGAGGAAGAGAGTGAGGGAATGAGGCAGAGGAAAGAGAGTGATGGAGTGAGGCAGGGGAAGAGAGAAAGAGTGAGGCAGAGTAAGAGAAAGAGGGAATGAGACAGGGGAAGACAGAGAGTGAGATGGGGAAGAGAGAGAGAATGAGGCAGGGGAAGAGAGAGAGGAGGTGGAAGAGAATGAGGCAGGGGAAGAGAGTGAGGGAGTGAGGCAGGGAAGAGAGTGAGGGTGTGAGGCAGGGGAAGAGAGTGAGGGAATGAGAGAGGGGAAGAGAGTGAGGGAATGAGACAGGGGAAGAGAGTGAGGGAATGAGACAGGGGAAGAGAGTGAGGGAATGAGACAGGGGAAGAGAGTGAGGGAATGAGGCAGGGGAAGTGAGTGAGGGAGTGAGGCAGGAGAAGAGAGAGCATGAGACGGTGAAGGGAGACAGAGAGATCATGTATTTAGCAGTGTGAGAATAATCAGAATACAGATCATTTTCCATGTCTGTCTCTCCTCTTTTTTCATCCAATTCTGACTCTCCCTCTAAAGCTCTTCTGTCTCCATCATTAACTATCATCCTTTAAATCTATCTTTTCTGTCTGCCTCTCTGTCTCACTCTCATTTTGTTTCACTCATTCTCTCTCCCTCTCTCTCACTAGGTGATCTCCATCCAAACTATCTCTCATCCCTCCATCTCCTCAGCTATGTTTCATTATTCTGTCTCTCCTCTCCTCCCTGCTGTCCCTCTCACTTGGCAGTTATTTACAGATTAGCTTCTCCCTTTAAGCTCTTATCAAAACCTTGACTCCATCATGAGGTTAAAGGTTAAACCTGGGAGCGAGCATTTGTCCCCTATTCCTCCCTGAAGGATTCTTCATGAGACGGCACTAAGTGGTTCAAATCAAGATAAAATAAATGTCTCCAACTAACCAGACAGAGTGTAATAAAATCTTATTTACTGTGTACAACAGAGATGATCTTCAGCTCTCAACATTTTGACGCTGAGAGTTACAAGATTGAATAAAAATGGTATTTCACAAGAGATCTGCATTTCCATCAGTGTTGTTCATACAGATTAAGAGAGAAAATAGAGAGAGAAAATATTTGAAAAGTAATGTATGGATTATAAGACTGATGCAAAGTTTAATATCAACACTATGCCTTTCATTTTCCTTTTCTCTTCCTTCCTCAACCCCCTGTGGAAGTACATTATTATCCTTCACATTCTCCTTCTTCTTCTTCTTCTTCTTATTATTATTATTAATAATAATATTATTATTGTTATTATTATTATTACTTGCATGGGTGACTTATGTGTGACAGAAAACCTTTTTTTAACGAGAGCGCTTGTACCTGACTCACTCTTCCTGAAATCATCGGTAATAAGCGAGATGATGGTAACAGACGTGTCGTCACTTTACGCTGTGGTCGTTGTCCTGACAAGCTGATGTAATTGAGACAGAAGTGAACAGATATAATTACAGTGGAAGTTAATTACTGCCTGCAGTGATGCTCAAACAGCGGCTAATTAACACATCGGCTTCGACACAGCTAAACTGTCACAGTGGCATGGAGTGGGTCTTCACTGAAAATAAATAGTCAGACGCTGACTGGGAGTTTATTTTGGATGTCTGTGATAATAATGACTTAGTCATGGCAACTGGAGCTTTCTGGACTTAACTGGACGTTTCCTTATGTTTCTGCATACATCAGTGGCAATTCATAATAAATTAACACAATAACTACCTACAACATCAGCACCAACAACAACAATAAAACACCAATAACAACAACAAGAACAACAATACCACCAACAACAAGAACAATAACAACACCAACAGCACCCCCAGCACCACCACCAATAACAACAATAACACCAACATCTACAACAACACCAATATCAATAACAACACCAATAAAAACCACAAGATCACCACCACCACCAATAACACCAACAGCTCCACCAACAACAACAACAATCCCACCACCACCAACAAGAACAATACCACCACCACCACCAATAACACCAACAGCTCCACCACCACCAACAACAATACCACCAACACCAATAACAACAGCAATAACAACCACAACAATCCAACCAACAACAACAACAATACCACCAACACCGATAACCATACCCACAACAGCACCACCACCACCTACAGCAACAACAATAACAACAACAGTTCTGTTGTACCATCTTTAAGTGCAAATATCATTTAAAAAGGTATGTGAGCAACAAAGTAAATAAATAAATCCAAACACATAACAAAAGACAGGCAGGCAGATGGATAAATACAAAGACAGATAGATGAACGGTTGGTCAGACAGACAGACAGGAAGTGAGACAGACGGACAGACAAATGAATGGATGGATAGATCGAGCTTGGACAGATAAACAGACAGACAATCAAACAGATATGTAGACAGACAGAGAGACAAACAAACAGGCAGACAGATTGACAAGCAGTCTGGATGAATACAGACACAAAGACAGACAGACAGACAGACAGACAGATCAATCCATGGATTAGTGCAAAAATATCTTCCAGGTTATAAGACTGTTATAACTGTAATGAGTCCAGTTTTCTAACAACATGCCAAAGCCTTTCTGACCTTTGACCCCCCCAGCATCTGATGGGAGAGATGAGAGGCCCGGCTGAGACAGTGTGAGATGTTTGTGTGTGTTGCGGATGGTAATTATGGACTTTTTCCTTTGATAATCCAGCTAGCTGTCCCACAGGGAGCTAATTAAACAGCAGGGGCATTCATTAAGCGTGCACCTGTCTAACTAAGATAATGAAGTGCACAAAGTTCACCAGAGCTGAAAATGTCAGCCACGTCTCCGTCAGCTCCCAACAGCCCAGATTCATCAGCAAGCCGTATTGTTTATCACACACTTTATAAATTTCTCTCCTGCATCCAGCAGGTTTACCGGTTTATCCAATTTATCCATCTGATGCTGATGTGTGGCCTGAGAGTGCACTGGGTGTAGATTTATTTTCTCATCGTCGCTACAGTACAGTTCAGCGCCGTATAGATTACCACTACTCTGTGAGGGAAACAAAGAAAAAAGAGGGGCTGGTGAGAGAACGACTGTTTATAGCTGCTATTATGTAAGTTCACGTCCCACAACATTAAGCGTAACTATAAATGAATAAAATGTATGACACGAACACAAATGTGTACGGTTAAAGAGATGATTATTTAACATTTACGGATGAAGTCTAAAGTGCCAGCTGTAATTTTAAGCTGTCTGACATCTTCAGGACAGACGAGATTACTCTTTATTTGAGGTTTTTCAGTCGCATGACTAGCTGCGTTTTTGTTTTATTACCTACAGTAAAGCGAGAGGCTGGTGAAGGAACGGCTGTTTGTACCTGCTGTAACATAAGCAATATCCAGATGTAACTTGTTCTGCAGATGTTCCACGACGTGGACATTGAAAAGACGTAACTGTTAACTTATAAAAAGCATGACGTGTCGTTCTTTAATAAAAAAAAGTTGCTAGCGTTGGGAAATCGCTGTGCATAAGAGAAATAACACGTACACCAATACAAGCGCTCAGCTCTGCTCCGTCACTGATTATTTTCCCAGAACAGCGCACCTCGTCATGTTTTATTCGGCTTTATTTATTCCAGATGAAAATACAATCTGTCGTAAATTTGACATGGAAGAAAGAGAGATGGGAAAGTTTTCCAGCATGACAATTTGACATTAATTGCTTTAAAATGATTTCTTATGTTATACGGATTGCATTAAAGAGTGGTGCATATGTTATTACAATAACAAGCGGCTGTTGGTTTGTTGTTTTTTTATCCCTCGATGATTTGCTAATTTGACAGCAGACATGTTGAGGAAATGTTTGGTTTGCCTAAATAGCAAATTTCAGTGATTTATACCGAAAGACTGAGAGAGAAAGTAGGAGACAGTGCTACTGTTTATAGCCGATATCCTTCTTCTTTACATGAGCCTGTCTGATAGTGACGTGTAAACTCATATAAGCTTGTCGTTAAATAAATCCTGGATAATTGAGCCCGCGCTCAAACACTTGCTGTGTACTGAAATGCATATTAGGGAGGCTGAGGCACATCTGTGTGTTCTCTTTGAGCGTTAAGGTTAAAACGTGACGCCGTCACTCGTCCTCGGCGATTAACTAGCGAACGGCATGTTTGCGATGATTAGCAAGCCAACCCCTGGAGGCTTTCATTAATGAGGCTACACACCGAGTTAACAATTCATAACAAATTTTAATGTGGCGTCTGAATTAATTAAGCTCTCAGTCAGAGACGCGGGAGGCTCGCTCGTCTGCGTCTGACCTAGCGAGAAGTGCGCTAATGATTCTTTTCAGGTTTAGCGCTTACACGTGTAATTAACTCCCATTAATAGCCAGATAAATGGAGCACTTTTCAAAAGGAAGGTGATGTCTCAATAAAGACTGCGGTACTTCGCTTCTAAGCAGTGGTTCTCTTTTTTTAACAATTATTATTCTTTTATTTAATCAGTTACCGAATGCTAATGCTAATCAAACAGCAGTGCAACATTTTTCACGAGCGTAAATTTAAATAATATGTGCACGTGGTAGCCTTGGAGTTAAAGATTAATTCACGCTGCTGGTGATTGAGCAGATCGATTTCAGTCTCGTATCAGGATTTCTTAATCAAGAAAAGTTCTTACCAAAAGAGCAAATTAAGTTTTGGAGTAAAATTTAAAAGTAATTTCAATACAACTGGTCAAAATAAAAGAAATGTCTGGACCTGATGGACCACACAGCACTTTACACATTACAAATGTGAATAAACATGTGACATGTGAGTCACATGTGACTCTTTACGCATGATTCATTTATTTACATGTGATTCTTTACAAATGACTCATTTATTTGCAAATGTGATTCTTCACATGTGACTCATTTATTTATACGAAATAAATGAGGAATGATGTCTTGGAAATGATTCATATGATTTTTTTAAATACATTTTTACTTTCAATTTTTTATTTTTCACACAGTTCACGTTTTTTCACATTTTTTCAATTTTCAATTTTTTACACACGATTCATTGACTTTCGCATGTGATTCTTTTCGCATGATCAAGTTGATTTTCACAAGTGAGTCATTTACTTTCGCATGCGATGCTCGCATATGATTGGCTTAGTTTCACGTGTGATTCTTTTCACGATTCGTTTATTTTTAAAAGTTCCATTCATTCATTTACCTTCTCATGTGATTTTTTAAAGGAGTCATTTACCTTTTACATGTGATCTCCTACATGATTCATTTATTTGCACATGATTATTTTTACCCTCTCATTTAATTTCAAGTGATTTTGTTGTCATTTTGGTTTCTTTTCGAATCTTAATTTGAATGTAGAGCATGATTTTATATTGATTTTTTTTGATCTCATGACTAGTTTACTTTCATTTTATGTAAAAAAAATTTCCACATATAGTGCACACATGATTTTTTTCCACCACAAAATTAATTTCTATTCACATGTTTTCAGATGTGATTTTCTCACATTAATAATTCTTTGTCACATGTAATCACATGTTATTCACAGGATGTCTGGTGTTTACTTGCATTCACATGTTCAGGGCATGACACGGTTTTCACATTATTCACATGATGATGTGAAAAACTCATGATCACATTGTTTTGCAAAAGAGGAGAATGTGATTTTTTCATTATAGAAACTCCAAGATATTTGAATATCCATATTGACTGATATTAGAAGGCGAGATGTTTTATTTCTGCACCAGCCCAAGTGCACTGTTTGTGTTTGAGAGAGAGAGAGGGAGGGAGAGAGAGAGGGAGGGAGAGAGAGAGGTAGTGAGTGTGGAGTAAAAGTAAGCGTGAATGTGTGTATGTGTGTGACGTTCTTTGCACCCCTGGGACTTGCTCTTTCCCTTTCCATCAGCTACTATTTTCAGGGGGCGTGCAGTAATTTCATGGCTCGTTGAGAGCGAGCAAAACCTCACTGTTCACTTCCACTTCGCCCGAAGCCTTTTAATGAAGTTATTAATCCAGCAAACAGAAAACTCTGTCCTCTCTGTAATGCCGAGGTGCATAATTCACGCAGCTCGTCTGCAGCCGTGCCACAACAAACCGTGTAATGACAAATTTATTGTTTGTTTTTTTTAACCGAGAACTTTAGCAAGTGTGACCTGTACGGCAGAGGCAGAATGGAGTGTCTAGTTTTTCTGCTTCCTCTGGAATAGCAGTACAATCACTGTAAACACAGACGAGGGCAGATTACAGAAGGAAGCACCAGGGGAGCCGGGACAACTGATTAGGCACCAGATTTTAGCATTTGATTTGTTGATTCTTATTAATGTTGTATTTTGTATCATATGCACGCAGTGATTACGGGGCCCAAGCACGTCAACAGCCTCAGTGGTTTGAGTGACATCTTTTGTGACATCTTTTTCTCAGGAAGATCTTTTCATCTTTTCATTAAATGCCTGAATCAGAACATTCAAATTTCTCCCAGATTCCCTGTCATCTAGGGCGAACATTTGGATTGTTTTGTGAAAATTGAAAACTTCACAGTGCGGCTTGAACTTCATTGACTAAAAGAATAATAAGCAACACGATTTATAATTTAATGTCAGTCTCTGCAATTATTTTCAGGCTTCTAATTCAGAACTTTAGGAGTTTTGCCCAAATCTTGATATTGCATTTTTCTAACAGACTCAAAGAGAACAAACATACAACAACAACAACAACAACAATAATAATAGTAATAATAATTATAATATTAATAATAATAATAATAATAATAAAATTAGATCCAGGTGGTGACTTTTAGAGCTATGTTTGTTTTCTTCTTAATGAGATAAGATTAATTTAATAATAATATCATTTAAAACCTAACCCACCAGTATACAACATTATATTGCAGTCATTCCTCTTACAGGAACCATGAAAATATTACAAATGACAGAGAAAACATCTGAGCAGCTCAGACTGAAGCCCTTGACAAAGCTTCTGTAGAAGTTCTCATGTAAGTCTGAATATTAAAAGCACAATGAAAAATTAAAGATGTCACATGATTACAGAGCTCATTTTTATAGCAGAAAGGTGTCTGAGATCATATTTTGCCAATTTATTTTTATCAAAGGAACTAAAAATGAACTTCAAATACATCCCCTGACATCCCCGAGGCAAAAACGCATGGAAAAAAAACCCCCACATTACATGCGACTCATCACATCCCATTTCATGCCATAATTGTATCAGATATTTTTTCGAGGATTTTCATGAACGGGAGAAGGTGATGTCAGAAAGGTGCCGAGCCTTAAACAAGCAGCATCATGTAACCGAATGAGTCTGTTTTAATTTAATCTGTACTTCACTGCTCAAGTCAGACAGAGAGACGGGGGAAATTCAGGACTGAGTATTGTAAAAGAGTTTGTGTTTTTCCTTATTAGCAAGGTTTTGTAATCACTCAGTACAATTTAAACTCATACTAGCAGCAGTCATGTGTGAAACGCTGTAGGTACCATAATGAAAACAGTCTGACAGACTCAGTAAACTGCCTAAATTCATATTTTTCTCCATATGCTGCTTGTTACGATGCAAACACAGATCTGAAACAATCCTTAATACAGTAAAATCACATGACAAACCCTTGTAAAAAATAAATGATCACACTGCTGTACACTGTCTGAATTTAAAAGTTTTGCTTTTAAATTATTTCTAGCAATAGGATGTCATGTTTTTTTACTAAACCTGCATTGTGTTGCATTAGTAGGCCATATATAAGTAATATATACGTAATACGGATACAGGACTGCATCCCGAACCACATTATATACGCTAAACAGATAGAGAGAAACTTCTAGGCTTCCATTTCTTGCCAGTCACTGTGTAGCCAGACTTCTTTCGTATGATGAGTTGGAGTATGATTTACTGGATGTTCACAGCTTTCCCACCAATCTTGACTGTCACAGGACCACCAGGGTGACTTGCAGCAGCTCAGGAACATCAGCATAACATTTTTTTTAAACAACAAATCCTACACACTGTAGCACCGATGCTCAGTCTGAAAGGTACCACCAAATATCACACAATAATTTATTGAGTTCCAATAAATCCAGCTTGTTTTCATGTACATATTTATTAACAATTTGTACATAAGGAAATCTCACCCTGTGGTTGAATCATAGCACTCACATTACGCATGCTAATCCGTTTTATACTGTTGCAGCTACTGCCTTCCTACCCATTCAGGAACACAAGATACAAGCATAATTGTATGTTACTTTTTTAATTACACATGGCTGCTTGTAAGTTGGCATCGCATTGTTCATGTTTTATCTTGCTTCTGTCATGCTCAAGTGATAACGCCCAGTAATTTCCATGCCCTCACCCTTAATTAATCCATCTCATCTGGTTTATCGCCTTTATTCCACATGGAGATCTCTGCACATGGGCATGCAAACAAGCAAGTGGCCAAAAGTTAAACAGCTAACAGGTAACAGATGAATTAAGGACAATGAAACTAATAGGTAAAATTAGAAAAAGCATGTATTCATCAAATAACAAACAATTCTCTGGTTTCGATATTGTCAAAATGCAAAAATGCATTATGAGGCCCTCTTGCAACTGGCCTCAAATCCCCAACCCAAGATCCACATCCAGCGCCGAACTCCTACCTACAAGTCCATATTCTGCTTGTGCTTTATACCAAGTTACAGTTTAACCTTTCCGTGTTTGGACACAGGTTTCTACAGCTTGTCATGTTATGTCAGAGTTCATTTGAATCCTTTTGTCTTTTTGGCATTTAAAAACAAGCATTCTTTATTACTGACCACATTAACCACGTTAACTTTTTCGTAGTCTTGTGCTTTTCATTACTCGGCATTGGTAGCCGGGTTTCCGTTAACCTGCTCAATGCGCAGTTTGAAACATAAGTAATGGAAACGCGTGAATTTCGGAAAAGCTCTCAAATGTCAGAGAAAAGTTTACAGGCTTGGAAGAGGTTGTTTTTCAGATGATTCGACGAAGTAATTTCGCAAAATTGAAATGGAAAACATTTTTAAGCACTACCATGGCTATTGCAGTGGATGCCATCAAAATCCTGTGACAAATATCAGATCTGAATGAGCTTTAATCGCATAACATCGCTCAGTGGAAATATAGACCATTCACAATTGTGTTTTTTCAACTTAAAAAAAAAATCACTTCTATTTTGTGCAACACTGCAGTGGAAACCCGGCTACTTAAAGTCATCTTAAAGGTTATAGCAATATAGAGTCCAGATGCTGTGCCTTATTACTATTACTAATATGTATTTAAATTCTCAGTTATTTATCAATGATGAAAATCAAGATCCACAGATGAAAGCCAAAACATTAGGGTTAGCATTAACAAGGTGAGCAAGACATGACAAGACTCTAGAGAGTCTGGTATGCTTCATTAATTCGCAAAGGGGGCCAAGAACTACACACTATTACAGAAATGGGCAATCTAAATGAAATGGCAGATGACCAACCACCAAAGTTTTCCCCCAGGCCATCAACATACAGAAGAGGCAATCTACTACAAACTATTACAATACTGAAACATACATGGCAACGTAATGAAGGAATCATCAATGAAGCATAAAAGCTGCACATAAAATGTGATTCGTAATTCAAGGTGAGCACCGCAAAGATATAATCAAATATGTGTGGTGCGCAATTTACGCCTCGATCAGCAGTTTACATCACAATGCTTGTTTGTTAATTGGGAAAACTTCTACAGTACATGTTTTTTAAAAAAATCATTGGCTACTTTCAAGCATCATTATGCATAAGGCTTGATTTAAACCTGTAGTAAAGTGTTGTAAGACAGCAGCCCATCTTAGTTATTTGGTGATAATATATTAAATTCTCCATACTCTCATCATGTTATAAGCAAATTCGGCTCACATTCCCATCATACAATGTTTCAGCAGTGATTAATTGACATAACCCATGTTTTTGGGCCCTCGTTTTCCCGGCAGTACACGACTGACAGCAGCTAAACAAATACTCCAATTTGTCTTATTAAGAACATGATGCTGTGCCTCATATTTCTAATTAGCAAACAAGCTGCATGGACATGGTTGAGTCATCAGGCCTCATTTATCATTCTTTTAGTAAAGTTGTGTGTAAATGTTTGAGTAAGCCAAACCGAACTATAATGTTTCACTGGATTTACAAAAATTTAAGAAAGGCAGATTTTCTTTGTGCTTGTGTTGTGTATGTTGATCACCTTAAAGTGCAAAGTGTGTCCCTGATACAGCTCATTTGCATTTAGTGACACCCACAAAACTCCATAAACGTTCAAGGGCACCGACAGTTACAAGTATGAAATGAGTGATTAGGGTAAAGACTGAAAAACAGAAGTGGAAGATATTTTGACTCAGTACTAAGCCAGTAAAAAATATTTAATAATTTATAGTATTAATAAGCGAGCGCTAAATCTTCTGTCAGATTCTTTAAGAAAACTTTCGACTAATAAAAACGGAAGGCATTGTTTCGGAAGAAGATTACGAGGAGCTGGTAGATGGGACAAGTTATCATGAACGAAATGACTATGGTTCTCCAAATAACTTGTGAACAACCACAGTGTACAAGCGATGTCAGGTAAACTCCTATGGTTCCTCTAGCTGTGGAAGAATTCTAGGCTTCATCAAGTGGTGAGATTGAAGTTTATCTGCCTTTATTACACAGATTTATTGAATATTTGGTTCTGATTGCCCAATTATGGCATTCTATGGTCTGTTGTTTCTGTATAAAAGACCATTGCTGTGAGTAACAGACCGTGTCGTGTGGACCACGTCATTAGCAGAAGCAATAAAATCATTTTAATTCAATATTTTGTGTCAATCTATTGATTTCTTTTTTTAAGTAGCTGTGTAATAAGTGGGATTGCTGTGGATTGCTTTTCAAACGTAACACAGTGGGATATCGATGGCGTCGAAAATGGCGACTTGGCACAGAGGCTTCTGGGAAGGGTGAGCGGCAACTTTATGTATAGGCTTTTGTGAACCGAATTAGAACGTAGTTTCACATATTGCTCAACATCATGAGAACAACAAAATAAAGGTTTTTATTGCTAAATGTGCATTCATGAATAAAATTTATTACAAAAATATTTCTTTTCTTGGGTTATTGAAGAAACCAAACACGACATTTTTCCATAAAAACGTAAAAACTTAAAAAATATGGTCAATGACAAATCTGCAAAGAAAAAAAAGAAAGAAAAGGAAACTCTGGTATAGGAAACGGTGCTAATAGATGCAGCTATTGTTAGCTGGGGGAGGGGCTCAGTTACAGTGCACCTGGCAACGCTCTACGGCACGCCGCGAGGCTCAAACCCTCATCCGTGAAACAAACAGCGCCACGCGTTTTTCTCTCCGCTGTCAGTGTGCAGCTCAGAGCTCAGCGAAACAGCGCTGGGACTCAAACCGCACACCAAAGGAAGATTTCAGCTCGGAGTTTCTTGTTTTGCATCTTGCATTTGACGCTTTTGAAAGGGGAGTGAGATTATCTGGACTGAGCAGCCATGTCCCGCAGGAAGCAGAGTAACCCGCGCCAGTTCAAACGCTACAGCGCGAGCGCAGTTCTTACAGGTCACTTCTTATTTATTTATCTCTGTATGGTCCTAATCTCTGCATGCATGGAGATCTCTGTGGTAGATGTCTGTGTTCAGTATATATATAGCTGTGTGTGTATTACTTTTGGCAAATCATAGCCTCGGGCAATGAAATTAACTTTGTAAGTTTGAAGATCAAAATTATTGTTATTATTACTATTGTTATTTTCATCCTATTTAATTTAATTAATTTATTTATTTTGTTTCCTGAAAAGCTTTATGCACTATTTTAAGACATGCAAGTCTGTTCTTGCAAAGTTCTGCATCAATTAATAATGCACCTGATCTTAAATCGACATAAATAAATTTAAAAAAGTAAAAAAAAATAAAATAAAATAAAAATAGTAGAATAGTTTTATGCAACATATCCATTTTGGTAATCTTCATCTGCCAACTGAATATATTTTGCTTATTAAAAAAATAAAACAAATAAATAAATAAATAAATAAAAATAAAATTTTAAAAATTGTTTTATGCATAATATCCATTTGGTAATCTTCATCTGCCAACTGAATATGTTCAGCTTTTTGTTTTTTTTTAATAAAATAAATAAATAAATGAATAAAATAAATATATAAAATTAAAAAAGTAAAAAAAAAAAAGTTTTATGCATAATATCCATTTTGGTAATCTTTATTTGCCAACTGAACATATTTAGCTATTTTTTAGCACAAACTATTTATTAATAAATAATAAGAAACATTTTTTAATGTAAATATTGCACTCAGAAATAAAGAATGATACCATCAATATCACATCTTTTGTATCTTTAGTATGTATATTTATGCATTTCAAAATGATAATAATAATAATAATAATAAGGTACAGATTTGTACTTAAAGGATCTAACTGCTACTCAGATGCACCTTCCCAGGTAAAAGATACCCTGTAAAAGTACAGATGTACCTGCCTTTGAGCATATTAATCATATTGCATTTTCATAAAATGTGTAATTAATAAATGTTCCCTATCCCTGCCGAACTGCTTAATTTGTTGTCGTCTTTAACCAAATACCTTTATATACCTATATATAACTAAATACTAATGTAGAAATAATCCTACTTACTCTCAGTAAATGAGTTATTATTAGACCTATGGCATAATAAATGTTGTTATATTAGAATGATATATAATTTGCATAATTTGTACCCAGCTCATACTGCTACAGTATGTTAAATTGAAACACTATAATTTATCTGATTATTAAGTCTGTCCCTGGGTTTCCAGTTAAACCATGTGAGACTCTTCATGAGTTAGCTCCATCACAGTTATTACAAAGGACAAAAAGGTCATTATGTAGTTCTTTTTTTTTTTTAAATCTCCCTCCAACATATTGCCCCGTTATCTAAACCTCGGCGATTGCCCCACTATTTTCATATTTTGCCTATTCCATTCTCGGTGGCGTCCCTCTGGTGCACAGATAAAGAGCGAGTGCTGAAAGAGCTCCATTAATTTGCCCTGATGACTGCAGTGATAAGGGAAGATAATGGACTTGATAAAGTCTCTCTCTCATGTGTGTGTATGTGTGTGTGTGTGTGTGTGTGTGGGAGCAGAGATATCATCACACACGATTATTGCCATTAAAATTCCAGCTCTGCAATCTGCGCTGCACTGATAATCCTCTCCGGACGATAAGACAAAGAAAATCTTCTCTCTTTATTAGGTCTTCTGGATATTCTGATAATACAGTGATGAATTTTGTATTTTTCCTGACCCTCCATTTTTTTTAAAGATCTCACTTTCTTTTTTTCCTCCCTTTCCTCCGTCTCGTCCTCTTATGAAGTGATAGGGTCATCTTTTCTGCTTTACTCCTGCTTTCACCCCCCTTAACCCTCCCAGCAGTGGGGTTTTATTGTAATAAGAGTTAGATCTGAAAGGCAGATAGTGAGGTAGGAGCATATTATCATCCGTTATCAGTTCTTCTTCACTCCATTGAGCCAAACCAGCTGTTATTCCCCCCTTATCGCCCCGTTCGTGACCGGCGGGGCAGTAAATTTGCCCCCTTTGGTGGGATAAATCTATGACAGTGGATTAAAAGAGTGTGATGAAGGAAGGCGCTGCGCCTTCATCCCGAGAGAAAGAGTCCATGCGAATTGCAGCCTTTCTCGTGTTCCTGCTGATGAGGTAGAGACACAAACACCCAGGATGTGTTTCATTTAAGCTTTTCTCCTGGATTATGATTTCATCAGAATACTGTAGTAAAAAATAACGACAAGAAACCACTGCATAAAATATCTACTACCTTCAAGATCTACCAACTTTGCTGAACTGCTCTCAATAACATCATAACTGTAAAAAAAAGTCTTAAATAACTGAATAAAATAAATTCAGTGTTAATTTCTTAATTATTATATAGTGTTATTGGCTTACTTAAAAATAATTGAGACATTTTAACTTCCATATAAAGTTTCCATGTAAATATATCTAGTTGTCATATTTAAATATGACATGACATTTTTTTTGATCAGCTTAAGATGTGCTTTTATATTTTATTCATTATTACATGTTGGATTCTCCACTTTGGTTGGTCAAAAGGTGTTGATTAGATTTAATTTTCAATAACAGCAGTAGTTTGGCTCCTCGTAATATGTCAATATTAACACCTTAAACATAATTGCATAACTGTAGTAACTTTAAACGTAACTGTAAATGAATTAAAATGTGCTGTTCTTAAAAAAATAAAATTGTGATGGCAAATTGTTGTGGGATAAGAGGAATAAAACACGTCTGGATGTGCTTTAATAGGAAAAGAATTCAAATCAGGGTGGTATCGGTGACTCCGCTTCAACACGTCACAGTGTAAGTTGATTATTTTCCTGTAACAGCGCAACACGGAGTGTGTTATTCCTGAACATCTTAATTTAAGGCTTTGAGAAATTTGTAACTCGTCATGCCCTGACATGAAACACACATTACGACAGAACAGTACTCTGCTGATTTACACTTGTTAGAAGACAAGTTAAATCGGTGTAGAAATGTACACCAGTGTTTCAGTATCAGAGAAGGTTGGAGAGTCTCTTTACAAAGAGTGTGCGTTAACCTTTAGTACATTTTGCTCTGCCGTATTGTTTGACTTACTTTTGCGTATTTCAGTAACAGATGTTTTTGGTTCATGTGTTCATTTGAACAGAGAAATGTAATTTACGTACATGTTTAATATCCCTCAACACCATTATATGTATGTTATAAAATTATTATAAAGCCAGCACACGAGCCCTGATCATAATTATGTACATGACAGTTAATCAGATAAACATTTCTTGTCAGCTATGATGGAGTGTGTCTTACACGATGCTGTCAAAATACTGACTCGTTCAGAGGCTACGTCACACAAATAGAAATAGAAAACCAAAGGAATAAATTCAATAGTTTATTGCCATATCAACCTTTAACCTTTAAATAGAAGATTAACTTTAATTTTAAAAAAATATGATTAAAACAAAATCTATTTAGGAAAATATTAATATGTGTTGAGTAAAGCATTACAAACTGATTATCACACATCGACTATCTGTAAGTGGCATATATTTGAAATGATTCGAGCAAAAATGTGGATGGAGATTAGTGATTATCTCAGATATTCAAAAATAGTGGAAATTCTGATGAAACTGCTGCTGAGACGAGGAAACATGACTGTGAGAAAAGGGTTTCGGTTCTGAATCGCTAATGAGACTGTTAGCTTAGCCAGGCGAAGAAAAAGGTGTAAACTGGTGTTTTGTTTTACCTCATAACTCCAAACATTTCACCTTCTGACTGTAAACATCTACAGATTTAGCACAGAAATGCTAACACACGTTTTCTGAGGTAAAATTGATTCTAACTGTGCTTTTTTGGTGGGGATAATCAGTGTACAGTATTATTGAAGCATTGTCCTGATATTGGAGTAAAGATAACTTCATCCATGTTTTTGGATTGGTTTTCCAGACTGTTTTTAGATCCATAGAAGTCACATGTCTGTACACCGCTATCCATAAGGGACACAGTATTTTCTCAGGCTCGCTGAATATTGCGATTTATCGTCGCATACCTCGTCACACACCTCAACCACACAGCAACGAAACCTCTCTCTCTCTCTTTGTTTGTGAATTTTTTCTGTCACTTCGCTGACATACGGCTGTCAGAATATGATAAGTTTCTTTCATTATTATATCCTTTCCGAGACGTCAAGGTTTGTCAGCTCATCTTTATTCTTTTTTTTTTTTTTTTCAAAGCCATTTTGATTATCTTCATCTGCCAACTGTCAGCGCTCTGTCTCTGTGAGATCGGCGTAATATAAAGCGGGGTTATTGTGTGCCAGCTTTCTCAGCAGCATCTGTTCAGCACTAATGAGCTATGAAGTGCTGTGGCTCACTGGCCTACGAAGCAGGAAGAAGATGGATACGAGCGCCAGAGGAGCCAACTGTTTCTCTACGCTTTCATAAGCACTCCAGCGTCTTTACGAGTCATAACAGTGCTGTTTATCAGAGTTAGGAAGTAGAAGACATGGGATCAAACTCAATCCAGCATTAATGTAGCATCCACGTGTAAAGAAAGATGACTGCTGGACATGGGCCAGTATTAAAGTAAAACTCACACAGAAACACGATAAATATATTTGAATTGAATTGTATAACAGGCCAGTCCGTTTGACTGGACGAATGGCGTTCCAAGAGTGCTGATATTCAGTATAACTGTTATGTGTTCGCTACGTAAAATTCCAATCCTAGCAACAATCCCACCGAAACGGTTACTACAGTAGAGTTAACGATGTCATCAGCGGACATGGCAAAAGATTCGTTTTTAGGGAATGTAACTTAAAATTATGAAAGCTCATCAGATGAAGCTGAACAGGACAAACGGAGACCAAGTTCACCGGATGCACCTTTAACAGGAACGTACATATCAATGTGAGCTAGCTAGCCGACGCGCTATAAAGTGAGTGTGGCTTCTTCGGGATCTGTTCCCTTTCACGGAGCATTATAAAATAAACAAACTGTTTGACCTTATTGTGTCTGAAATGTCACTTACTCGATATTGATTTCTAATTAATTTTTTTTTATAAAACTGGTATATAAAAGCAGTATCACAGTCATGTGGTTATACTGAATATCGGTATCAGTACTCAGTGTTAGGGGTACAATACGATACTATCACAAAACGTTGCCCACGATAACGACAGTATCTCGATACAGCGATTCTGTGATATTCGAGACAATCGTCCACAATACATCACGATATCTGTGTAACTGAAGAAGACAAAATACCCCTGAAAAGGCAGGAATTATGTATTTATTTATTAAATACAATTAAAAATAAAATAAATTGTATAAATAACTTAAAAAATCATTCTTAATTAATAATTATTACTTTGCCCCGCTATCCATGCTCTTCTTTTCACCACGTTTACCCTCATTCGTTTGATAGCGAGGAGTCTTGAAGGAGTGACGCTGGTACATAAATCAGTTTAGAGCTCCTGCAAGTTTTAAAAACAATTAACCGATATTTGGTGCCAGTGTAGCGATAATGTATTACAAAAGGAATACAATATAGTCTTGATGTATTGGGACGTGTTGGTGATTCTGGTGCTAATTTGTTGTTTTGTGTTCACTGTTCCACATTAAGCATCAACACTATTTTCTGAGCATTTTATTTATTTCATATAGGTAGCAATTGACTGATTGTTTATTTACTAAAATACTCTACGTCATACTTTTTACACATTTACAGTTAGATTTAATGCCCGCTAAACAAGTTGGTTCATGATATCACTTGCATTTTAACACTGCTGTTGAATTCTGAAGGTGGTGATTAATTTTCTAAAACAGACACTCTGACAGTAGTGTATATTAATTCGCTTGTTCTGATACATTATCGCGTCTATATCAACAAAGTTATATGCAGAAACGTGTCTTGAGGACGTTACAGAAACTGATTAAAACCTTCAGATGCTCAGCTTTAGTTGCTGATGGTCAGTGGTGTCCAGAAGGCAGATGTTCATCTCAGATCATAGCCTCAATAGGTACAAAGTTACATTATGTTTAAAAAAAGTTTAACAATGTCTTGGATTAACATCGCCATGTTAGGGGGAAAAAAGAAGAAAGGATGTTTATTTGACAGCTCGTAATCATTATCAGTGATGTCCAGCGAGCAGACGTTTATCACTCACTCCATCATTGCTCCAGGAAGCTCGATGCTGATCGATTATCAGGGGTTTTGAACAGAAACAATGATGCAATCGTTCCGTCTGGGTTACAGGTTAAAAGACCTGGCTTTCAGTCATGGGTGTCTTTGAAAGTACTAGACAAAGCATGGATTTTCAAATCAAACCCCCTTCACGTTCTTGTGAAGCTTGTCAGGGTCATGATGACGATCACTGAAAGAAAATTCAAGTTAAAGTTATCTTATTAGAAACTAAAGTCTGATTTATGCATGACATGAAAATTGTGAGGAGGTGAAGAAGCTAACTTTTCGCCTCGACTAATTAACAACTCACGAAGTTCACTTCTCCTATAAATTCAAATGTGACAAAATTGATTAAATTAGTCTTGGCTTCTTCTCTGCGTCTGGGGTCGACTCATACTAGCGTGCTCGGAAAAGGAAAACAGACAAATTGCTTTGGTCTTGCTACATTGTTCTACGCATGTGAGGTAGTTAGCAAGCCATGTTAAAGCTTTTGGCATTCTAGCTAGTTAGCGAGGAACTGTGGCTCTGTATACATTAATACAAATGGCAGGTTATTTTATCTAAATGGCTTTAGCGGCCTTGTTTTTGTTGCACGTTAGCAAGCTAGGTTTTTGGCATTTTATCTAGTTAGCAAGCCAATCTGAATCCCTGTGGTTGGTTGTGAAGTAGACTGCCTACATAACTGTTTGTTTGTGAAGTCAAAGTTGAAAATTTGATGGTACAGTGAGACTTTTTACTGTCAGACAGTTCAGTCATCGCAAAGTATAAGCACCTCAAATCTTTGAAATGTAGCTAGCTGTTAGTTAGCAAAGATTATGGATTTTCTCTGTAATCGTATCGCTAACACTCGACCCTACAGCTCACATAAAGAAGCAGCAGATGAGGCCTTATTGTGCTGATACAGCGGACTGGAAAAGAGAGCGAAAAAGAAAAAAGCTTTATTATGCTGCAGTGTTTCAGCTCCTATTCATGTCTCATTGCTGTGTAATCATTCCTCCTAATCTCATTTACAGATACAGCAAAACAAAGAGAGACTGTGTGTGTGTGTGTGTGTGTGTGTGTGTGTGTTTTGTGTGTGTGTGTGAGAAAGGATTAGGGGAACCCAGAGATCACTGATGGGAAGAATCACATCTTTCAGTGCATATAAGCATATTTTGAGAGGAGGATTTGCAAAGTTTTTACATGATTAGCTCTCTAAATGAGAATATAAACATAAAAAGCAGGACAAAATGCTAAAGCACCAAAGTGACTGAATTGGCCTGCACCTATTTTTGGACACAGACCAATCAGACATCGCTTCATCAAAGGGACTAATATCAATTACTCTCATACTTTTACTTATGTTTCTACTTGTAGTAATTGTGTCCAGAATTTCTGCATTTTTATTCATGGTTCAGTACTTACTTTATCCTGGTCAGGGTTGTGATGTATCCGGAGGCACCAGGATTACTGGGTGTGAGACGGGATTGGATAAGACTCCAGTCCATCGCAAGGCACCACACACACACACACACACACACACACACACAGACACGCACATACATTCACAACTGGGGCCAATCCACATACTGAGGTTTCTGGGAGGTGGAAGGAAACCGGAGAACCCGGAAGAAACCCCCATGGATATGGAGAGAACGTGAAACATCACACAGAGAGTAACACATGCTCAGGATCGAACCAGGGACCCTGGAGCTGTGAGATAGCATTGAGCACCATTAGCTATACAGACATGTTACACTTTAATTTAAGGTTCGGCCAACTAGCTAGCTTTTTGTGTGTTGCTAGCATATCCAGCAATGCTAACCATTTTCTTTAATGTAATAGCAGGCAATCAGTGAAATAGGGACCACCACCGTGCCACCGACGTCTGGATTTTTTTAAAATTTGAAACAGAAAAGATAAACCAGTATAATGGATATTATTGGACCCGAATATTATTTTCGGGTCTGCAGTGATACTTAACATATAAATGAAAGAGTGTTATTAAAAGTATAAGTGAAAATTCCTGAGGATCAACTGAATGCTGTGAAAAAGAAAGAAAAAACAGGTCCAAACCAGGATTCATCCCTCAGCAGACACATCCTCATCTCTCTCTGTCTGTGTTAGTGAGATCTAGGCGCCATGCCACAGAGGCTGAGGCGTCCACATCCTGTGCCAAAGAGCCCCGTTGTGTGATTGATGCAGTGTGTGTTAGTGTCTACAGGGAAGCACACAGAGTCCAAATTGCATACATATACTCTCTCACACACACACACACACACACACACACACACACACACACATACACACACACAGTTGAAATCACCCCAACAAAAAATCCCCAGGTTTTATTTTTACCTCAGAGTCTGTGAGCATTGCTAGTTGCTATTGGTGGTTACAACCACAAATTAGCTCCTCTAACAATCATTTAATGTAAGAATTGTGTTAGTAAAATAATACACTCATGTTAATTTTTACTAAAACAGAAATAAATATTGAAGACACCCTAATCACACCGTCCTGAAGTTTAGAGATTTCTGAATCCAGCTATGAGCAGCTTAGCCTCAGAAAGATTAGCTTAAATGCTAGTTCACTAGTTAGCCATGGAGTTCTTCCACAAATGTGAATGTGTTTGTAATTCTAAATATGAAAAAACAATTATACCTTCTGTTTAATGACATTTATTTAGTTTTGAAATCCATTTCACTCACTATAGTTAGCTTTGATAAAAACAGGAAGTAAACAGGAAATTTGAGACTTTATTTTCTTGCGCTTCCTCTTTTGTCTTTCAGGAGTGTTTGAGAATGGACAAACAGAGCTGGAGTGCGAAGAGAAAGAGATCCTGAAAGATGTCGAAATGACTGTAGATCAAGAAACACGGTTCCCTTTAGACCCGGAAAATGTTCATGTTAACAATGATGATTCCAGCGCAGGTGAGGCGGCTATTCTAAAATCTGTGTTTAAGTTAAAAAAAATGCAATTTTTTTTGCACTTGAGCAAATCAGTGTGTTTTATTGGAATTTTTTAATAGAGTTTTTTTTTGTAAATCAAAAAGGTGATTAAAGAAAATCAGGTAAATTTTAAAAAACAATCCATCCAGCCAATAATTTTGTTTTTTCAGTTCAATTCACGAAAGCTTTATTGGCATGAACGTTATGGCCAAGGCCATATTCATACACACGTAATTATAACAGTTAAATAATAAAATAAAACGATTCTAATAATAATTACAAACAGAAATTCAGCCGATGTTTTGCAAGGCCTCATTATGTCCCGCTGGATTGTGCCTTTTTCAACTCTTTGAACTTTTTGGAACTACACTTCCCAGCAGCCCCTGCACCTCATGTGTCCTTGATTGTTTGCACCTGTTTTGAGTCTATGTTTGTTAGTTACAGTGTTTAAGTTCCTGTTTCTTAGTGTTTCATTGTCAGGCATCTTTTGAGTTCGTGTCAGTGTTTTGCCAAGTGTTTAGCCCATGTTTATGCATCATGTTTAGTGTTTTGTTTAATTAAATATGCTGCATTTACAACCTACTCTCCTGGTTTCATGACACATTATCGATACCACTTATCCGCCAGCGTCATGGTGAAGCTGGAGCCAATCCCAGCTATCTTCAGGTGTGTGACGGGTGCACCCTGGACAGATCACCAAACTATGTCAGGGCTAACACAGAGACAAACAACCATTCACACTCACGGGCGATTTCGAATAGCCAGTTGACTTAATCTGCATGTCTTTGGACTGTGGGAGGAAACCTGAGCACCCAGTGGAAATCCACACAGGCACGGGGATAACATGTAAACTCCATGCAGAAAGGCCTCAGGAGGTTGGAGGCTTCGAACCCAGAACCTCCTTGCTGTGAGGCGATGTTGCTAACTACCCAAATAAACAATCCACCATTTAAAATTGCTGGCCAAATATTACAATATACTGCTGTTTCAGTTCAATTGAAAACAGTTAAACAATATTCAAACTGGAAACAGGACCAAATCAAGCGGTGCGATGATACACCCGCATATTTATATTGCTTTTAGCCAATCAGACTTACAAGTGAAATCTCAGCGCTGAGCAGTTGAAGGTTAAAGAGATTTGACCTCACACCCTTCCGGACCTGACCTGATGAACTTACCCTGCTCACTAGCGCATCCCAAACAGTGTTCCTGGTCCTAGTAAACATTAACACAGTGTTTGTCGTTTCCCCTCAGAGAAAACAATCAGCTCTTTGAACTGAAATTCAATTTCTCTAGCCCGATCCTCAGAAGTCCTCATAATTTGGCTTACTCTCTGTGCTGCGTTTTATTTCTTCCTCACAGATGATGAATCTGCTCTTTGAAACGCCTCTGCATTTCCTCTTAAAAGTTTGGCATGTGGAAATTGGAGTGCGTACACCTGTTTCGCCTCTCAGCGAGGAATTTTCAAAAGCACGCGCAATCTTCTGCTTCTTTTTTTTGTATTGAATTGGCGGAAAGACGTACGTCTGCTTCTTTTGTTCTTTCTGAAAGGAATCCAGGCAGGCGAGCTCATTTGAGTTGGCACGCAGATTGTAATTTTCTTTTTCCTTTTCGTTTCAGGCTGTGTTTCAGTTTTCATTCGTGTTTTTTAGTAAACAAGAGTGAAGACGTGATCGCTCTAAAACGAAAATGAATATTTATTATTCTAAGATTTGAATATTTATTTTATAACAAGCATCTGTAGTAGACATGTGCCAATATTATAATTATTACATACTTCCATGTGTCTGTCTCACTGAATGACATTTTGACCACTAAGTAAACTTTTTTTGTTTAAACTTTCACTTTGGTCTCGAGTGGTGAACATGGGATTTGGTGACCACTTTTTAGGCGTTTTAGGGTTCCTCAAGATGAACAAGGACAAGGAACCCTTAAGGTTTCTAGAATTAAGTGTGTAGTTATATTTTTGTCTGCATTACCACATTGTATGTTAAATAGTGTTACACCGCGATGCTGCTGAATTCTGGATTCTGATTGGTCAGAAGGTGTTGATTAATTTGGTATAATAGCTCGAACAGTGTCACAGGTTTGAATTCAATGAATGCGTTATTGTTCCCATAGTAACGGCTCATTCATGGCAACTTCCGTGCTCTTCTATGTAAACATGTATTTCCTATAGTGTTCCTTCTGACAACATTAAATGTAACTATTAATGGATAAATAGTATGACATGTCATTTCATAATGAATATAAATTGTGAATGTTGGCAAATTGCTGTGGTATAAGAGGAAGAGAACACTTCAGGACATGCTGTTATAGGAAAATAATCAAGTTCAGTGTGGTAACAGTAACTCTGCTTCATCACACCACCCTGTCGTTGATGGTTTTCTTATCACAGCATGACCCAAAATGTTTTATTCCTTACTTATACTGTCCATCCTATATCTTTTTATGGCACATGATTTTACAAGTTTATGTCATTTTGCCTAAAATAGTGTTTGGTAATGTGTGTGTGTGTGTGCGCCAGCACCAGAGGCAGAAAATCCTTAATCACTGTTTAATTAAGGACTCGTCCTATAGCTTCATTTCGTTCCTGTGCTGTAATTAAACATTTCCAATAAGTTTAGTCACAGAGCTTAACACACAGAGTGAGTGTGTGAGGAAGACACAGACATGTTTCTCTCTCTCTTTCTATCCACATGCACACACACATACACACACGCACACGCACAGCTACAACGAGGAAATGTAACTCTCAGGCTGAGTGGCAACTTTGCCCCAGTTCTGCTATTTTAGAGCAGCTTTAGGGCTGTTTTAGTTCTCCATTAGGGATCGTTTAAGGCCACTTTAGAACTCTTTTAAGTTTACTTTGGGGCTTCGTAGGGCTCTTTTGGGACTTCTCTTGGGCTCCTTTAGACTTTTGGGCTTCTTTAGGACTAATTTCAGATTCCTTTAGGGCTGCTTTATGCTTAATGACTCCTAAGTTGCCCTAGGGCTATTTTGGGGCTCCATTAAGGGTTCTTTAGGGTACCATTAGGGATCTTTTAGGGTATTTTTATGGTTCCTTTAGAGTTCCTGTAGGGTTTTTTAAGGCTGCTTTAGGGTTCCTTTTCACACAGGAGTTTGTTTCACACTGTAATTTTTGCCGTTTCTGCGAATCAACAATTATAGAAACTTACAATTTAACCTTTGACCTCTATATTGAACAGGAGATGTGAGTGGAAGTCAGGAAGCACAGAAAGAAGTCAATGAAGAATACAACGGGAAAAACCCGAGCAGCCCGACTGCCTCAGAGGAGTGGGACGGCCCGAGTAAGTTCTGGTGATGTTTTGCTGTGCTGTGGATGTTTCTTTTAATTAAAAGGCTTTGTGACTTTGTGAGTAATGCCATGAGAGTAGACATTATGCAACTAAGGCTGGTGGAAATGCTCATTAATTAACACTCAGTGCTTTAACAGAATATAAACAAACTATTTACCCAGTCTAGAACAACACACACACATACACAAAATGAATAACACAATCATAAGAGAGCTTCTATAGTGTGCTTGTGCTTTTTTCGAAAATAAAAATAAAATCTACGTGTTTAATGCATTGATGGATGGATTGCCTGATTGACTGCTGTATATTTTCAGTTCAGAACTTAAAGTGCTTCATTTACAAAAGGTATCATGTAGTCTAGTATTTATGATAACACATATTATATCAGTGTAAATAATGAACTGATAACAAGAGTCAGAGTTTCATTAACAATATACAGACTTTTCCAAGACGTTTTTTTTTAGCTATAATCTTTTTCTAGAGTTTCTAGAATGTTCACTTCTTCAGAAACGTGTAAACATTAAATGTGATCAGTTTCAGCGTTGGTGCAGAATTCAGGAGATTAACTTCTTTAAAAGTTTTTATTTGGAAGATGTTCACGTAAGACGAACTCGAATGTGGTTTTAGTACAGTTTTCTAATATAAAATCGGTCATCGTTCTGAGATTCAACGTTTCTTATTAAACTCTAAGCAGCGTAACTGATGATCTCCAGAGCCAAAGTGAACGCCTCCATTAGAGATATCACTCTTATCTGCTTTATATCTCATCATGATAAAGGGATAAAGAGCTGTTATTTCTCTCTCTCTCTCTCTCTCTCTCTCTCTCTCTCTCTCTCTCTGCCTTGAAACACGATTAGCTGAAAGAGATAGAGAGTTTTCTACAACAATAACGAGCCTCAGTGTAGTTTTTATCTGATTATGTTTTTTGTTCTTTTTCCTGGGTGAAATGTGAGCCCAGAGCTGTAATTATGCTACTTGTGTGATTTTGTGTGTGTGTGTGTGTGTGTGTGTGTGTGTGTGTGTGTGTGTGTGTGTGTGTGTGTGTGTGTGTGTG
>JAQQZX010000021.1:2327025-2345192 GCA_030068355.1 Notoglanidium maculatum | reverse complement strand
GTAAAGGAGGTGTGGCCTCTGTGTCGTTCCTAGTAAAGGAGGTGTGGCCTCTGTGTCGTTCCTAGTAAAGGAGGTGTGGCCTCTGTGTCGTTCCTGGTAAAGGAGGTGTGGCCTCTGTTCCGTTTTTTTCAGACAACCACAAATGCTTTTAAGAAACAAGTTTATTATTAATATCTGCTCTTTAACATTTTTCTGTGAACAAATTAAGAAACACAGCTTTATTATCTGACTCCTCCCTGCTGTACTCATGGTTTCATTGAGCATGAAGATAACTATCAGCCTCTCTTTTCTCCCTGACTGTAAAAAATGATATTTCTCCTAAACTCCCGACTCTTTCATTCATCTCCAGTGGCTTAATGGATTAATCTCTTCATGGAACATGTGTAAGTTTGCGGCGAGAACATCTCCAGTGCAGCGCAAAAGGACCAGAGGAAATAAGAGATTTAAGAGCTGTTATCACTCTTAATCAGAGAACAGAGAGACAGCGGGGGAGAATAATAGCCAAACATCTCCAGCAATGTCATACTTCATTATCAGCGCAGTCGAACAGCAGCGTGCCTGCGAGGAGTCAGCGAGCAGCCCCGCCATCGTGTTTTAATTAAAAGACATCGCAGTGAACTGAAGGGACTTGAATGGGGAGTTGTTAACCAATCAGTGGAGGATGGAAAGGAAGCTTAGCAGTTGTCATGTTACACAGAAACCGCAGAGCGTTTACTCCTCCGCCCGAAGGTGATGGAAAACGTACAGCTACACCTTTACCTGTTCCAAAGCACTGACACTGGACTCCTTCACATTATTAATGAAACCACGGAACCACAAAATCTCATTATGAAGTACTGTGACATAATATCACAGTATGGATATTATACGTAATTATATATCAATTGTGGGTATTACCCATAATGCAAAGTAAGCAAAAGTATCTGATAACACAGAAAATTGCAACAATTGTATAATGTAATAAAGCATAATAACTTTGTAGGTCATTTGTGTCCTATAGCTACAAGTCATTTCTCTGACGATTCAGCTGACTGTGGTAATTTATGGAGCAGATTGGCTAGCAGGCTATTAACAGATAGTAGAAAGTGTACGAGTGGTAAAAGCAGAGGGAATAAAACCGTTAAGCCTGTGTTTTATACTTCTGTCTATCCAGTCGGAGCGATTTCTTCTTATCTGGAGTGACTGTCACGTTGGAAGTGTGAGGTGCAGGGAGGAGGGAATATGTGAGATTATGAAGCTGCCGGATGCTCCGAGGTGTCGTCAATCCCAGTTTGATCACGGCAGATGAAGGGATGAGGAGGTGCCGAGGCTTAAAGGGCTGAAGCTTCACTTCATTTTGGTCATTAGATAGTGTAGACCTCATCATCCAGGCTCAGATTTATCATCTTTCAGTCTATCTGTCACTCCGCCCAGTTCATACTCTCACTGCCTGTCTGTCTGACAGACTGCTCGCTGGGAGAGATCATGGCAGACTGTAACTGTAATGAAAGATAAAAGGGAAGATGCTGTGGTTGACGTGAGTCACGTAGGAGACGCGGATGTATCCCAAATTCACCAATGGAAGAGAAGTCTTGCTGTCATGCTCTGCCATTGTTTGTTTAGTCACTTGCTAAACAGATGCTAATTAGAGGTTAAGATGCTTAAGGACCCTTTAACTGTGACAAAAAATTGGTAATACGAGTGAGTGTGTGTTAGGGGCGGAGCTAAAATGCAAAATAAAATGCAGTGTTTGGAACATCCTACAATAGTGCACTACAATATCATCATGAGGCACATCGAAATATATCGTACACAACACGGTTGGGAACTGTTCACACTTTAACCAGTACCAGTTCCTGGAATTTGGTACCAGTACCCAATTCCCAGTACTTTACTCTCCGTGTAATGACAATAAAATAAACAATAAAAAATATGACTTCATTTGTAAAAATGAATCCAAACGTCCTAATTTCATCATTTTGTTTTTTATTTTGAACATTTTACACACCACACAAAATCAAACCCGCCTCCCAACAACCCCCTGCACTGGAACCTCCTCCAGCCGGTCGCAGTCTGGCACCAGAGCGTAGCGTGAGCACGCTGTCCTGACTGTCTGACGTCACCTGGTCTCATGCCCTGTCTTTCTCTTACTCTCTCAACGAAATTTGGCACCGATTGGCGTAACATGATTCAGTACTCAGTAGTACCAATGTAATTTGGTCAGGACCCTGAAAAATGGCCAACCGTAGTACACAAGCTGTACCCTACATCAGTTGAATTAGTCCATCATGCATTGCAGACTGTTGCATGAGTCGTACAGTTTAATGAAACGTTTTTATGAAAGCTTTATTTTATTTATTATATGTCAATGTACATGTACGTATCCAAAAAGAGCAATGTTAGTGTTTGCCCTTATCCCCTAGTGAGTGTACTATATAGCGAACACTACATAGTGAGGGAGTGAGCAAGTGGACAACCCGAAAACAGTCCTTAGTAAATGGCGTTAAGTCTTTCTGATGCACTGCTGACTTCCTGTTTGCTCTGGTTTTGGATTTTCCTCTCCTCACTCTGAACACACACTAACCTTTCCTTCTCCATGAAAATTTTTTTTCGTTACTCACTCCCCAAAAAAGAAAAACATTTTCGACTGGAATATTATCCGCACGCTGGAGGAACTTCTGTCTGATAGACAAATTTGGTGGAGAAGTTTAATTGAGTTTTTTTTCTTTCCTGAAACCAATCGAGAGCAGTGCTGGAAGCGAGCATATAATCCTCTCCCTGCAGAAACGCCCGCTCGAGGGGCATCGCTCCCTTCCTCCTTCCTCGCTCGCTCCTTCTATCCCATTACCTGGAAAAAAGAGAGCATCCTGAGCCGTCGTTCTGTGTGCGCGGAGATTAAAAAAAAGTGGAAGAAATAGTTTTTGAACTGACGTCACTAACACACTAGTGGACTAAAGACATTCTCGCTAATGCTTTATATAAAAGTAATCAAATCACTGTAAATGTGAAGGACTGAGCTGAGGGACGATCTGTTAGCCCAGATAATAACGTGATTTGCATGGAGTGTCAGTCACGGAGTGAAATCCTTCACTGAGGCTGTGCGATTATTTATGAAAGGAATGCTGCATGGGAAAGATGATGTCCTCACACACACTCTCTCCATCATCATCATCATCTACTGCCTTCATCCGATCTTTTATTTTCTTCTCATTATGCCTCATGACCGCTCAGCCAAACTGAGATTTTGTTAGCGAGGATCCTGTTCCCTGAACAAACCCCAAAAACATAGGAAGAGCTTTTGGAGCTCCGGTTTATTAAGACTCAGATTAGCTACAGATTCGCTCTAGTGGGGATTTTTAATTCAAATTCAGTCCAGTTACTGTAAAGCTTACATAGAGCTGAAAACGACTGAACAGTTTCAAAGCACCTCCTAATTATTTCATTTTCAAAATTCAAGAAAAATCAGGCAACTTCGCAACTACACGCAGGAGATTTACATAATCTGAATGTTCAAAAATGACTGCGGTCATCGATTCTGGAGAAAGATTGTTGATATTTGAACTCAACAACCAAACAAATACACACCTCCTTTCTGTGCTGCTTCAGAAGCTCCGCCCTCTACATTCATGGACACACGTTGCCAAGGCAACAGCACTAACAGTGACACTCCCGTCTCCCCCCTCCACTTCCCTCTGCCCTGTGATTGGCTGGAATAGTGCTGTGCGTCTCGGTCTGAGCCACTTTCTTTGTTTTGCCGTTTACAGAGCCAGGCCTGTGTATGAACACCGGATTCTTTTTCCGCGTGTACACAGAAGAGACGGCTAGCGCATTTGACAACAAGCGCATAGGATTAGAATCGCTGATTGCACCTTTAATCAGCCCCATGACCTGAACCTGAGTACACAGGACTTTCCTGATGTAACATTTAGAGTTTAAACTTCAGTGTGAAAGGCGCCGCATCAGACTACACTAGGAAGTCAGAATTACGTCGTTTTCACTTCCATGTTTGTTTTACTAACACTAAGAGTGATTATACAGTATTTACCTCCTCAGAACAGAGAAGCAAAGTCCTGGGCTGAGAAAAGTCTTTCTGATTACAGCAGCAGTTCTTAAGTATTGTTTAATAAACACTACAGTCGCAGTGTAATAAAATCTGAAGAGACGGCCCGGGTGTAATGAACACAAGACAACGGTGGGGATGTGTGACGGATGGAGGGAGGAAGGAGGGGGTGAGTGTGTCTATCTTAAGCAAAACTGGCGCACTTCTCTCCATATTCATATTCTCCAGCAGCTGTTATCGCTTAAAAGGCTTTCTAATTACAACAACAAGACAAAAAAACTTCTGGATGCAGTCCAGACTCACTAAATGATAAAATAAGCCTTCATTCTCATTCTCTCTCTCTCTCTCTCTCTCTCTCATAATCTCCACAAAGCACCTTGGAGTCTGTTCACCCAAATACATGCCAATGAACGAGGGAAGTGCCATTCGGAGATGCAGGTGTCACGCTCGATAAGAAACTTCTGGATTTTTAAAAAGCTGTGGCTAATGTGGGTGAAACCACAGGCAGGATTGTTTTTAGCCTGATAACATTCCTCGCGCGTGCGGAAACGCCAAATTCCAACGTTTAATAAACAGCCCGGGACTCATTTCATTAAGATGAGCTCGGGGGGAGGGGGAGGGGCTCGACTTGGCCATGCAGTGGTGTGTGTGTGTGTGTGTGTGTGTGTGTCCTTCCTCATTCCTTCCTTTCGAAGTCTTTGCAGTAGAGCCTCTTGATGTGCTGACATATCAATCAAAAAGCTTATCAGTGAATGGCAATCAAGGTCAAAGGTCATCGCCGTAACGGTCAAACAGCTTACAGAGCTAGAGAGAGGGAAAGAGAGCGAGCGAGACGGAAGAAAGAAAAAAAAAGAATTGAGGGAGAGAAGATAAAATAGAGAGAAAGAGAATAAAAAAGCATGGGAAAAAAGATTGATAAAAAAGTGTAAAATAGAGAAATACTGAGTGATGGAAGACGAGGGAGGGAGACACCTGAGAATGGTTTGAGAAGAAAAAAGAGTGAAGTAAAGATGAAAAGAGAAATAACATAAAAATGAAATAAAGAAACGAATCTGAGGAGAGAGAGAGTGTGTGAACGACGCAGAGAGAAAACGGAGAAAATGTGGGTGGAGGGATCAGACCTGTCAATCAAAGTGAGCTTAGTTCGCTCATCCAGTAAAGTCGCACTCTTCTCGGGGGAAAAAAAAAAAACAAGGTCAAAGCTCAAAAAAAAGCAAAAACAAATCTCAAATTAAGATATTTATTCCAGTTAGAGCGCGAGGGTGTGGTTTCAGGGTCGGACATCACACCATGTCGCCCTTCATCAGCTTCCTGTCCCTGACAGGCGACTGGCCGAGCCTCACAGAGCGCGCGTGTGTTTGATGTAGTGTGCATCAGCAGGACACAGGTGTGAGGGGCAGATGGGGCAGATGGTGCAGGTCTTTGATTTATGGGGTGACGGTGCTGTGTGTTTGCTGTGATGGGAATCCTAATAAAGCAGACACTGAGCACACGTGTGTAGCGTGATATACAGAAAGATAGACGTAAAACATATATACAGTATGTGAATACACCATCACTTACTGCTAAAGCCAAAAGTTTTTCACCCCCCATAGTTTTGAAATGGGAAAATGCTATGTATCTGGTGTATTATACCATAGTGATGATGTATTCTGGATTCTGATTGGTCAGAAGGTGTTGATTCATTTTCTATCCCAGCATGTGGACAGCATTAGAACTGAATCCAAAATGCCAAATACCAGGTTCACTGGCTCTGGATACAGACATCAAGACGAATAATTATGCTCCTGAAAATGGAAATGAAAGTAAAAAGGGTTAGAAGTAATTATTTCTGAAAAGGTGTAATCGGTTTTAGTGTGGCGCATGAAAGTGTTTCGGATGTCCTGGAAATGTCCTCCTTTCTGTTGATTCACAGGAATAAAATGTAGAGGTGAGTAAAACAAATTAGCAAACAATCCTGTTTTGCTAGGCATGTGTGTGTGCAATATGTTTGGTTTTATATACATTTACGTTCAGCGTTTAAAGTTCAGTTTGATTTCCCATAAGGCCATATGATTTGGTGAAAAATGAGACCGAACCGGAGCTCGGTCGATGAGCAGGAGCCGAACGTGCAGCTGCTTGGAGAGCTAATCATTAGAGTACAAGACGAGGTAACGACCCTCTGAAATGCGCATCTCAATACTCAGCCGCGATCCGTTACGGGCTTCGGTATTAAATACGCAGAGAACGGGGCTTCT
This sequence comes from Notoglanidium maculatum, assembly GCA_030068355.1. NCBI lineage: Eukaryota > Metazoa > Chordata > Actinopteri > Siluriformes > Auchenoglanididae > Notoglanidium > Notoglanidium maculatum. The sequence continues at coordinate 2,338,916 of JAQQZX010000021.1, read as the reverse complement.
CATGGGGAGGAGGGTCTGTTCTTCATCATTCAGCGTAGAGGTTTATCAAGAGCTCCACTTGGAGTGGGATTTAAGAACGATATGTGCAAATTTTCAGAAGATTATTATTATATCTGCACAGATAGTACACAATATCACCATCATCATCATCATCTTCATCGCCCACAAATGCAGAGCCAATTTTTTCGCCTGTTTTTTTTTGGCAGTCACATAAAAGTTTTCACTTTTGTCTGCCACGACTCTAGTCAGTAAAGGAAAAGTGTTTTAAGAGGCTTTAAAGCATAAATCACATATCATGCCCTTTAAATTTTACATTTATTATTTATTATTTCTTTCCAGAATTCAAAATAGTTGCTAAAATAAATAGAACGGAAATGGTGTACATCTTTACAGTAGATTTTGACACTCATCATCACATTGTTTCCAGGTGAATTTTGGGGGAAAATATCACACTTTATGCGTGCATTGTGTTCAGGAGCATTTTTTTTATGCTTCAGTTTTATTTTTCAGCATGTAAAAGTGAGACATAATAGAAATCCACACACACAAAAACCTTCCTATTTTATCACATGATGATGTGATCTCAGGACGGAGTACAATGCTAGTTATCAGGGGGGGTTTTGACATTGTTGACACTCAGTTCTTTTACACACGCACACACACGCGCACACACACACACACACGCACAGGGAAATGTTCATTGTGTCCTTGACTTGTGGTCAGTTAGCATAATGTGGGACATATTAGGCTAAATGTTAGGCTGATTCTCCCTGTGAAACAATAATAAATGAATACGTGGCGCATGTAATTGTCCCTCATTACAGCCGTTCAGCCTCTCTGTCCTGCTTGTGCATTCTCGAATCTTGAAAATGGCACTTCAGAATCAGATGCAGTGTAGACTGGTAAACGTGTCCACTCGCTCACGTCTCGCTCTCGTCTAGGTCTCGCTTGCTGTGTAAATTCTCTTAAAGGCTTAAACAGATCCTACATGAAGACCGTTCTGGAAGTTTCCATGTCCAAATAAATGAACCTTTACACTGTTACAGCACCGTCACAGTTGTGAGTTGTGTGCAAAAGTTTGCATCCCAAATGTTTTGGTTTTTTGTTTTAAATTGTTAGACATTGTACCTCTATTATCATAAAAATAAATATTATAAGAAAAATAAAAAAAACAGGTCAGGAGAAAAATCATTTTCAAAAATAAAATTCTTTTCAAAGGGCTACACTGTCTGGTTTCTTAGTTACAAGTTGCATGATTTAAGGAAAGTAAACAAAACATCAAGAAAGGTAAAAGAAGAGGAAACCGATGTTTTTTTTAAAAACATGCAAATGTAACTAAAAACTGATAAAAATGATGATGTTCTTTACATAAAAACAGTGATTGTTATGTGGTATAAGAGGAATAAAACACCCCAGGACATGCTGTTTTAGGAAACGAATCATGTTCAGGGGACGATGTGATGCGACTCCACTTCATCTTTGTATTGTTGATTATTTTCATGTAACAGCGTGACAGCAGGCGGTTTATTTCCGACTTTGTCAGTCGCTGTCCTTATATTCCCTCCGTTGATCAGTCCGTGACCTCTTTTCTGATTTCATTGAAGTGTTTCCTGTGGACAGGACGCATTGCGGCGAGTATCGACAGTCATGATGTTTACAGCACGGTGAGATGAAAGTGCTCGCTTTGCATGTTAACTCTTCAGTCCTTGATTTTCTTTTCTCAAGAGAAAATAAACTTCTTGCGATTGCTGATACAAAAAATTGTAATTGCAATGCCATCCATTCTTTCCTCTCTCACGCTGTCCAATTTTACGATATGTTGGAATCACGACCTCTTAAATTTGGACCTGAAGCCAGCATGACTCCAGGTTCTCGTGAATATTTGTTGGAGGCGTCATTTAAAAATAATAATTCTTCACTGAGATAATGAGACGGCCGCCTGGTCGCAATAAACCGCAGCGAACGTTCCCGATTCTGAGCATACCAGAACGCAAACCCAATCCGGGTCACGCGTTTTTTAATTGTTTGACACGTTGTCAGAGCACAAACGCAGCTTTGAACAGCAGCAGCACACGAGCGGCATCTTCATTGTCCAACAGCCTAATTAGCGTGTGTCCTAATTCCAGCGTTTAGAGGCAGTGTATCATGCTTTGGCTCGTTATCTCTCCCTCCAGACTTTTGTAAATAGTCATATTTTAAAACTTTAATCCCCTTAATGGAAGATGAAGGCAGACAGAGAGCCCGTCATTTACTGAGATAAATGTTATCTCAGCCACAAAGCGCTCTTCTTCCCTTTTCCGCCACGCTAATGAGTTTGTTCTTAAGGACTCCCGTGGAACGTTTCATCCGCGGCACCTCAATTAGATAACGCCGCACTTCTCTCCAAGATGTCCGTCCCGTTTTTTCTTGAGGACGGACAAAAACAACACACACGCACGCTGTATCGTCCCTCTGCTTGTTTTCTCATCGCTTCAAAGACGAGCGAGCATGTGGACTATGAGCTCTGCGCTGCGTGGGGCTTCACAAAAGACGCGCGGACTTTTACTGTTGCTACGTGGCTTATTTACAAACTTAAAACTTTACCTTATAATTTCCCTCAGTAGCTTCAGCTGTGAGATATGTACACACAAATGGCCTTCTACAGAGACACTTTCAGCTGTAAAAGCATGACTTATTTACAGCTCTTCCAAATACCATTATTCAGGAGGTAGCCAGTTTGGGTTCGGTAGCAATAAACAGCCACGTTTCACGGTTTCAGCTGGGTGTGTGTGTGTGTGATCTATTAGCAGATATGGAATATAGAGTTCCTAACAATCGTTGTGTTTTCGTAAGCTTAGAACGAGCCCTTTATATCTACATAGGGAGCGGGTCCACCTCTACAGAGCCGCCATGTTGCGCCGATACAGGAGCCCAGAACGGACAAATCTCTAGAGAGCGACTTCTGGGTTTCACGTATGTACAAGTGGCAGTGTAAAGCAAAGAAAAAGAAAGAAAGACAAGGAAGAAGAAAGAAGAGGAATCAGTGTTTGCTGGTGCTGGATACCAGTTTTGAGAACCAAGATTTTGAAAAATGGAGGATCGTCATCATTATTTAGCGCAGAAAAACTAAGGGAGTGTGAACGTAAGTACTTAGAAGTACACTACAGGCACCTGATGGCCAACGTACGCTCGAATACATGCTAGGAAAAGGAGGGGTAAGAGAGGGGCAGGTAAGGGGCTGAATCCTACATAGCGGAGCTTTAATTATTCAGGATTTTGTTCAGTATTCAGTACAGTAGGATCAGTAGGATTGTACAGTATTGTTGTTTGTACTGTTATTTGTTATTTAATAAAAAATATTTTCCAATAGGTTTGATGTGTTTTATTCGGACCAGTCGTACTTTTCCAAGTACACTGTCATCACTCAATTTAAAGTGTTCCCACACAGCTGAGGTCTTCGGCGTTCTGTCTTCCCTTTAACGGCCGAGGTGAACTGAAGCGTGGCGTTCACTGCGGAGTGAGAGGCGATATATAGTTCCACATCTCAACCGTGCAAGTAAAAAGTATAAATATAGTACAAGAATGTGCTGACAAAACCGAACAAACAATTATCGGAACAGTCAGAGCTGTGTCCAGTCCAAGAAATATTATAATATTAAAATGAGATACTATACTACTATACGATCATATCATTTCATTAAGAGTCATTTATTCGTCTATGTATTTAATATTGGACTGTAATGGCATTTCATAATTTTTTAGTGTATTTATAGTTCAAAACATATCGTGATATTGTGGTTACATCAGTGACCTGTTGTCAAATAGAGACTTTTCTAAATCCTGATACTTAGACGTCGTGTTAAACTCCTCCAGTCACCTGGTAGTTTTGTATAATCATGTGTGTGTGGTGTGGACTGTTTGCTTCGAGTCTTTACGTACACTGTGTTTATATACGAATATATTTGTGATTTTCGTAGGAGGACATGTGTGGTGCTCGACCACCAGAAGCATTACTGAGGGAGAAGAACTGGCAGTGTGTGTGGTGGACGTTTCTTCAAGACTTTCGTCCATCCAGCTCCTTCCTCAACAAGCCTCCATGGCATCCATTCTGCCCAACGCCATTATCAACAGTGGGTGTGGCTTGATCAGGGCAGACAAACAATATTAAAACAGCTCTTTGTCAGTTTCAGCACTTTTGCAGTTTCTCAGTGACATGACAAGAAGCTGGGTTTGTTGTAGGGATGTACATGTCTATCACTGGGGCTGATGGAGTACTGTACATGTCTCGATGCATTGTCAATGATCCCATACATTAATGATACACGTGAAGCAACTACTAATGTGATACGATACAATACGATACGATTCACCCCTTTTGCAATGCAGCGCGATTCGACACGATTTGAATCAACACAGTGCAATACAATGCAATGCAAAAGAATATGATGCTGTGCATTTCAATATAGTAGCTCTTCCTCCTCCATGATACCCTGCATGTGACTCCAGAAGGGTGTGGTGTTAGAAGGGACTTTTATTTTGACATCCTGTTGGCACTATGGAGAGAGAGAAACGTACGACTTTTATTTTGAAATCCCATTGGAGCCCCGTTTCCAACTCAAACACGGCTGGGCCAAGAGACTTGATGAGAATTGGTGTGTGAGAAAGAGGAGGAGATCAAGCTAAATACAAAATTATTAGTCAACAATTATTGGTCAGATTTCTAAATAATAAAGGTGTAGTGCCTCTACTACTAATGATATATTAATAATAATGCAGAGATGTTCGAAACCGTGCATCCTGGGTTCATCCCAAATTGTATCCGGTGCAAACGTTTGTAACTGGGACAATCACATCGCGAACTTTTAAACCAGTGCAGTGACGTGAAAAATCACACCTCATCATTGTTGATTATTTTTTACTACTTACACATCTTGAAATCTAACCAACACAACCACTAAAGTGTCTCAAAAAAAAAACTGAGTACAACTTGAGCTGTTCTGATTTTACTAACGGCTGCCAACTTGCTAACCTTGCTTTTTTGTAATGGTGTGTTTTTTTGTTTGTTTGTTTTTTCGTAGAAGACATTTTCCCCTGTAAGATGTGTGGGATCTGGTTCAGGAGTGAGAGGAACCTCCAAGCTCACCTCATGTACTACTGTAGCGGGCGGCCGAGAGACACCGAGCTGGCTTCAGAGAAACAGAGCAGCACGCATCAGCTGTCCCAAAGCTGCACTTACCCACAATGCAACATGAGCTTCCTGGGGCCGCAGGCTCTGAAAATGCACCTGTCCACACATTCAGGTGAGGGGTTTTTGTATTTGTTAACTAAATTTAGTTACAAAAACAAAACATTTTTAATACTGAGAGTCCTTATTTCACACCCATATCCTGGTCTTAATGATAATATAAATTTCTTAATAAACAACGTTTATCTGTAATTCAGCTAGGAGGACGGCGACCTGCAATCCACAGCTAATAACCAGGTCCGTGCTAACGCAGCTGTAGCATCACCTAGCAGCCTGTCATTTGGAACAGCAGCAGCGGCTGCGTCCCGAATAAATCATCCAAGTGACCAAAAATGTTGCTGTAAGGAGTGCGATCTGCGCCACAATGAAATCAGCGATAAAGCATAATGTTAAACAGTAGATGTTTTACTATCATCCTATGATATTTATCACTATTTCACACAGCCCTAGCTAGTACAGGAAAATACTCAACTTCAACTGATCACACCGCCTCCTCCTTTCGTTCCTCTGTGCTACAGATTGTTTCTTTGCTGTTCTGATGCAAGTCGAATGGATGTGTAATGTTTGCGAATTCTTCCTCTTTAGTTCTGCTGCACTGCATATTTTAATGTTCCGACGTTTGAATATTGGCTTTGGCACATTTTGATCTCATGAAGAGTCTGTTTGTGAGCTACGTCGATTTTCAGACGTAAACGAGTTCCAGATATATTTTGTAACCTGTAATCTGCCCTTTGTTGTTTTGCCTAACCAGCTTTCAAGACTGAGGAGACATCCCCTGGGAACAGTTTGAAATGCACCATTTGTGACTACACGGCTGACACTCTGATGGTCCTGCAGCCTCACATCCTCACTCACCTGTCTCAAACAGGATTCCGGTGCACTCAGTGCCACTTCTCTTTCCAAACGCCTCGAGATCTGTCCAAACACCAGGAGCTGCACAGACACGGTGGTCTGGAGAGCAAATCCACTAAAGAGGATCAAACCGAGCTCTCGGAGTCAGTTGGTGTCGCAAGTCCGAAAGATGATAAAAGCGTCATGGAAAGTCCAGATCATCAAAACACGGAGCAAGAGAAGAGCGAACAAGTGCAGGGAGCTAGCAAGGCTGAAGTGGGGTCTGGAATTACAGCAGAGCAGAGTTTTTCATACGGTAGAGTAAAGTCCGAGCCCTCCAGCCCTCGTTTGGCTTCTTCTCCAATCCAGAATCACATGACCCCTGCATTTCCTGTGCCGCCCTTCCTGCCCCATGTGCCATTCTCACATGATATTCCCGCAGTCCCACAGGCTTCAGAAATACTGGCTAAAATGTCAGAGCTGGTCCATCGGAGGCTACGTCACGGAGGTACCAATTACCCCCCAGTGATGTACAGCACTCTGGTTCCAAAAGGAGCAACATGCTTCGAATGCAACATCACATTTAGCAACCTTGATAATTATTTAGTGCACAAGAAGCATTACTGTAACGGGCGCTGGCAGCACTTGAGCAAATCTCCCGATTACGGCATCTTGGACAAAGCCGCAGTGAGTCCTAAACCTGGAGGTGGTTTAGCTAGCATGCTGAATGCTGGCCAGCAATTTGAGGTTAAAGGTCATAATCCCGCTCAGTTCAACGCATCTCAAGTGGAGCCTTTCAGCACAGGAGGGAAAGCACCTGAGGAATTTCCAGTCAACGGTAAAAAGGCGTCGACCCCATGCGATGCAGAGGACAGTCCGAACGGCATCACGTTAGACTCAAAGAGTCCAAAGACGTCAGAGTGTGAGGTGGACCACAATCAAACGACGTGCGAGGCGTGTAAGATCACGTTCAGTCGGCAAGAGAACTACATGGTGCACAAGCAGTACTATTGCGCCACTCGTCACGATCCGCCCGCAAAACGAGCAGCGAACAAACATGTTCAGAAATCGTTTCGTACCCGGAAGAGAAGAAAGATGCCAAGTCCTGATGCAGTGGTGTCTCAATCCTATCCTATCAGTGGTTCCTATATGTCCCAGGATACAGTAGATAGTCTCAAGGATGCGCTTCATCACCGGTACAACATGATCCAGGGATTAGTTCCGAAGCATCCAGAACCTTCCTTAACAGTTACAAAATCAGCTCTTGGATCAAAGTGTAATGCAGCAGCTCAAGAGGAAGGTGATGCCCCGATAGATCTGAGTAAAAAATGCACAGTGCAGTTTGGTAACGTTTCAGGACTCATGGACTATCACGAATGCGCGATGTGTAAAATTAGCTTCAACAAAGTCGAGGACTACCTGAGCCACAAACAGAACTTCTGCCCGGGTGCAGTCTCGGAGAAGAAGGAAGAAGGTTCCAGAAACCAAAATGCCTCTGATAGTTTCGGTATTGAGCGTTCGGTTCAAAGTGTCAGCGCATCTGCTGAAAAACACCCGTCCGTAAAGGATGACCACGACGTGATGAATTCCGATAACTATCCTGGTGGTGCCAAGAAAATCAGAGCAGATGAGCAGATCTGGCCGTACTATGAGATTAAACCTGCTGATTATGCCACAGGGATTTTTGTTCCACAAAATGAGAGGAGGCAAAGCCCGAACGAGGGTACCGAAGGCAAAAAAGAGCAGCCAATGCCAGACGGCAGCCATGTTGGCTCTGAAAACACGGAGAACCCAAAACTCATAAACTCCAGTCTCCAGGGTGACGACAAGCAAGGAAACGAGTCTAGCAGGTCTTCGGCCCCAAGCGTCCTCTTCGCAGCCTGTACCCCGGATCAAGACGGTGCCATAAAACCTAAAGAGAGCATGGCTTCTTCACCAGCCTCCAAAATGGAGGAGATCTCGAGCCTGAAAAGGAGTACGAACGGATCGATCCCGGCTGCGGTTAACGGCAAATACTGTCGTCCCTGCGACATCCAGTTCAACAACCTCTCAAACTTTATAACCCACAAAAAGTTTTACTGCTCAGCACACACTACTGAGCACGTGAAATGAGACCTTGAGACCATCTCAGCCGTTTATATGACAGCAAGAGGACAATCAAAATCAGGAGATTTTATCTTCCAGTGGTTTAATAGTGAATATATTTGTTGTGTGTGGTATTTTTGCCTCTTTGTGACGTATTTATTTATTTATTTATTTGAAAAAACAACACTCGAGCGCTGAACTAAACCCGGCTTTACACTGTACAATTCTGTTGGCCGATTTTGCTGTTGGTTTTACATTGTCAAAGAATTCTTTGGTCTTCGAACACGTAACGTGACAAGTTCAGTGTCGCCGAGAAGGCCAACAACGAAGTTCTGGCAGTGTGAGAAATTTCTAATTAAAATCTGAGCGTGATCGCTGCTACGACGGGGGATAGCAAGCTAACAGGATAGCCACATGCTAGTGGCAAAACATGCTAATGGACAGAAAAAAGTATCTTTATTACCTCAGTCTCACGTTGAAGAATGTTTGTGTTTATGTGATGTTTATGTTCATTTACCGGACAGGTCTGGATCGCACTGATGGATCGAGAGTAGTAATGTTCTGTAATTTCAGCTACCGTTACAGGACCTTATAACCGTACATGGTGAACACACAAATCTCGTACAGTGTGGCAAGTCATTTTAAAACACTGCGCAGTGTAAAACCGGCTTTATACAGATTCGCGAAAATTCGTAAACAGTCATTTTGACACAACTCACAGTAAGGCTCACATTTAGCCTGTTTGGGAATTTTATTTCAATAAGAAAAGCAGAAAATTATGAGTTAAGGATGTTTTTGCAACAAATAATGGCATAATTATTAACATTCAATAGATTCTAGTTTGTCTTTGATGTTTTTACAATTATTTGCACTTCAGTATGTTCGTTTCTTTCGGATTACATTTTGCTTATGGAGAAAAAGAGTACCTGTACGTGTTTGCTAGTTCTTTGTTCTCTCTTTTTGGATCCTAATGCAATACTTTTTAGAAAACGGCTCATTAGCAGTATTATAAATCAAGGACTGTTTTTTGCTACTCCGACCCCAGGAACTGTCTGTTGAAACGTTTCCTCGTCTCGCTGAAGACGACGGAAAGAGGATTTACACTTTGGACCGAGTTTCGTCTTTTCATCCCGACAATAGGAAAATAATGTCGTCAAAAAAAAGTGTTACTATGCATGTACCTGTAACGGAATGAAATTCCAGATGTTTGATCTTCTGATTTTATGTGGCATCTCAATTAAATTTCTAATCTCAGGACTGGGCATATGCACAAGCTTCTTTTACGTTTGTATGGTATTAAGGTATGTTTTTGCAGGAGTTGTGTGATGTCATGATCACTTACCACTAGCTCCCCCTGGTGGTTCTCTTAAATACACACATTTGCCTTTTTTCATACTGTGAAGATAATTTCTTAAGTCAGCATACTCATGATCTACCGTACTCTCTATAAAAACTTGGTCTGAAGAGATGAAACCTTCAAAATAACTAATTTTATCTTTGGATAGCCGTGTTTTTCAATTTTTATCTCTCACATTGTAGCCACATCTGTAGAATTTTCTGGGTTTTTTGGCCATTTGGCTAAAAACTATGGATTTCTTTTTTCATATACTGATCCTCAGCATGCACTTACTGTACATCAACATAACTAGCTATGAGGACACGGAGCTCGGACTCATTTCGGAAGGAAATTCCCAACTATCTCCAGTTGCCAAGTTGAATATGGAAACAGTGACTCACTGATAATGTAGCGGCAGGATGTACCCAACTGTGCAGAAAAAAAACATTCAGCACTGATGTTTGGTTTCTCTGAGCTCAGAGAAGCTGAGGAGGACACTTTCTAGACGTAATCACCCATCATGTTTAATCACTCATCAGGTCAAGTGAGCCGAAGTAGAAACAGGAGCGTGTATTTATGTACAGGATTTTACACTAAACACCTGGTGCTCATGGGAAAAACTGTCAGTTCATTTTAATTAAAACCTAAACACTTTTTTTTGACATGTTTAAATAAAATAATCGATTTTATGTAAACATAATGTACAAAATAATGAACATCTCAGTTCTGTAATTTACAGGTAGACTGTAGAGCTCAATACAATGACCAGTGCTTAGTACACCTTTCTACTGCTAATGCTATTTATAACATTAAACTAATACAGATTTGATTAGGCCAGTGACATTAAAAGATGATTGTTATACACATATACACACATTAACCATTTATAACACATTCAAGTCCATAAAATTTCCTTTTGCATTTTAGATTGTTAGGTTTAATAAACTATTCATATTTTTGGAAACTATTCCAAATGGGTTACATTAAACCTTTTTCATCTACCATGCAGCTACTTTTCCCCGGCAAACTTCACACTTCACCTTTGGCCTAATTCACATAAAATCTGAATTTTTCATATTAGATTTTTTATTTATTTATTTGTTTATTTATTTTTTAGATTTGAATTCAGGGTCCTGGTATTTTATTCAGTCATGTAGAATTATTTATATTTAGATGTTTATGTAGAATTTTTAAAGTCGATGCTTACCTCTAGAAAAAAGTTCAGAACAAAAAAAAAACATTGGCAAAAATGTAAATGTATTAATTGCGCCAGAAGACAAAAATGGAGTTAAAGTGGTGGTCGGTCGGTAGACAGATTCTTTATAGATGATTAAAATGATTCAACTCATTCTCAAGTCTGATTCTACACATCTGGAGTTTGTGTTATTTTTCTGTAAAGTCTAAAAATATAGACTCCCGTTGGTCCGTACGTGCGTCAGTCGGTCGGTCCATGCGTGCGTCGGTCGGTTGGTCCGTGCGTCGGTCGGTCAGTGCGTGGGTTCGGTCGTCAGTTCGTGCGTCGGTCGGGCCGTCGGTTCGTTCGTCGGTCGATCCGTGCTTCCTTCGGTCCGTGCGTCAGTCGGTCCGTCGGTTCGTTTATCGGTCGGTCTGTGCTTCCTTCGGTCCGTCCGTGCGTCAGTCGGTCCCGTCAGTTTGTGTTTCGGTCCTTGCGTCCGTCGATCAGTCGTTTTGTTCGTGCGTGCGTTGGTTCGTTCGTCGGTTCGCGACTGCATCCATCCGTGTGGCGGTCGGTCCGTCCGTGCGTCGGTGGGTTGGTGCATGGGTTTGGTCGTCGGTTTTCTGTGTCGGTCGTTTGTGCTTCACTCTGTTGGACGGTTCGTGCGTCGGTCGGTCGGTTCGTTCGTGCGTCGGTCGCTCGGTCCCTACGTCGGGCAGTCGGTCGTTCCGTGCGTCAGTCGCTCGGTGCATGGGTTTGGTCGTCGGTTCGTGCGTCGGTCGTTTCGTGCTTCGGTCCAATTCCTAAATCACTAAGTTCCAGTAGCTAAATAGAGGTGTTAATTGATTAGTGTACACTAGAGTTGTAGTAAAGTTTACTGTAGATTCACTGTTAAAACTTAAGATGTTATAAAAAGGTGTGACTAAAAATGGATGAAAATATTTTACCCAAAAAGAGGAAGAGACGGGAAGAGAATCTGAAGAGACGAGCAGAAAATAAGAAGAAAGCTGAGATTGTTCAAGTGGTGAGTGTAATGGAAATTAATTTATCCCAGGGTGTGTTACATTGAGTGTAAAATTTCTATTGTATAAGGTGTTTTCTTCTTCTGTATCTATCTGCATTCCTGTGTGTTTTTCCATTCTTCTGTATCTGTCTGCATTCCTCTTCCCAGCAAGGACGTGGTGCATATCTGTAGTCAAAACCTACTCAAGGGTAACTAGAAACTGTAAGTATTGTAG
>JAQQZX010000021.1:2296916-2326925 GCA_030068355.1 Notoglanidium maculatum | reverse complement strand
GGCCGAGTCCCGGCGCGGGGTGCAACCCGGCGCGGGGTGCGACCCGGCGCAGGGTGTGACCCGGCGCGGGGAGCGTCCCAGCATGGGGTGAGTCCCGGCGAGGGACGAGACCCGGCATCCCGGAGCGGAGTGAGACCCGGCGTCCCGGCCCGGGCCGAGTCCTGGCGCGGGGCAAGTACTGAAACAAAGCAGCAGTACTGAAACAATGTACTGAATGTACTGAAACACTGAAGCAGTTCTGAAGCAATGTCACAGTAATGAAACACTGAAGAAGTACTGAAACAATCATAGTACTGAAAAAATGTCATAGTACTGAAACACTGAAGCAATATAGCGCACCAAAATACAGTGAAGGAACTTCCCTGCACAGGGCGAGACAAAACGTCCCACAGGGTGCATCCCGGCACGGGGTGAGACCAAGCGTCCCAGAATACTGTGAGACCTAGTGTCCCGGCCCAGGGTGAGACCAAGTGTATTCAGAGTCCCGGCACGGGGTGAGACACAGGGTGCGTCCCGGCACAGGGCGAGGCCCGGCGTCCCGGGACGGGGTGAGACTCATCGCTACTGAATACTGTGATGGGACGTCCCGGCATGGGGTTCATCCCGGCACGGGGTGAGACCAAGTGTCCCAGAATACTGTGACGGGATGTCCCGGCATGGGGTGAGACCCAGCGTCCCAGAATACTGTGACGGGACTTCCCGGCACTGGGTGCGTACCGGCGTCCCGGCACGGGATGAGTCCAGGCGTTTCGCCACGGGGCGAGGCCCGGCACGGGGTGAGACAAGCGTCCAAGCACGGGGTGAGACCCAGCGTCCCGGCACAGGGTGAGACCCAGCGTCCCAGAATACTGTGACGGAACGTCCCGGCACAGGGTGAGACCCGGCACAGGGAGAGTCCCAGCACTGTGTGAGACTCAGCATCCCGGTATGGGGCGTGACCCAGCAGCCCAGAATACACTGAGACCCAGTATCCCGGCCCAGGGTGAGACCCAGCGTACTCAGAGTCCCGGCACGGGGTGAGACCCGGCACGGGTTGAGACCCAGCCTCCCAGTATGGGGTGAGACACAGCGTCTCAGAATATGGTGAGAACCAGCATCCCAGAAAATGGTGAGAACCAGCATCCCGGCACGGGGTGAGACCCGGCATCCCGGCATGGACAGACGGACGGACGCACGGACTGACGGATGGACAGACACATGTACTGACGCATGAACCAATGAACGGTTCATTAGTTCGATAAAGGGTCAAACCGACTGGGTCTCGCCTCGTGCCGGGACGCTGGATCTTGCCCCGTACCAGGACACAGGGTCTTGCCCTGTACCGGGACTCAGGGTCTCCCCCGGACCGATGGACGCACGGACGGACGCACGAACCGACGGGCAGACGCACGGACCAACGGATGAACAAAACAACGCACGAACCGACGAACAAACTGATGGACGGACAGACCGTTGAACCGACCGACGCAGTCGCGGATCAACACGGTATGATATATAATTACAATTTATGAAATTCATATTCAAATACATTTACACAGGAGTGGATCCTAATCCACAAAAGCAAAGAAAGTGCATACTGAAGATGTTTGAATGATGAATTATATGTTGTATAGCTCATATAACATATTTAGTTCTGATGACGGCGCTGTTTTAGCTTTATAAACACAGGACTCTTATAAAGCGTCGTTCTACGTCGTCTAGCCTGCACACTCCTGTCCAACTCGCACCACATCACAGTGCATGACTAGTGTAGAATCTACAGTCAAAGTTACACTTCCTCCATCCGTTACATAAATATACCATTGACGCTCACACACACCCAAACATGCGATCAGCAGTTTGAGAGCTGGATAATGTTGTGTAGGCTTAGATACCTCTTGAATTTAATCAAAGTCTAATTCGAACTGGTCTCTTGGAGAATATACACACGTCACTGTAACTCAGGAGTGCTGCAGAGTGTAGAATGGACACGAGTTTTGAGAGATATGACAATTCAGGAGATAATGATTCATTGGAATGTGAATATGCAAATTGGGAGAAACCAAGAAGTCCCAGGAATATAAACAACCAGGAACCTCAACCCTCAGGTGCAGTATACACACTAAACACACCAACACAGACCTGGGTATCAGCTCAGTGATATGAGGACATGTGTTATTGCATCTATCTGTAAAAAGAAAGAACCAAACAGAAAATTGCTAAATAATGTTTTAATGGTCTTAACAAGAAATCACTGGTCAGAAAATTGTCAAGAACTAAAAAAAAACACACTCCTGAGACCTGTGCCAAAATTTGCTTATCAGTGCTCGTTGTTGAAAGTGTTGAAAGTTAGGGGAAAAGCTGGAGACAGGAAAATTCTTGTACGCAAAGATAAAATCATGAAAAGATTTTCTTTTCCTTTTCTTTCTTGCTATTCTTTCTGTAAAAAGCTGTGCACAAGTTTACCTGCAAGACTTCAAATCAAAGGGAAAAATTAAGTTAGTATTTCTTTAATTCTTGCTAATTGCCTGACCATTTATTTGCTGTTGAGACTGTTTATAGATGCTATAGTGTAGGTGGGATGAAGATGCTTCACCTTGGGCCTTATTGACAAATTGAGTGGAGTTTGGCCGGGTGTGTAGATGAAAGGTTTCTCCTTTATGATGATTGATGGACCTCTCAATATGGACAGAGGATCGCAATTAGCAGTTACTGAAGGAATTACTGGCAGTTACACACTAAAACTTATTGGCAGCAGTTGGAATCACTTGGAGTATGCTGTAGATGAACTATGTAAATATTGTATATGTATTGTAAATATTAAGATCTGTTTGATTACTTATTCATTTATGAAATTTGTTGTTTATAAATCTCGCTAGCTAGCTGTTACTTCCTTCTTCAGCTAGCAGCTTGGGGATTGTGGGATGAAATAGCAGACACTGATTATGTGTACCTGATTTTAGAAAAGACTTTTGATGCTTATACTTATAAGGAGAGACTGAAAGATTAAACAAAAAAAATTAAAGAAAAAAAAATAAGAAAAAAAATTGACATTGGCTGTGTGTATTATTAGTCTTAGATTATATGAAGCATTCAGTATACATATCCCTGTGAATGTGCTGTTACTGAAGAACTGATGTAGAACATGTTAGAATGAGCACATTAATATTAACCGTGTGTTCATGCTGAATGTGTAATGTGTTCCACCCCAATCATGGGAAACCAGGATAAAGTGCTGAACAAACATGTTTGAATGAAGAAATTTAATGAGTGATGCAATGTCTATTTTCAAGTTCAAAGTTTATTAATAGGACACAATCTGTTCCAAGTTCATGCATGGGAACAAAGTACAATGAAACTTTCACTCTGCAAATCCTCTCAGCACCTCAGACATCAATTACACAAGACATAAATTACAAAATGTGCAGGAAATATACAGAAATCAGCCATAACATTCAAACCACTGGGAGGGGAAGTAAAGAACGTTGATTGTTTTGTTACTGTGGCGCCTGTAAATGGGAGCAAATGAACGCTCAGTTCTTGAAGTTGATGTGATGAAAGGAGTCAAAATGGGCAAGCATAAGGATCTGAGAGACTCTGACAAGGCCACAGTTGTGATGGCTTGACAACTTGGTCAGAGCAAATCAGAAGCAGCAGGTCTTGTGGGGTGTTTCAGGTATGGTGTCGTTAGTGCTTTCAAAAAGTGGTCTATTGAAGGACAACCGGTGAACTGGCGACAGTGCCATTGGTACCTGAGGCTCAGTGATGCATGTGGGCAGTAAGACCTAGCTCGTCTTGTCCGATCCCACAGAAGAGCTTCTGTAGCACAAATTGCTGGAAAAGTTACTGCGGGCTATGACAGAAAGGTCTCAGAACACACAGTGCATTACAGCTTGCTGTGTATGAGGCTGTGTAGCTGCAGACCAGTCAGAGTGCCCATGCTGACCCCTGTTCACCACCAAAAATGCTCAGGAACAGTTTGAGAAACAGGACAAAGAGTTCAAAGTGTTCAAGGCTTTGGCCTCCTAATTCCCCAGATCTCAATCTGTGGAATATTTTGAACAAATAAGCCTGATCCATGAAGGCCCCATCTATCAGCTTACATGTCTTAAAGGATCTGCTGCTAACATCTTGGTGCCAGATACCACAGCACACCATCAGAGGTCTTGTGGAGTCCATGACCCTCGACGGGTTAAATTGCTTTGGTATATGAGGAATAAAACACTTCAGAACATGCTGTTATTGGAAAATAATCAGCTTTAGGATGGAACCAGTAAGTCCGTTTCACATTGGGCTAGATCACACCATCCCGTTCATTGTTCAATGATCATTTTCCTATAACAGCATGAGCCTTTTAAAGTGTTTTATTCCTCAAACACGCAATCTAGACTCAGCTACAGTGCAGTCTGAAACTGAAATGTGGTCAAATGCTGAAAGTGGACTATCATGCACTTAGATGAAAAAAGGAACTGAGAACAGTGCAAGAAGGACTTGTGACAACCTACACATTCACAAGAGCAGTTTCCTTTAAATAGCCTTGTAATCTAATACTCCCAATTTTAAACAGGTATATTGTCCAGCTACAGCAGTATGGTGTTGCAGAGGGAAGCAGGGGGAGCAAACAGGCCGATCTGATTCAACTTGGGTTTAAATGCCTTAAGGCACATCATAAGGTATCAGTGATAAGAGGGGACTTCAACACATATAAAAAAAGGGATTAAGGAGCTACATATTTCTCTTGTTACTCTTAACAAAGAGAGGTTGAGGAAGCATAATGTTAAAGCTTGTATGAGGGTCTCATACAGCCCACCCAATTTTTATTCACTAGACTTCTGGTATAATCTGCGACATTTTAAATTTACTAAAGTGGAGATGAGCTTCGAATAAATGTGACGTCTGTGTCTGAACCTGCTGTAGGATACGATGCTTCAGGGAGCAGACGTGCCATATTGTCCGCAGTGTGTGTAGCACTGCTTTGTGTTCTCCTGCTGAGCACCATTACAGGTTTGTCGGTGAAACACAACACCATGAGAGAAGAAAGAAACCAGTTGCAGATCAGTTATGACTACATGACTACAGAGAGAGATCAGCTACAGACTGAGAGAGATGTATTGCTGAAGATACTGAGTAAGTAGCTGGTACCATCTGTCACATGCTCTCATCAAAATTAGCTATTACCCAGTAAACTCATGTCTGTGGAATTTTATTGCATTTCATTTTCTTCCTTCATAAATGTTCTCCAAAGCCTGAGTAAAAGATGATGTCCATTGACCGGTTCATTGTGATGCCTAACATCTCATTCTTATTTGTTGTCACAGTTAGTGTCATGTGCTCATGTTTTTGTTTAGATGTCTGTTTTTGGTGTCGCCATCCCCTGGTCATGCCATTGCTTTGTTTCCCTGATTAGTTTCACCTGTTCCTTGTTTCCTCTTGTTTAGTTTGTGTGTGTGTTGCACTTTTACCTGCTGTCTTTGTGAAATCTTTTTGAGCAGGTGTATTATCTAAACTTTGTGCCCATGTGTTTGTTCCTGGTTTTCTAGTTCCATTTCCTGGTTTAAAGCCTTACCCAGGTTGTGTTTATTTTGGGTATCTACGTTGGACCTCTGTATATAAGGTTGATCTTTTGTTCGTAACATTGCAAATGTTGACCCAACACCAGCCAAGTGTCTGCAAAGGAACACCTTTCATCAGCATTGCAGTCAAGGCCACCTGTAGTCAAGTCATGACCAAGATGAGAGTGTATCGAGACCGAGACAAGACCAAAATTTTGAGGGGATGAGATCATGAGTAAGGCAGGGCGAGGTCGAGTAAAGACCAAAAACAGACCAGTGCGAGTCCCACATTGCATGACATGATAAAATGTGGAACATGCAAACCACAGAGACTTCTCAAATTGATCTGAAAGATCTACAGTCCCCCAAAAAAACATACAAACAAACACTAAAAGCTTAAATCAACTTCACCATCTTTATGCAACACTCGTTACTGATTCATTCAGAGCAGGAAGTTTTACATCCAATCAGAGTAATGATGTTAACAAATAAATCAGACAATGAACAATATCCCCACAGTGGTCTTGAAATAAGATCCTGACTCCTCAGTGTCTGAGACCGACACAAGACTGGCTAAAAATGAGATCAATTCTGAGATGAGACTGAGAGCTTCCAAAAGTGGTCTTGAGACTGGTCGAGACCAAAACTGATTGAAGTACTACAGTATTACCTTTCATAACAAACCCACCAATGTTGGACCAACCATGTCAAGGTTAAGAATAACCCTTGTTGAATTTTCTTTTTGCATTATTGGCTACTTTAAACTCATTGATGATGAAAACAAATTGATGTCTGTTTTGGGTGACTTTGATCAACTTGGCTCAAACTTGGTGGAGTTGATATTTCTTTCATAACCTTGTAAATGCTGATGCAACACTAGTCTAAGCAGCACTTTTCATTGCACCTATGACAACACTGGGCCAACACTGACAAAGTTATAAATAAGTTAAATGTTAATTCTAATGAAATATGCTTTCCACTGTTGCTGTTGAAATTAGTTTGGTGACCTCCTTATACATCACTGTGACAAAGTCTTGTGGGGCAAAGTGATGCCCAACCTAGGAGAGGTCAATATTTTATCCACAACCTTTTCAAGGTTGACCCTACTCTGTCCCAGAGGTGGTAAAGAAGCATGTTTTATAACAACCCTCCCAACCTTGCCATGGTTGATATTTTGCTCAGAAACTTTTAAACATTGACCTGCAATTTGACCAAAGTTGACAAAGAAGCACATTTCATACCAAGCCTGACAATGTTAGTGAAGTTATTAACAAAGTAAATGCTCAATTCTGATCATGAAATTGTTTCACTTCTCATGTCTTGTATCACATGTCTTGTATCTTCTCATGTCTTTTGGTTGGCTTTGTTGGCCTTCCTTATACAATGCTGCATCGACATTTGTGAAGTCAATATTTCATTTAAAATCTCACAAACATTGTGCCATCACTGATTTAACGGTAGCCAAAGGTACAAAATAACAATGATCCAATATTAGTTTCCTACCCCAGTCACCTCATTGTTTCATTTATGGTTAAGACTTTCTGTTGTTTAACCCCCCCTGTGTGGGTTTTGACCCCCACTTTGGACTAACATATGCTACACTTACTGAATTGCCCAAAAATAAACTACAGACTGACCACACAGTGGTGTCTTATGTCACTAACCCTAACCCTAAGTATTTCCTAGAAGCAGGGAAATTTAAATAACTCAAAAAGGGCCACATTTGATCATAATTTGTTTCAGTTCTGTTGGAGGATTTACATCTACATCTTTCTTAATTCCAATGACCACACAAACACCTGTATGAGCACTTGTGTGCGAGGGTTTATTCACGGTGACGATTAAAATAAGCAATGTCGTAATGCAAATTAGAGATGAACTAAAGTAGTCTGACAAATGTGGAAGTAAAACTGTGGAATGCAGAGATTCACTTCTGACTTCAGATGAGGAAGAACAGGAACTTAACACAAATAGAAACTACATATAAAGGGGACAGACAAAATACTGAGAAAAGATACTTATCGTATGTGAAAGTATTGATAATGTATCAAAATTTTACTCAATTAGTAAAACATAAACAAGTAAAATGAGCTACTTTTAAACATGTTCAAGTATTTAAAATGAAAAATTAAATGTTTTTTATTTGATAAAATTAAGTTAATCATATCATGTGAAAGGTAACATTTATTATTTGTTTCATAGCAACTATTTCATTTTGCCTGAAAACATAAATGCTTTGTAGTTTGCTAATGAATTAATCAGAAGTAAGATATCCAACCAATAAAAAAAACTACTAATATTTACAATTAGCTAGAATTTAGAATTTAGAAATTAGAATTTAGAATTTTTGCACTTTATGTTGTTTTTGCTGTTTGCACATGTTTGCACACATGCACTTTATGTTGTCTGATGTCTTCGGTGGCACACGTGCAACTTTTGTACTTCTGTTGCCTTATATGTAGCACCTTGATCCTTGAGAAAAGTTGTCTCGTTTCACTGTACACTGTACCACATGTATACGTTGAAATGACAATAAAAGCCACTTGAACACTTGAACTTGAACTTGAATTTGACTTGCTCTCTGTGCAGTTATGTTAGCTACTGAAATCGATGCTAGTCTAACCTAGCAAGAAAACTGGCTAATTTAGTTAACCAGTTAGTTATCCAGGTAATGTTAGCAAATTAATGGAACTTACTTCAACATGCTGTTTCAAACTAGATGGAGTTCCTGAATTCTAGAGAGGCAAAGGTAAAATGTTACTGAAGTAGCGCGAGGGATGCTCATCCTCAAGATTCACACCACAGCCCAGGGTTTATCCATCTTCAGACATGCACAGATAGCTAGAGCGTTAGTTACATCATGTAGCATGAGAATTGCATCACCTGAGATGATGAAGTGGCATGGATGGTTTAGACAAAACACAATTAGACAAAAAGTGAATCATATGTAGCACCAACAACAGCATCTTCAAAGCAGTGGACTTCAATCAGGTCAGCGAGTGTTCAACACACCAAAACGGACCTCAAAATCTAGCTGAATTGCATCCATTCAGTGGAAGACTAGGCTAACACTGACAGGACTGTCGACCCCTCATCTGTCATTGCTGTGTTTCCCTGATTGGTGTTACCTCTTTCTTGTTTCCTCTTGATTAGTTTGTGTATTGTCATTCTCTGTTTTGTCCTACACCTTTGTGAAATCGTACTGCTAAGTTGTTAAGAATGAGACATGTTTTCTTGTGTTTGTTCATGGTTTTGTGCCTTGGTTTTAAGCCTTTAACCCACATAAAGTGCCATTATAGCATAGAAGACACAAAGCTAAACAAATGGAAGGAAAGAAGAAAAAGACATAATTTAAAACATGATTTGAAGTACAAATTAACAAAGAAAGTGAGAACATTGTGAAAGAAATGCCACATGCAACTTATATTTGTCTGGTACTTAGTTCAGTTATAAATACACTGACTCTGCACATATATCCCTCTGCAGATGATTCCATACAGCAGTGTCATAGATATTTCATCACAACTGAGAAGAAGGGCTGGAATGACGCTAAACAGGACTGCAGCTCGAGAGGAGCCGACCTTGTGATCATCAACAGCCGCGAAGAACAGGTCATCGTTTATTCACACAACTCAATTCCCATCACTCCTTTTCACATCTCGTCTTTATCGATAGCCCAACATTCCCACCTCAGTTGTATTGCTTACATATCATGCTGTCACAATTACAGGAGTTCATCAGTAAAATTTTCAAGGGTATTGAGGCTTGGATTGGTCTGTCCGACACCGCTGAAGAGGGGAAGTGGAAGTGGGTGGACGGCACAGCACTGACCACTGGGTAAATGCTCACCATACGGTTCTTATTCTGCATCCACAGCACTAAGTGTGAAATAAAGACATTCTGACTCTGTATGTTTACAGGTACTGGTGGGACAAAGAACCAAATAACTTCAATGATGATGAGGACTGTGCTGTAACTGGCAGCAAATTTGCTAAATCTGATGTTAGGACATGGGCTGATTATCCCTGTAATATTCCTGTACTCGCAATTTGCAAGATGAAAGCAAATAAGTAGAGCAGAAATCATTTTAATAACCCAATATAGTCTTTATTTTGTAAATTTTCTTATCCAGTGTCATGTTTTTTTTTCTTGGTGTTTGTGACCACCAAGATTTTGTTTTGTAGCAAATAATCTGAAATAAATCTAATCAGATTCTGCAAACAAAATGAAATGTAAGATATATTGCAAAGATCAGAAGAGGGAAAAGGGGATCATGGCCATGCTAGGCGATGATAAAATGAAGTAAATTTGCAGATAAAATTGCAGTCTGAAATGCGTGCGCACCACAGTGAACTACAACAAAAAGAAGAAAAAGTCAGTCTTTCTTTTCGAATGTCTTATTTTTTTTTGAGCTACTTGTGCTAGATGTAATTGTGCGAGATGTAGTGGGAATGGAAATTTTGCTGAGACCTGGCAACCCTGTTTTTACCACATACTGCAAATCCAACACCACATCCAGTGACTATGTAAAAAGAATTTTAAAAATTTTCCAGCGCTATTCTGGCCAATCAGTTTTCAAGTTATCATCATGCATTACTTTTTTTTATGTCCGTGCTTTTTGCTTGGATTTCCCCCTAAATGATAAATCCTAATGGATATTACTGAGTTGAGAGCTCGGTTCATCTTGGATTATCTGTTTTTAAATCTCTGGACACAGCTAGTAGACCAACCACACTTAATTATAGACTGTTTATATTGTCAATGCTCATTAATGTTCTGTCAAAGACCATACTATTGTGCTTTACAGACTTAGAGATGGTGAAAAAGTAAAGGGCAAACCAACATAAAGTTAGCATTAGTGTTAGTAAGGTGTGAGCCACCAAAACAGCGTCCATGGACCTTGGCATCGGAACTATAAATCTTTGGAACTGTACTGGAGCAGTAAACATCGTTCTTCCAAAAGATATCCCCTCTTCTGGTGTTTTGATGATAGTGGTGGAGAACACTGTCTCATTTTTACTGTTTGGAGAGAGATTTCAGATGGAGACTCACATAATGTCTCCAAGTGGTTTGATCTTAAATCATTGGTGAGTGCAGATACAATCAACTAAAATCTATTATTTTAGTAGTATTAAATTTAAATTTAAATGCTCCCCCGAACAAGAACTTTTCACTTAAAAAAAAACAAACAAAAAAAAAACAAGCTGTTAAGCAGTTTAACTCAAAAGTCTGTCAGTGAGAAAACAAAAGTCCTCCTGTGTTTAAATCCTTCAGCCACATGATGGCACCAAGTGCACGGTTACTGATCTGCTCATTCTGCCTCTTCAAATGAAGGCTCCAAGTTCAAGTGAAGCAGCTACACTTACACTAAGATGGATATTCAGACTACTGTCTAATGACCTCTTTTAAAAGGAGACCCTGCTATGAACATTTGCCTAGATTTTGGTCCATATTAGATCGTGACTGAACATCTTACACCAATGGTTCTCCAATTGGGGTCTATGAAACACAACCAGGGGTTGTTTGTTTGTTTTATTTAGTCACAGTGAAAGAAATCACAATCTACCATTATCCAAGTTATTCTTAAGCTTCTATAGTTATCAGACTGTTTATCTGCTTGCTTGAATTGAATTGGTTTCATCCAGACCTCAGTAATTTGTACGCCCTGCTAGAAAATCTAGAAAGCCTAGATTTCCTTTAAATAACAAACATTACGCTATGAGATACACATGCAATGACAAATGAACAGTCGGAACTGAGGGAACAAAACGTTCAGTGATGTGAATCCAGGAATTTTTGTATTACAAGATCGCAGATAAGGCTAGAAAATGCCAAAAGCTGGATACACATTGTAAAAAATGATTTCCTAAAGCATTATGTTGCAAACCATGTTGCTTCTCTGATCTTAATGGAAGTGTCTCTTAATCCGTCTGCCATGACTCATGACTCATCAGATAAACACCAACAGGCGCTTATTCTAGTTTCCTGGTGGGAGTAGGAGGGTAAGCGTGCCGGTGTAATATTACTCACCAACCAGCTTCCTCTACTAGATATCACCACAACATCTTCCTCATTTATTCTTTCTCCTTTTCTTTTAACTTGTCTCTGTATCATCTCTCTCTGTCTTATAAGTCTGCCAGGTTTGCTCACACACCTGGATTCACCTGCGGATTCTGGGATCCGTATAGAGGCTCTGATTTATTCAAAGCAGTCTTGAGCAAGGTATAAATGTGCTTTTTAACATTTTAAAAGCTGATAATCCCCCTGGTGCTATGTACCCATCTAAAGGGCAGCTACTCTAGCTCTGTGTGTGTGTGCATATTATAGTGAATGTTGCGTGCATAAGTGGCATGCAGGGCGTGTCTCAGGGAGGACGGACTTGCTGTGGCATTTGCTAGCTTCTGTCCGTTCCTTCAAACCCTGCTGGGGAAGTGACACCTTCAATGGAAGACAGGAGGAAGACTGAGTCCCTAGCTTGATTAGGAGGAGTATAATGAGCAGAAATCCTTCCACTCCATAGTCACTTTTGTATTTCACAAGTAATACTAAAGAGAACGGAGCAAAAAAGTGAAAGATTGGAATAAAGAGATTTACAGCATTTAAAGAAAGCAGGTATAAAGAAAGATGTGGTAGACATGCCCTGATATCTTCTACATTTATACCCAGTTTTTCCTGGTAGGTGGATCCAGCTTGCTTCCGCACACAATCACCCAGATCAGCAGACACATCTTAGTACTTTCTTTTTCTTTTTCTGTCTCTGGCTTCAGCGTTAACGTATGGTACTCCGCTTGGATGAGACCGCCACGTCTATTTTAGAGCGCTATCATGTAACTCTCGTTTTAACAGCCCCATCCGTTACTTCCGCTGGCGCTGATGCCCCCCCCAAAAATAACTAAACCCTTTCATGTTGATGCCAAAATATAGATGGAGTAGAGTCTCAAAGGGATGGATGGATTAATTACTGAGTTTGGTCAAAGGCATCTAAGACTGTAGAACATTAATTAATAAAACAACCACAACACTGCTGATTAATTTTCTATAACAGCAACTCTGTCAATGGTGGACAAATTACAGGTTTATATTAATGCACTTATTGTAAAACCGTATCATTTCTATAGTAGAAACTCATTCACAGTGACTTTTTTTAAACTGAGTTCATATTTAGTAAGAAACAGTGCCATTTTTCTGTTAGAAGACTTTTTTTAACACTGAATGTCTCCAGTGTCAGTAAGTTTTCATGTTTCGGTGTCTTTTATTGACCTCAAGACAGAGAAAAGAGAAATAGAAGTGAGGAAACAACTGACATAACGAATAAAACAATATAGAAGAAGTAAATAGTTTTGCGGACATTCCACAACATTAAATGCAACTATAAACAATTAAGGAGTACGATGTGTCATTCTTTAAGAAATAAAAACTGCAATTTTGACGAACTGCTGTAGTATAAGAGGACTAAAACACATCGGGATGTGGTGTTTTAGGAAAATAATCAACAAAGGGCTTGTACGAGTAACTTCCCATCATCATCACACCACCCCGTCGTTGATTATTTGCTTATAATAGTGTCTGTTTCTTCTCATAAACTTTGTCACCGTACTTATTTTTGGTGTTTGATGCTTATGCATTTCTTCCTGAGCTATAAGCTCCAGGAGGTCCAGCATCATTTCCTTTCAGCCACTAAAACTGGATGCTCTGCATCCTCGGGATGTTTAGAATCTCAACAGTGACCTTTAACACTGAGGAAATACGCCGCCTATGACCCAGTCTAAAGAAAGGCTCTAGCTCCTGATCTGAGATCAGTTTTAGTCAAGGCTGGGCTTCTGCTGAGGTGAAGCAGGTCTTAGAGCAGGCCTCAAGGGTATCTTACAGCGCTCTTCTCTTCTCCCTTCACAAGCCATTCCACTGTGTTCCTCATACCTTCCTCCCAACTCCAATTTCAAAGTGAGCCGTGGTGACTATCACACCAACCGCCGTCATTTCCACCACAACACTTGCGTCCTCTCATGTTGCATCTTCTAGGCAACTGTGAGCTTGTTCGGAGACTCCTCTTGATGACAGGATGAGCTCCAGCTAAGACCCTTAGACCTCCATCTAGCAACCTGTTTTCACTGTGGTCTTTCACTTCAATGTTAATTCACAAATTAGTGAAACAGAACTATATATCTCTTGAACTTTTACAGTTCCTCATCCCCAGCTACACCACTCGAGCAGTCTCAACCAGATTTAGTGTGAACCTTTCTGGAAAGATTTCTAAGATTTCGGTGACTGAGGAGTTATGCTTCCAATCGATGATATCTTTTGCAAAAAAGTTTAAAGTTGACAACAACAGAAGCTTTTGTTTGTCCCGCATACAGTACATTACAGTGAAATTCCTTTATCCACATATCCAACGTTGTTAGGAAGTTGGGACTTGAGCTCAGGGGCAGCCATGATACAGCCAACCTGGAAGAGTGTTAAGGGCCTTGTTCAATTAAGTGTCCACTTGGAGGTGCTGAACCTGATCAGTAACCCAGAGCCTTTAACCACTGAGCTATAACTGCCTGTAGAGTTTGTCAGCGGAGAGCACAAATGCAGTTCGCCATTATCTGAATTTATACAGGTAAGATTCACACATTTGGGGAGCTCCCGAGAGTCTGTACAGCTGGAGTGCAGTGACTGAGGCTCACCTTGGTTGAACCACCTTCTAGATCACCACTGCTATGTAAGCAATAGTCACCTAATAATATTTTATCACATTTTCTTTGGTTTCTTGTTATTCTACATTCCAGAAAGATCCAAAAAGTTCATTGGTCATGCTATTACAATCTACTATGAAGCTGAAGAGGTCATGGCCAACTTTTTTTCCCAGAGCCCACTGGTGCAGTCAGTGTCAACGGTTAAAGTCTCATCCTAGTATCTCTAGTGTTGTCTGATTGTGTTTTGTATTGTTTGCCTGAGATCAGCCTGTACCTGCATACCACTTACATTACGCTGGAAATAAAAGCATATTTCTTTTGTAAAATTTGGACAGTTTATACAGTAATCTGGTGTTCGTTTGGAGCTCATTAAGGAAGTGTTTTGGTCGGGGTACCGGAGTAAATAATAGACCAAAAAAAAAAAGATTAATTTGTTCATACATGGATGTTGTCTTTGTCTTGTGATCTGAATAATGTACCCATATTTGGTGACACCCCAAATCCAGCTCAGCTCAGTGTACGCTTTTACATTTTTAAGATGTCCTCAAATAGCATAGTCATAAAATAACCTTATAGGAGCCAATCAACCAAGAGAAAACTACAAATAAAATAAATAGCTCCCTAAGTGATAGAAATAAACCAGAAAACCCAAAATTATACATATTTAAAGAAAGGTCTTCTACTTTATTAGCTTTTGTCATCAAAAAAATACATTTTATACACAAATTATACAGAATACAGTGATACAGAGACACAGATACAGTTCCGTCACGTAAATGAAAGTGCCTCATGGTTGTGGTTAGTAATTGCGACGTGCCAGAGATCATACAGAAAATTCCCTCATCTTTGCATGTCAACCAGATATCAGATGGTTTTTAGTCAGAAAATCAAAAAAAGAGAGAGAGAATTGGACTGAGAAGTACTGGCAGAAACTATCAGATGTTTTATAGCACATATATAAACACAGTATATGTTATATTTATACAAGAGCGCTGTTGAAATCTTGATTCTGATCGATCATGAGCCATTGATTTTTCTCAATTTTCTCAAACAGCAGGTCTGTCAGAAGTGCAGCTGCAAATCACGAGTTGTTTCTCTAGTAACAACTGGTGTGAATGGTTAACAATTTGAATAAACAGTTTAAAAAACAAGTATGTAGAAGTTTTCTGTAAAGACATGTTTATTTAACGTTTATGGAAGGAGTCTCCATTGTCTGAGCTTTTTTTAGCAGTGAGTTGACAATTAACTTCAAGAGTGAGGAAATAGAGAGGCTTGTGAGAGAACGACTGTTATAACGTGAGTAACTTGTCTCACAGACATTCCACAATATTAAATGAAACTTTGGATTTAAAATAATACAAGTTATTCTTTAGTTAATGAAAAATCGTGGCTGTTGGGGTTACAGTTTCTGTGGTATGAGAGGAATAAGACAGTTCAGGATGTTATAGAAGAAGTATCACCTTCAGGGTGGTAATAGCAAATTAATTATATTATATTTTATCTAAGTACACTCTCAGGTGTTTAAACGCTGCCATAAAAGAGTTTACACATATACCAAGAACATGTCAAGACGATGATTCAGTCACTTTTTATACTTGAACAATTGCTATTAAGTGTCTGTTAGTATTTACATCAGTAACATGAACATTATGTAGGTTACATCACATTTGAAGTGTTATTATTTTTATTATTATTATTATTATTAATTATTATTGCTACAATAATATAGCCATATATTTATTAGCTTTAACTAATAATTCTGATAGAATGTAAAGCTGTAGAGCTCCACCTTCTTGTGTACTGTATTAAAATCTTTACTCATCCTACATTTTAGACAACTTTAGATACCACATACTCTACTCCCATTAAGAGAAAAAGAAAATTTGGTTTAAAAAAATCAACCAAAAAAATTGAAAAAAAAAGACAAGAAAAGCTTTTAAGCGCACTTATTGTAAAAACCTCTTTGTTTTGATCAACCTTTGATCAGAACTAATGATAAACTGGGAAAACCATTTGACCAAACAGATTCCTTTTTTTCTTTTTAACAAATAAATCCTCTTTATATACACTGTTCATCAAAAGTGGTAGCATTATCTTTTTCATTTGTGTTTTCGTTTGAATGATATCGTTGTAAATACTCCCAAAAATATCAAAGAAATTTAATAGTAATTAAAAATCTAACTAAGGAACAGTGAATAAAGAAATGTTTATGGCATGAACTGAAAAGTGGGATGATAAATCTACTAAAGTAATCTAATGTTTAATTAAAGTAAATCAAATGTAATCAGAAAAGGTCTAAAATCTTTATTACCCTAATTAGCCACATATATTTAGGTTTTATGTTTAACAGTTAATACTGGTGATGTCTATGAGTCTTTTATCAGCAGGCTTAAGAGCTGTAATCACCAAGCGCTCGTATCTGCCACATTAGGATCTGAGAGCGAACAGATCCACAAGGAGTCTGATTTTGCGTAGTTTTATTGCTATTCTGTATCATTTTGTTTGGTCTGTGGAAATAACAGTGATGAAACTCTAACAGAACATCAGCACAAAATCTGTAAAGCAAATTTTACAATAGTAAAAAAAAAAAAATGAAAAGCTAGTTTAGCAATATAAACTTTTCTTTAATGGATAATCCAACCTACACCGAATTCATAGGAGGCATTTATTATGTACTGTCGCTAACTCTTCATGCAAGCTTGCTCATGCAAATTCGTACAAATTTTTAAGAGTTGGTTTAACAGTCAAAAGCATTTAAGACCTTAAATATATCTATCTTGATTCATACAATTAAACTACATTATAAATAATATGCAAATGTCATTTTAAACTAAAAAAAAAAAAATCTGGCTCCAGATAGAAGTACACTGGTCTAAATCTAACTTAAAATTGAGATTAATTAAAATTTAGATCCTTAAACTCTAATGTAATCGAAAATACATTTTTTTTTAAACCTAATGTTGCAAAGCTTTTTTTTTTTACCCTATAGTCAAGAAAATCAACCAAATGTTTATTTTTTTTCACAGTAACGTAGGTTTGGTATGTGAAATTGCTAGCATGGTAGCATGTCCACTGCTGTGTCCAAATACTTTTGCCAACACAACTTTTCATTATTCCTCTTTTGCTCAAACAAGTGAAGTGAAGCATGAGGGATGAAATCATCATCATCATCATCATTACCATCTATTTTTTTTTCAATCTCTGTGTATTTGTACTATAAATTGAGGGGAAAAAACATGGCTGCCTCCGTGAAAGCTTGTTTTCGTTTGGTATGTTTGAGCATCAGAAACTCATGAACTAGCAATAAACTATGTGATAACTAGTGATAACTTTAACATTTATGATGTATTTAACCAAATACAGTATCAGAATTTTGCTCTAAAGCAGCTACTATTCTAGTCCTATTTACAAGTAGAGAAGTGGAGTTTCATTTACTTCATTTGTCGCTGATGTGATGAACTCTAAGTAAAAAAACACACACAAAGGGGAGTAGTGTCAGGTCAGAAATTCAGAGTTAGGCGTTGAAGGCAGCATAAAATGGTGGATAAATGTAAACAGGAACAAGAAATGTTTAACATTTCCCTCGCAAAACATTTCTTATGAGAGTAACTCTGCCATTTATACTGTAACTATAACCGTCTAACTTTATTCCATTAGATATTTAGATAGAGTATTAATGAACTATATATGGGTCTACTTTAAAAGGAAATTTGTGACTTGCCGAACAACCATGTTGTTTTAATTTCAAAGTGATGCATGCTCTAATTCCTGATCTCTCATGCTGCAAATGGCTATGTGGCAAGAGTGATACACATCCAACAGAGAGCGTTGACGAGGTTGATGTTAAACAGTATTAGAACGCAGGGCTAGTGAAGAAAATTGATAACTGGTTGTTTTGTTTGTTTGTTTGTTTTATAGATTCTGCATTTACATTTAATTCATCACATGGCTGCAACATTTGAGTAGATTTGACTTCAGATTTTAGCTAACGATCCTTGTGAAAAAAGTATAAATCTGATAAATATGTCATACATATATTTGGGGAACATGCTACAGCCTATAACACCAGTAATTTGATTTCACATTATAAATGAAATAGATATGTTAAAGTTTTTTCTTTTTTGCTTCATACCAATTTTTTTCCATTTGCAGCATGTACGCTAACAATTTCTTCAGTCTTGTATCAAAAGTATGCACAAATGATCTAAAAGTTCCATGCTACATTTTTACTTCTTTCTACTTTTCTTCCGGGACTATGAAATTGTGCTTAGAGCCCAACTAACATCTTAACGCTACATGACAGTCTGACTTTATTTATTTTTTTAAGATTTCAAACCACTGGCTTCTTCACTTATTCTAGTTCTTTACTTTAAGTGCGGCTCACGCTCACTTCCCCTTCATGTTAGGGAGTTTGGAAGTGAAGTTTTGTGAAAACAGTGTCACTTTGATGGACATGTAACCAGAAAAACCTGCACCATCTCGCTAAACAATGGACTCCCTCAAGTTGTCCACGTAGGTCGAGTCAGGGGCGGTGATAGGGGCAGAGTGTAAGACCACCTCATTCTGCAGAGCTACACATGGAGGCTTCACGCTCTTTTGTCTGACGCTGTCGGCTCCCTTTTTTCCAGAAATCCTAAGTTTGTATTTGCGGTAGGCTCTCTGGATGACCTTAGCGGCCTCTTCCTCCTGCTTCCGTCGAAGAGTGGTGGTTATCGGCTCATATGACACCTTAGAGGGGTTATTTGCCATGAATTTCTCCTCCATACTCGACTTGAGCATGTCCATTTCCCCGGACTCGCCGAGCACCTCGGCTGTGAGAGCCAGCAAGATGTCGAGGCAGTGGATCTTGTCCCCGGGTACCATTGGCAGGTTCATGGTGATCAGCTTGACCGTGTTCGGCTTCGGGATCTTCAGCGGATCTTTCAGGGTGTCGCAGAAATCGGACAGCGCCTTGTATTCGATGAACTGTGACGCATTTGGATCAAACTTCTCCCAGGTCTCGTAGAACATCTCGAAGTCTTCCTCACATAGAGGCTCGCTGCTCTCCTCCGTCGCCACATTGAAGTTCTCCAGAATGATGGCGATGTACATGTTCACCACCACAAGGAAAGACAGCACAATGTAGCTGCAAAAGAAGACTATTCCCACTCCAGCGTTCCCACAGTTCCCCCTCACATCCGTGCCGGGATTCTCGATGGTCGGGTCGCAGTCGGGAGGTCTGCTGTCGAGGATCGGGGACAGAAGACCGTCCCAGCCGGCGGATGTCGTGATCATGAACAGACATATTATGCTGTTTCCGAAGGTCTCGAAATTGAACATGTCGTCGATGCCGCCTTCTTTTTTCACGTAGGCAAAGTTGGACATGCCGAATATGGAGAAAATGAACATGATTAAAAAGAGGAGGAGGCCGATGTTGAAGAGGGCAGGGAGGGACATCATCAGAGCGAACAGCAGTGTTCGGATGCCTTTGGCACCCTTGATCAGACGCAGAACACGTCCAATTCTGGCAAGTCGGATGACACGAAAAAGCGTAGGTGACACAAAGTACTTCTCAATCAGGTCTGCCAGGACTAAGCCTAAAAAAGTTGTCGATAACAGATGAGTGTCTGAGAAGTGATTTCAACATTTCAATACAAACAATATTCATGGCCCTGATTTAACGAAGGCTTGAAAGTGTAAAATTAGGTGCAAACTTGATTACACGAAAAAAAAAATGGGAAGCTGATTAACTAACAGGCTCTGTGGAGTGTTGTCTTTCCAGTTTTGCACATTTGCCTTAATGAATATGTGGATTGTGTCATTTCTACCTACAAGTGCAAAACATGGGACTATGGGTGGATTAATACAACAGGTTTTACATTTGTCTTGGTCTGTTTCCACAATTTGAAAACAAAATAAAATCATAATTGTACTGAAGTTTCACTAATTAATGTTTACAAAGTTTTTTGTAATTATTAACTTAACATTATCATTTTTAAACTAGTACCACACATACATGTCTCTGATATGCAAAAGGTTTCATTACCACTGAACAAAACATGCATACACGTTCATTCTATTCAATCTGATCAGTCAGTTACTTAGGATCTCAGTAAATCAGGCGAGTCTAAAAATCCTAATTAGCATGAGTTTCTTTCTAAAACGACCTCTAGTACTTACCCACGATTGAAAGAATGACCACAATAAAATCAAAAATATTCCATCCAACGTGAAAGAAATACTGTCGCAGGGCGACGAGCTTGAGCAAGCACTCTCCAGTGAATATGACGATGAAAACGAAGTTGATCCAAAACAGGATTTCATCAAATTCTGCGCTCTGGTCATCCGTCTCCACCATCATGGTGATCATGTTCAGACAGATCATGGCCATGATCAGGATGTCGAAGAACTGTTTTGTGACAATGTCGAAGACGAAGCCTTGCAAACAGTTCTGCAGGAAAATTATTTCAGCATGAGGAAATAATACAATTAGTGATTTCATGTCAAATAACAATGATTTACATACAGATATTTAGATAAAAGCTTGCATTCATTGGTAGATATTTATTTATCCTTTATATTGAGTGCTGGACCTACTTGGGGGCGTGGGATCGGTTTCTGTGGTTTCTTAGAGCCAAGTTTTTTCATAGCATTATAATATTTCTTCTGTTCTTCTGTCATGAAGAGGTCTTGTCCTCCTAAGTAAGGAAACACAGGAAGACAATTATTCTTAATGTCCCAAAAAATATTACTTTCACACATTTAACATGATCGTGATTATGCCTTAATTAGGTCTACCAATTCTGGAAGCTTTTTTCTTTATTATTATTATTATTACTATTATTATTATTCCTCCCATTACAAATTGCACATTATATCTATGTCATCATTATATCTGCAAAATGAATATATATTTTAATTCAAGCTATATGTTTTTGCCATGATTTAGATGACTTAATTTCTAACACATTTATGCCACAATATTGTTAAAGTCTCCATTCTGATTGGTCAGAAGGTGTGGATTAATTAAAGCACTTGTTTGAATACACTATTGTTTCTACAGTAACAGCTCATTCATAGGGACGTTACACATAATTTAAGAATAATTAAAAAAGGGACTTAAATGTGCTGTTGTTGGACAAATGTATAATTGTTGATATAGTGATGTTTTAGAAGATTTAAGAAGATGGTACGAATATTTAATATTTCTGAAAGGAGTCTCCAGTGTCAGTAAGTTCCACTATCAGAAAGTCTTCAGGATGGAGTGGGGGTTTTTTTTGTCATCAATAGATAGAGGATAGAGAGGGAATGAAAGAACTACGTTGTTTCTGCAGACATTCCACAACATTAAATTGAACTGATATAGACTGATAAAAGTAATTATTATTTTTTATTAAATATGCAAATTGCTGTGGTACAGGAGGAATGAAGCATCATGGCATGCAGTGTTTTAGGAAAATCATCAATGTTGGGTCGGCAACACCACCCCGTTATAATAGCATACCCCCGAGTGTTTTATTCCTTACATACTGTATAAACCCATGTGTTTCAATTTTTCAGTGCAATTTATTATGCATTCCACCTGAAAAAAATCAGACTGAGGCTAATTCTGAGGCATCTCTCATCTTGCTTTGTGTTAATGATACTTATCTTTGATTTTTGTTGGTTGAAGTTATCAATGATGACGCCGATGAATAAGTTGAGGGTAAAGAAGGACCCAAAGACGATGAAAATAACAAAGTACAGGTACATGTAGAGGTTTGCCTCATATTCTGGCTGGTCCTCCAACTAGATCAAGAGGCAAAAGTGAAAATCAGTGCTAAATGTAATGCCTCCTTGCTGTATTAATTCTTTATATATTTAGATTTAGAGATAAAGTTAGTTGCAGAGTTTGCAACATAATGTTCATATATGTTAACTTGATTGATATCACTCCTAGACCCTGTATCATGCATTATTTCATTAATATTTATCAGCTTTGGGCAAGTACTCAAGGAACAAATCCAGTGTTTCTCTGTAGCCCTGAAGTGTGAAGCTTACCCGACGAGAATCCACAGCAGCATACATGATGTCCATCCAACCTTTAAATGTTGACTGTGAGCGAACAAAAAGTTAGGATACGTATAGCCAAAACAAAGCAAGTAATTCATGCTCATGGTATTCTCTAACTATACATCAATCCATCCATCCTCCCATCTAGTCATGAATGAACACTAACCACTTGCAGCAAGGAGAGGTAGCCCATGCCCACGTTATCGAAGTTGACCTTCGTGTTCATCCATCGCACGTCTGTAGCATTATTCATTATCAGCTCAAAGCATTCACTTCTGTTGTTCACCACCTCAGGTAAGAAATGCTCTTCAGAGGTTGTGTTAAAGCAATAGTAGAATTTTCCAGCAAACAGGTTCACACCCATTATGCTGAAGATTAGCCAGAAGATAAGACACACCAGCATCACATTAAATATGGAGGGGATGGCTCCAACCAGGGCATTAACCACCACCTGAGGACATTCACAAGAATTCACAGCCACTTTTAAACCTGAATACTGAGGAAGTAGCTCAGAAAAGTCAATAAAATTCATAGCTATAAAGTGCCTTCAAATGCAAGCCTTGCTCTATCATCAGGTACTTCATGTGAAGTCCACTATGCTGATGCAGATGGTTCAGGATAGACTCCTTAAAGATCTGCACCCTAGCTTCTGTGTATAATCTCACCTAGAGAATGTAGATTTGTACCTGCTGTAATCATGTCCTGAAGTTCATCCCAGGACTGTTACTTACAACCTGCTTATACTGAACATCCTGTAAACATGCTCTTTATTCTTCTCCACCTGTACACTGTAAAGATTTCTAATCCCACTATCAGGTGTCACTCAGAAGAGGACAGGATCCCTTTTGAGTCCTCTCAATGGTTTCTTCCTCAATCCTCGCTGCCGTCACCTCCGTATTGTTCATTAGGCATCTAAATCTACAACTGGGTTTCTGTTTCTGTATATTTCCAAATATAACTGAATTAAACCTTGATCAGTGTGACAAAGGGGAAATCTTTGTGTACTTGCCCTCATCCCCTCAAATCTGGACAGGGCACGAAGCGGCCTCAGAGCCCTCAAGGTCCTCAGGGATTTGATGGGTCCGAGCTCGGAGTAACCCAGAATGTTAGCCGTCAAGCTGATCAGGGAGACCTGTGTGTACATTTTGCAATCATTTTAAATGGTAACAGAATCGTTAGCAAAAATGCTGACGTTGAAGCTACAAGTCAAATCACATTGCATTTACTTGAATTTTTCTCTTAAATCAAATATTCAGCTTAATAATAAATAATAAAAATGTTATAATATTTAAGCTCAGAAGAATGTAAGCCAATTTAAAGACAGCATGAGAAATGTTAAATAACTCAATTTCAACATTCAGTCAAATTAAAGCCGGTTCCTGACGTAAGTCTATACATTAGGCATGGAATGCTTTATGCAGCAGCAGTGGGTTAGGATTTGGGTTAGGGTTAGGGTTAGGGTTAGGGTTAGGGTTAGACAGCGGAGCCAGATCCAGTTGATCCCTTATCCAGTTTATTAATCAATTCAAAAATAACTCTTCTAGACAATGATTTACTCAGTTTCATGTCCAGTCATTCTCTCCTTTATGGTCTAATTTCCCTGGGCAGTCTATAAATACTGCATAATAGGTTTCACTTTGACAAGATAAACATAAAGACGTACATCAACAATGAGGAAGTCCAGCCAGCACCAAGCGTTGGTGAAGTAGGTCTTGTAACCATACGCAGCCCATTTCAGGAGCATCTCAATGACAAAAACGTAGGTGAAGACCTGATCTGCATATTCGAGAATGATTTTAATCACTCGTCGCTGCTCAACATAAATATCCTCAAACGCCTGAACAGAAAAGAAGAAACATGCGTTCAGACCTCAAAGCTGTACCACCTCTCAAAAAAACAGGCTTTCAGCATACCAGCACTTTTTCCTTCAGCTCACCAAGGCACCACTGCTGAGGAGAATCATGAAGATGATGAAGGTCTCAAAATAGTTGTGTTCCACAATGGTGAAACAGGTCTTACGGAAGTTCCACCATGTCTTTCCTTTGCCCTTGGTGATGTCCACATCCAGGCATGGGCAGCATCGAATACATTCTTTAATGCAGGGAGCAGGAGATAAAGAATGTCCATAAATTCAAATTTTTAATTGTAATTTTGTGATGTTAAAAAGTTAAAATGGTAGTCCTGGACAATTCAGTTCTCATTCAGATTCCAACTCTACTTTAGAAAACAGTGCTTTAGCTGAAAAAACAGGGTAGTCTGACCAGCTGGTAGAACGAAAACAGCATCAGAGTTACCATTACTCATTCTACATCATGTTATTTTGACTGCCATTTTGTAACTCTGTGCCCCCACTAAGGCGGCTTTTCATTCATTTATCTTCAGTAAGTGATTTATCTTAGTCAGGGTGGCAGTGGATCCTGGAAACACTTGGTGCATGATGGGAATACACTCTGTATGGGACGCTGGGGCATCATTATGGTGCACAATGCACATGTAATCACATCTAGGGGCAAATTGGCATAGGCAATCCACCTGAATATTTTTGGGAGATAGTACTCAGAGAAACCCAACAAAACGCAGACTGTAACCTGAGCTATAATCGAATAAGGGAACCTGGAACATTGAGGCAGCACCTCTATAGTCAACAGTAAGGTAATTCCAAACTTTCAAACATTTACTGCTCAGTTCAATCAATATGTAATGATGCTGGATAATAATTTACCAGCTGGCAATGATGGCCTATGAGTTTGCCTATGTTTTAGAAGCTGGCAGTCAGACCAAGCTGGATTTTTTTTAGCAGGGCTATCTATGCTTCTGAGGAGACTGTAAATACTTTTAATAGTATGGTATCTGGGGTAACCTGCCTCCCATTTGGAGACACTGAAAGAAAATCTTAGTGAGTCTCACTCTCTGTGCAGCAGTCCACTGGGGTGACGGGATCTGGCTCATCCTCTGAATCCGCCTCTTCCACCTCTGGAGGTTTGTCCACAGTGCTGCAGCTGGACGAGTCGTCTGCATCTTTCAGCTGCCAAAAAGAGGTGGTAAATAAAAGATATGCTCGTCAGATCATCTTTTGAGTGCTGCGTCAGAAGTTCAAAATACAGACAATGATCTAGATGCAGACTCTATTCAAAAAAGGACTTCTATGGGGAAAACCTACATAAACACTCTCTTCTGTACTTGCAACCTAAATTATTAACATATGACATGCCATACGCTAACCAAGCCAACAATATTTTGATCTTGTATTTATTTTTGAGCTGTCACTGTGTTTTCCTTGTACTATTTCAGTCTATTTCTTAGCTAGAGAGCTCAGGACATCTTGTACAAGAATATATCTGGCTTTACAGGAGCAGTTCAAAAGGAGTTATATTTAGTAGCATGAAGAAGACACTGTGAATGATAAGTGTGCTGCATAAATACATCCCTTGGATTCGGACGGTATTCCTCTTTCACTGACGTAGCCACATGTAACTGAAGCTTATGGAGTAAACAGATCTGTCTGATAAAGCACACTACCATGCTGTTTATCCATTAGCATATTTTCAGCTGTCATTCTTTATGTGTATATATATATATATATATATATATATTTTAAAATTCCATGTGAAGTACTCTACAATTTAAAATTTTCATGTTCATTTTATAGTAGAAATTTAGACATGACATCAGTATCGCTTGCCATTATTTAGTTTTAGCTTTCGCCCGGTTAAATTTTAGTGAACTAGAGCTAATTGCTTAGCACCACTGCCTCCACTTCAACTATGTATCCCCTTCCCTGTGGAGAAACATGGTTACTGGTGTTATGCCAAGTATTTAGACACGCGAGAGTATGTTATGTGAGCCGCGTAATTCAATC
Source organism: Notoglanidium maculatum (assembly GCA_030068355.1). Taxonomy (NCBI): domain Eukaryota; kingdom Metazoa; phylum Chordata; class Actinopteri; order Siluriformes; family Auchenoglanididae; genus Notoglanidium; species Notoglanidium maculatum. The sequence continues at coordinate 2,300,829 of JAQQZX010000021.1, read as the reverse complement.
CAGTTTGCAGACATACCAACAAACAGTTGTCTAATGAGTCAGGGCTTATGCACCTCATTGAAACAAATGTTTAACAAAATATTTGACTTCAAGCAGCACTACTTAGCTTTACTATTCATAAACTACTGAAACACATGAACAGACAGGTTTTTAGGTACACGGCTATGTTATGCAAAGTGAAAATTTTAGCTGGGAAGAATGAGTGAAAGAGGAACCCAAGAGGTCAGGTACTTCTCAAACAGGTTAACTAATCATGCTGCGCTGGTGCTGTTTCCCACGCTCCATCACTGTGACACCTGACCTCCACTACACCCATAAAAACACTCTAGGTGGCTGTGGCTAGGTTTCTCTCTGTCCATCCACATACTGGCTGTGATATTCACAGATTTGAATTTAAATGAGGTTTTCAGGTATAAAAGTATTCTAATTCATTTTCTAATACAGAAAGGTCAGAAGGTGTTTATCAACTCATTCATCTGATGCTAACACAAATCACAGGTTTGTAGTCATGTGCTATATTCTAATATGTTATTCTTTACTATTGTATAGTAATGACTCATTCACATGGACGTTCATGGTGGATGATCCATATAATATAATAATGATGATAAGGTTTTCTGCGAGGAGAGGTTTCTTTAAAATTGATGGAATTTTACCAAGCCAGAATATTTATTGATTGGGAATTAACTAAAATTAACTATTGAAACGAACTAAAATTAACTAATGATTCCATATCTTCAATTTTTTTCACCATTTTTTTCTGTTGCATTGTATTGTGCACTAGAAAAAAACTCACTTTCTTTTTTTCATCAATCTTCTCTTCATTCTCAGAAGAACTGTCATCATAAGGGCTTTCAATATCAGATTCTCCCTTTGCGATAGGAACAATAGTCATCCTGAGAGTGCCATCAAGCTGTTTCAGCTCCTCCTTGGTCTCATCCCCTGACTCACCCATGTCCATGTGCTTCAGGACTAAATCATTTCCTTTCTTCTCCTCTTCCTTTGATTTCAGGCCCTGTAAACATCTTATGTGTTTGATGATGAAGGCCTTGACCCAGTCGATGCCCCTGGTCATTCTTGATATGGCAATCTGCAGATTGTTCATTTCACCATCTTCGTCTGATGACAGATTGTCTCCACTGAATGAGCTGAGCAACAATGCCAGGAAAAGATTCAGGACCTGGAAGAACCAAAAGCTATATGTATCATGGTTATTTCCCCAAAGCCAATAGAATATGGTTCAAAAGCACACTTTTGTCTTAACAAAAGAATGTGTAATAATTTGACCAATGAAAAAAAATATATATATAATTTATATGTATTATAAATTATAACACACTAAGTAGTATAATTTGTTATGTGAATTGTTCTAACTGATGACCATGATGGTTTTGAGGTTAGCTTAGCTCAACCTACAAATCCAGAAATTGGGATGATGTATAAATTGAACTGTATTCTTTTCCTGTTCTTGCTGGTGAAAATAGTACTTATTACCTGAAATACAAACGCCCATAATCCCCCGTCAAAGGATCTATGAAAAAGACTCTGTTCACCAGTTTCACTACCTCATCAAATGAGCTATTTCCTCTTAGCTCTATGAATAGCTGAAACAGAAATCTGCCTGGTTACATTTATAGTAAATGGCTGGTTGATACTCAAAGTAAATAAGCTCTACGTATAATTAACTTCTAGTGAGAGGATCACATGATCTACTCTACAGGATGTAAGGTCTATGACAGATCTGTCTTGTCAAGCATGTCGGGCAACATCCACTCCAGCGTGCTTAGGGATATCAGAATTGCAGGGGAGTTCCAAGCACGAGTGGCACGTCACAAGTTAATTATCTCCGAGAGACCTGTCCAATGTTTTGGACCTTTCAGTGTAATGGATGTCACAGTTAGTACACAGGCCTCAGTAGATGCTGAATGGTGTGTATGAGGGTTTCTTTGGTATGCCACTGAGAACCATGGATCTAGACAAACAAAACATTCTGACAGACCCTGTTGTAACTAGATGACTGAGGCTTTACTCACCACCAGGTTTCCAATCACCATGACCATCATGAAGACAACAATGCACATGTTCTGGCCTGCCACCTCCATGCAATCCCACATGGTTTCAATCCACTCGCCACACAGGATCCGAAACACAATTAGGAACGAGTGGAAGAAGTCTGTCATGTGCCAGCGTGGCAGTTCACAGTCCTCAGCGATTTTACAAACACAGTCCTTGTAGCTCTTCCCAAACAGCTGCATGCCCACCACAGCGAAGATGAAGACGATGATGCCCAGGACAAGGGTCAGGTTCCCCAGGGCACCCACAGAGTTACCAATGATCTTAATCAGCATGTTCAGTGTAGGCCATGACTTTGCCAACTTGAAGACACGCATCTATATTAAATAATAGTCACAACATGATATATATTGGTTAGCTTTAAAAGAACCATCAAGAAATACCAGTTTGTGGTCAGATGGCACACCGTTTAATGCCAACAAGCAGTGATAATAAATCTTTTGAAAAAGGTTAATGCCATGGTTATAATAAATATTAAGGGAGAAGTTTACATTATAACCTAATATACCCATTGTATAATTCATGACCTACTCAAGACCCAATTTTCTCTGTGTTCACTACAACTATCATGATCTATGCTAATGCTAACGCTAATACTTGGGAATTAGCCACAAAAAAAAGTGTAGGATTGAAGCATCATATATACCACTTATAAAGTATAAAAAATACTGCAGCAACACATCTGTACATTCTGATAAAACTAAGTAATTTATGAGCTTCGATGATTATAATGTTTATATTCTGCATGTGTGTACAAATATCACAGTGTCCATAACTGCATATAACATAACACAGAATGTTACAACCACATAACAGGTTAGAAAAACAATGATTGGGTGATGATTAGCTGAAGCCATGAGTCAGCTGTAGGCAGCTATAAAAACATAGATAATTTGTTCACAATTTCATGTTGCTAGCTAGCTACATCAAAATGTGAACACAAAAATATTTTGCTAACATATAAAAAAAAGCACCGGAAGCTGTGACAAAAAATTATGGTCCTTCTGAATTTACACATGTCAATGCATTAGCCACAAGAACTTTATTATGCTAAGTGACTGGGTTGTTTACTTGATTTGTGAGATAATTATGTGTTTGCCTTTTTATAGCATCTGCCTAAGAGTCAAATGATTATGCCTGTGTCTGTCTAGTTAAGTCAAGCAATTCGATAGCAGCGGAGGTAATCTAATCTTAAGTACTTATTCTAATCCTGAGCTTAAGTGGTATATGCTGCTTTATTGTCATTTCTCAGTCTCTTGTCAGTCCTGCCCCTACATTATTCATCCTGTAACAATGTTGGTCTCTCTTATAGCTCCTGCTAATGCATTACCCAATGTTGATCTTTTACATCAATCCTGCTCTTGTGTCACCCACCCTGCCCCAATATCAATCTCTCTCCACTGTCCTGCCCCTGCATCACACTTCATGCCCCAGTGTTGATCTCTTTCATCTGTTAGGGTCAGTGCATCATATATTATGCTCCAGTGTTCAATTGCTGTTCATGATTGCTGGCCCTGCATTACTTATCATGCTGCAGTGTCAATATCTCTGATCAATGATGTTATTGGATCATACATTCTGCATTGCTTTCTCTTGTCAATCCTGCCCCTTGTCAATAAGTTGCCGTGGCACTTTCTCAAAATTAGTTTCAAGCCTGTTTCCCTAGATCTTGCCTGTTTTCCAATCTTCCCATCCTTCCTCTGCGTTGCCCATTCTGCCCCATTAACAGTCTCTCTTATAGATCCTGTCCTGCATTACCCATTCTGCCCCAATACCAGTCTCTCTTATAGATCCTGTCCTGCATTACCCATTCTGCCCCAATACCAGTCTCTCTTATAGA
>JAQQZX010000021.1:2284167-2296816 GCA_030068355.1 Notoglanidium maculatum | reverse complement strand
AGATCCTGTCCTGCATTACCCATTCTGCCCCAATACCAGTCTCTCTTATAGACCCTGTCCCTGCATTACCCATTCTGTCCCAATACTAGTATCTCTTATAGACCCTGTCCTGCATTACCCATTCTGTCCCAATACTAGTATCTCTTATAGACCCTGTCCCTGCATCACCCATTCTGCCCCAATACCAGTCTCTCTCAATAGATCCTGTCCCTTCATCACCCATTCTGTCCCAATATCAGTCTCTCTTGTAGATCCTGTCCCTTCATCACCCATTCTGCCCTGTCTTATAGATCCTGAGGCATTACCAATGCTGCCCCAATACCAGTCTGTCTTATAGATCCTGTCCCTGCATCACCCATCCTGTCTGGGTATTCGTCTCTCTTGTAGTTCCTGTCCCTTTCCTGTTTTACAGTTTTTCTCAGAACCTCATACCTAGTTTATCTCAAGCTCTGACCTAGGCTCACAATCCTGACTGATTCTGGCTGCTGTGTGTTACACAATTTATTTATTTATTTGTTTGTTTCTACTTTTATTACATGGACATGCAGCTATAAAATCATATGTTATACAGCATGCTTCATCCCTTCTCTTGCTTACATGATTTACCTACTCAGACAAAATAATTTCAACCCGTTTCCTCGTTTATGTAACAAATTATTCAAATAGAAATACCCAAATTGGTTCAAACGCTCACAAGCACAAAGTGCACATTCCAGCACACTGACGGGATGAGTATGGCAAGTTGTTGTTAAGTCAGCTGCTCAGACAGTAAAGTAGCTTGGGCCTATTGCTTCACGCATAACGTAATAAAAGAGCAAAGAGAAAAACTCTCCAATTTTTCTCCAGAAATGCCAACACCACACAATATGATTCTTCCCAGTTTCATGCTTTTTGGCATATGTTTGCTTGGTCTTTAATAGACTGAGATTGCCAATAAACAAGAAATATACATATAACAGAAAGGTTATGATCTTTAGTATCCTTTGAAATCTGAGAAGAATCAGTCATCCAGTGTCAGCTATTTACCAAAACAAAGGTGTGAAGTCCTCCAATAGGTTTGCTGTGCTCCAATCTCTCATGTCCAACTAAAACGTCCGCCGATTGTAGTTCAAATTCTTCATTCTTGCTTCCGTGATTTTATTTTACATGAAATAGAGGGACTAGTGTAATGAGTGTCCAATGTCAGATGTTTGGACACGAGAAGCAATAAGTCTTCCATCATCTTAACTTTAATATTTAGTATTCTAGCAAAGCTGGCACACACTCAGGCCATGGCAGGAAGACAATTTATGAACAACCTCATTAGCAAAAAATTGATAACCTGAACTTGCTGCAGTTCTCTTATGAATCTGTTTTCATAGAGTTTCTGGAAAGTGGATACAAAATTACTTACAAGTCGGAAGGACCGGAGCACAGAGAGCCCTTCTACATCAGCCAAGCCGAGTTCCACAAGACTCATGGTCACGATGATGCTGTCGAATACATTCCAGCCGACCTGGAAGTAGTAGTATGGGTCCATCGCTATGAGTTTGAGGACCATCTCAGCCGTGAAGATGCCCGTGAACACCTAGAAAGAAGTGTTCATAGTAAATTAGTGTTTTTTGGGGGGGGGCAATTTAGAAGGTGCAAGTGAAATTAACCAGTGACATATCATTTAGGTTTACATGTAGTGCCGTACCAAATTCCCAACAGACAAGACAAATTCAAACTCAGGAGTCATTGGATAATGTTCCATGGCCATAAACACAGTGTTTAGTACGATGCAGATAGTGATGCCCAAGTCCACAAAAGGATCCATTACAATGCAATACATCAATTTTTTGAATCTGATCCATGGGGCACAGCAGTCCCACTTTAGGAAAATGTCTGCAAACTTGTACCACAAAGGTGGACATGGTCTTTCCAACTCTTCCAATTCTGAAAATAAAATAAAGTAGTAAAAATGAATATAACTATTAACATCTTATTTCATTGCAAACAATACAAGCATCCAACTAGGACCAACATTTAACCCACAAATATGTATAACCTTGTTGTTTATTATTCTGTCAAATCTCATTACTGATGAATAAACTAAAGACTTCACCTTCTAGTGTATGGCTTACAGCGCTCACTGCACTGGCTTTCCTGTTGTGCTGCCCAGGTACTTCTATTAAGTCCATACTTCCTTTGGCTCCATTTAATTTGGACACCTCAATAGACTTTAGACACAGCAGAAAAGAAATTAAATTACAAATTAGACTGTAATATTTTGGCAGCAATGAAAGCATTAAATATTGTTACAGCAATCATTAGATATTTTTTAAAGCTAACTGACATTGCAATCGATCAGCTGAACCTTTGAGAATACAAATGGAATGAAATCAACTGATTTGTTTATTTACCTATAGCAGCACATCCCAAAGTGAATTATTCCTTATATATAACAGCAATTTGCTATAGATTAAAAAATTAAAGGACACTAGAGACTCTTTCTGTGAAATGTGAAATAAATGTCTCCTAAGAGAGATGTGTTCTAGAAAATTTTTCAACACCTTCTGAATAATCAGAATTCAAATCATTTCAAAATTAATACTGAATTTAATACAGGTCTGATGTAATAAAATCACTGATGGATTTTGGGGGTGTTTGTGCATTACCCCTCTGTGTTTCATGGCAATGCCTTGCTCATCATGATTCTCATCCCACTCAGCTTTCTTTGTGCTCGAGAGTGAGGCTGTGCTTTCTTTCATTGCTCTTTTTAGCTGGTTGGACAAATGAAAAACTTAGATAGGACTGTCATAATAAAAAAGTTTTATCTGTACAATATTAAAAGATTGCACTTCATATCTGCAAAAACTTAACCAACACATACAGTATATTCAGCTTTTTATGATTTTATTGTGATCTTAGTAGTTATATTATATTTCCTATTTTTATGCCAATTTGCCAACAACATGCAAATTACAAATTTCATTCATGCTTATGAAAGTAAAGTTCTTGAATCACTAACTAATTACTAATTACGTCTCAGTTGTGGATTGCCTTTGACAATGCTGTTTGGTGGAAGCTTCACGCAAGCAATGCTAATTAGGGAAACAGTGAATGAAATTAATGATATAATGAGAACGCATGCTCGCCTCAGATTGCTTTTTCAGCTGCTCCATGATCCTGGCATACTCTTCCTCCTTCTCTTTAGCTTCAGCTATAGTGGCTTCGTTCTGCTCGGCATACGCCATTGCAACCACAGCCAAAATCAGGTTGATCAAGTAAAAGGAGCCTAAGAAGATGATGACCACGAAGAAGATCATGTATGTCTTCCCTGCTGCCCGGAGAGTCTGAAATATGCAAGATGGCATCAGCACGCGACAAACAATGCTCAAGATCTCGAGAATTTGCTTTAGAACATTTTTAAAAATACATATATAATCAGATTTTCTCAGGTGATTGTTCTGCAAAAACCACCACAGTAACATTTTCTGAAATGACCCTTTTATTTTTGCCCATGTGTTTTTATACATGATTCGTTTATTTTGACATGTTAATTATTTACCTGTGCTTTTATTTTTCGTATGTATGATTCATTTTATTGCCATGTTAATTGTTCACATATGGGCACGTGGGTTTGCTTTTATCAGGGTGTATTTCTATTCACATTATTTTCAATTTTAGGGCATAACATAGAAAAATGCACATTTACTATTTTTCTACACGTGTGAGTACGTATTACTCGCATAATAACATCTGAAACGTATGTGATTTTTCCTTAAGGGTAACTCCATCTGTTCTCTGCTGTGAGTCTTCACTCGTGTGCCCAGATATTTAAATGTGAAAATGGTTCAGTACTTACTTAATAACTGCACAGCTCCATTAGTGAAGCATGATAAAGCAACAATAAAGAAAGGTGAGTGGAATAATGTGTGCATATTAGCATACAAGACTCAAAAATATCGAGATTGTACAAACCAACTGGAACAAGTTTTCCCAGAAGTCTTGTGTCATCAGGCGGAAGAGGGCGAGGAAGGCCCAGCCGAAGCCATCATAGCTGGTGTAGCCGTAATTCGGATTCCTCCCCGCTTTCATACACGTGTATCCCTCAGGACACCGTCTGTCAATATTACACACAACAGCTTAGTTGGAGATTTAAATATGGATGAATAAATAATTTACACACACACAAGAACATTTTTTAGGTATTTTCAGTAGTTTCTTATTATTTTTTTATTGTTTCAGTACTCCACAGTAGGAGACTGTAGTATGGTGTTACAGTAATACAGGTATGCGCAAAAATCTTTTGAGTCAAGTCATTTTTTTAATCCTGTTTTTAAATAAATGTACAATTCTACCCAATCCCACCTTCACCACCACTTTGGTGACACTTTCTCCCCAACGCACACCTCTTTAAAGCATCGTGTATGTGTGGCGGTCTGGGAAAACCCATCATCGGTGACTGTGGCTGACATGAAATCAGGTTTTGATCAAAAACTTTTTTTTTCTTTTTTTTTTTTTACTAAAAGAAATGTCTCTTGAGAATAATTTTCATTTTATTCATTTTATTTAAATTATTTAATTTTATATTGTTTGATTTGTTTGTTTGTTTGTTTGTTTGGGAAGAATAATAAGAGAAGAGATCCAAGATGGACTGAAACAGGATCAATTAATTAACTAATGAATGAATGAGTTACAGGATTTATTCAGTTTGTTATTAGAACAAGCATGCATGGAAACATGTCCACGATGCATTTGCATAATCATCATCATCAAAAAAGAAAAGATTGTACACACTCTGTACAGGGTTTTAGAATATTGTAATATCTTAATAAAACAATATTGATAAGAAATTTCCTGCACAGAAGTAAATGAGTGAATCAGTGACTATTTCACCGATGTTAGCATGAACAGGGATCAGTGGAGGGAAGAAACGGCGATCGTGTTTAAATGCTGCGAGTTTAAAGTTTGAGTTTAAAGTTTAAAGTGAGTTTGTGTTTTACCTCAAGTGATGAGACTGAGACTGAGGATGTTGATAATTCGGCTGAAACAAGTGACAACACTGACAGATTCGAACTAACATTGATTTTCCAGTTTTACACAAAGTGTGTGTCAGCTCCAGTGACTTTACAGAAAAAAAACAAATATTCAGAAATTTTGAAATTCATGTACATATTTTTAAAATTCTACTTTTCACTCAAATTGTTGTTAATAGCATATTTTGAATAAAAAATTAACAATATTGTATTAAATTAGAAAGAAATGCACAATAGAAGCACTTTCACTAGTCTCAGACTTTCAGATAGAATTATGCAGTACAGTATAAAGCAGAAAATGCCAAGGTTTGACCGTGTGTTAGGTTTTCCCAGACTACCACACCTTTGTTTCTATTATTATCTCATTCCCGGGATACGGACCGTTTAATAACCAGCGAAGGAGAAAATACTTGTTTCACCAACCTACCCAGCATCCGAACTGTTTCCACAAAGCAGTGGATCTAAGCTACCAGGCAGGAAGTAGAAATTATCTGCGGAATAAAGAACCCACAATCATCTTACAGAATAGCAGAATCAACCTGCCAGATTAACATAATATAAGATAATCATATCATTTAATCCAGAACGTGACCTTGAGAACAGTCTCTTGATGTTAAACATGTTAAGATCATATTGGTACTCCAGTTACCGGGATTGTGGAGGAAGCTTTCAAAGTCAAAAGTGCTGTTGTCATCTTTGGTATTATTGATGCTTGAAGGAGGCCACAGGACGCACTTCTGGCGCAGAACTCCCATAAATAGCTGCAGGCCAATGAGTGCGAAAACGCTGAGACAGAAGACGGTCAGGATCATGACGTCTCCAAGCTTCTTCACGGACTGAATCAGCGCACCAACAATGGTTTTCAGACCTGCAGGGCACGGGCACACACACACACACACACATGGGCACGGGCACACACACACACACACACACACACACACACAAACAGGTGTTCTGACCAACACCCAACTGCTACTAACAACAACAATTTATTAATTTGGTCCAAAAATGTCATGACTTTGCAGCAACATGACAATTTGAAAATCATGCAATGTCTTATATAGACACTGAGGATGACAAAAGTGTCAAAACATGTCTGTCTTTCATGTTTTTAATAAATTTACAAAAATCAGCCTTTATGAATTGAATGAATTTGAATATGAATTTCTTTAGCAGCTGCATTAATACACATTAACATAAACCGGTGTTCTGTAGCTGCATTAGTGGCAGAGCTGGTGTGGTAAAAAACCTCCTGACCAATCAGGATGGAGAACTGAGAACAATGCTGCCTGTACATGCTTAGAAATGGTCTTTCATGATAACAAGGTCGACTGTGTTGCAGGACGCACCAGGAATTACAGTGATTGTTTTCAGGGCTCGAAGCACACGGAAGGTCCTCAGAGCTGAGACGTTTCCTAAGTCCACAAACTCAGTGATGTACCTGCAGACACACATCGTCCAGAATCACTCAGCAAATCCAAACTCATCCGTCACGGCCTTGAACCGCTTATTATGATTCACTATGTAGACTGACTACTTTAAGATTAGACTACTGCTTTAGAAACAAATGTAATGACCACTACTTTTGATTAATGTAATTACTGTGACAAAAATATTGAATATTTACATACAATGTCCACTTTATTAAAGGTGCACTATGTAGGATTCAGCCCCCTGAATGCCTGAAATGGCTCTGTCTCTATTGTATTGACACAGGTAACATTAATGCTACCTTGTTTTGCAAAGAGCTGTTCGATATCCTATCGCTGTCCTAATCTCTAGCAAAACCTGGGGGCAAAACTTTCTGGGTTACCGACCTATTGAAAACAAAAGAGTCGATGTAGAAATATGGACTTTCACATGGTGTGTGTGTGTATGTGTAGGGGGTGGAAGGGGGCCTTGTATGCAGATATATTTTAAAGAAATAGAAAGAAAAAGGACAGAGCAAGAGAAAATAGTGAGAGAAATGTAAAGAATGTGAGGAAAAAAACAATTATTCACAAAAAAGGAAACGAGGGAGAATAAGAGAAAGAAATGAGACAGACTTGCCCATTAGGGATACATATAGATAACATTATAGATTCATAAATGTATATTCAGAATTCATATACTTGTGTGAAGCTGCTTTGTGACAATGTCTGTTGTTAAAAGTGCTATACAAATAAAACTGAATTGTATTTTTTGTCAGTGTACTTGAAGGGAAATTACTCAACTTTAAATGTAAATATTTAAATATTTTATTAAAAATCAAAACCGATTTATTAAATGAGACTATTTCAGTACCATGCATCAAATCTCATACTCACGCCATGCTGATCACCATGAAATCCAGCCAGTTCCATGGATCTCGAAGGAATGTGAAGTCTCCGATACAGAACCCTCTGGACAGGATTTTAATCAGTGCCTCGAAGGTGTAGATCCCTGTAAACACGTACCTGACACACAAGTCACACAAGTGTACTGAAGATGTGAGAAAACACAGTGGTGTTTAATGAGATAGTGATGTAGCAGCGCCATGTTTTCTGATGTATTTATCTTGTATATGTATAATATGATCAGATAGACTCACTCCATAATTTTGCTCCACTCTGGCGGGTCGCCCATCGTCATGAACACACAGTTGGACAGGATCGTTACCATGATGAAGAAGCTAAACAATTTACTGAAAAGTCAAGGAACAGTGTGTGTTTGTGTGTGAAATGTTGAATTTTGCTAAAAATGCACAACGCAATGTTTGGAGGAAAACTCCAACACCAAAACCTTATCGCAGCTGTGAAGCAAGGCGTAGGGAAGCATCGTGGCTTAGAGCTGCCTCGCTGCCTCGGGAAATGTACACCTGGACAATCTCTGAAGGAGCAATTCATTCAAAACCGTATCAAGATATTTACAGAAAAATGTCAGGGCAACAGCGCACGATCTCTAGCTTAATAGAGGCTGGGGGATGCAACAAGACAATGATTAAAAGCCCACGAGTAAATCAACTAAAGAATGGATGAACATTCATGTTTGGGTGTGGCCAAGTCAGAGACCCGTCTTTACCTCAGTTGAGATGCTATGGCATGACCTGAAGAGGGCTGTGTAATCAAGAAAGCCCAAAAACATTCCTGAACTGAAACGTTCATCGAGTCTTGTGGTGAGAAAGAGTCCAAAGCTCCTCCTCATCATTGTTCAAGGAGGTTGTTGGTGCTAAAGAAGGATGTACAAGCTACCAAAGTCAAGGGTTCACTCACTTTTTGAACACATTGTGTAATCATTCACAGTACTGGCTGTTCAGTAAAGACATGAAAAGTACTACTTTACGTGTGTCATTATTTTAGATTGATTTTCTTTTGTTTATAGATACTGTATTAATCCCTGAGGGTAAATTCTTTTCTCTGCATTTGACCCTTCCAAGCAGTGAGCACACACACACACACACACACACACACACACACACACACACACACACACACACACACACACACACACACACACACGTGAGAACTGGGCACATGTACCCAGAGCAGACCACATGCTATAGCACCCGGGCAGATGGGGGTTAGGTGCCTTGCTCAAGGGCACTTAAGCTGTGGACAGCACTGTTCATTCTCTCCCCTCATCCATACATTATTCTTGTTGGTCCAGGCTATCAAATCACTGTTTCTCTAATCAGTTTAGCTGTAATTGTGACATAGCTGAAGATCAGACCACTTTTTTTGACCAACTCAAGGTAATTCTGGTAACTCGATGGGGTTCACAAACATTTTCTTGCAACTGTGTATCAATAATTTACCATTAAATAGAGCACAGGGCAGAGGTATTCAAACTGTTTGGTGAGGAACTAGTGGGTGAGGGGTAAATACCAAAAAATACATATTTAAACACTGTATGGCTCTGTATGCAAGCTCAGGTATGTGAAGGATGGTGGATAGTGGATAGTGCTTTCCTGGGAGTGTGTTATGTGGCCCTGTATTGCAGAATGAGCAATACTTGCTTGTGCTTGTTGAATTCAATTCTTCTATGAGGAAGCACATGTTAGCCTTCAGCCTCTCCGACTGGTAGCCAGGTAGTGTTTGGGAATTGGCACATGACCGAAATGGTAAGAAAATGGAAGGAGCCGTTATATATTTAGCACATAATATGTAAGAGCTCCACATTTTAGCACTGGAGTACACTTGAATGCAACAATGAACCAAAAATTAATTAATGTAAAATGAAATTTATTAATTAACATTAATGTAAAATAAAATCTATAGATGTCCCTATGTTCAACTTTGCTAACATTAAATAAGTATATAGATATCATCTGTTAAGTACATTTATTATGGATGCTGAAAATGGTCAAAAATGGCTGAAAAAGCCCAACATTTTTAACATAAAGGTCCACTATGTAGGCTTCAGTTGAATGCCCCTCCCTTACCTCTCCCTTACCCCTCCCTTTCCTAGTCTGCATTAGAGGGTATGGTGGCTTTCAGGTGCTTTTTCATGTTAAATAATAATTTTTTTTTTAATTGGGTTCTCAAACTTGTTATCCAGCACCAGCAAACACTGATTCCTCTTCTTTCTTCTTCCTTGTCTTCCTTTTTTCTTCCTTGTCTTCCTTCAGGTGCTTCCTTCCGGATTCACACTTCCACTTATAAAAACATTAAATGTGGCAGCCACTCTCTAGAGTTCTGTCCATACTGGGCTACTGTAACATGGTGGCTCCGTAGAGGTGGAACCGCTCCCTATGTAGATATAAAGCGCTCATTCTAAGCTTACGAAAACACACTAATAAAACATATTATGAATATTATATTCCATTTCTGCTAATAGATCCACCAAAATCCTACAAAGTGGATGATTAACTTTTTTAGGACTAATGTTTTTTAGTGCAAAACTTCAGGGTACTGACACCAATATAGATCTAGCAAAGGCATGAACATCTGACAAGCTTAAGTGATCAGTCATCATCTCATTGATACACAATTATCACATCTAAAAACATGTAGAAGTGATTCTATTTGTAATGTTATTTGTCTAAGTGAGTGGGACTGCCCTAGCACCATAAAACCTTGTGTGCGTCCAAAGGATATGAGTGTATGAGTATTCGGATGGCCACCCTGCGGATGGGGCTAAATGGGCTGAGAATGTAACAGGCTGGCTCCACGTTGAACCTGTTGATTGTATTCCCTTTGCTGATCACGATGAAAGTCTGCAAAACACAAAATGCATTAATAAAATAAAATGAAAATCTAAAGGTTTGCCACAATCAGCTAGAGTAATTTGGCACAATAAAGACCTGTCTGTTACGATGACATTCATCATACCATCACTGTCCTGAACACTTTATATGTTTTTACTGGTATCATCCTGTTGTAGTAAAATAATCACCAGTGGGGTGGTGTGATGAAGCGGTGCTCATTTTACCACACTGAAGTTGATTAATTTCCTAATAGCGCGGCACATTATACTATTTATTGCTGCATCTTATGTTTTGGAAAAGCCGCTAAAAAAGAAGCTGGTTCATATTATCCCAACTATACACATTCGTTCCCTCACTACCTATCTATTTTGTCTTTCTCTTGAAGTTAATAAGAGAAAAATATGCAATTTATCAAGTTACATAAAAACTGCAAAGCGTAAATTCCGCAAGTTACAGCTTTACCTCTGATTATTACAAAGTGCTGACACTGCAGACTCCTTCAAATAATGTCTCCTTACAGAAAACTTCATAAATATATACCAATATATTTATGAGCTTGAGTTAATTGTTACTATAGAAACGATAGCATATCAGAGAAGGTAAATTAATATTAACCTGTGATTCAGCTGATGTATAAAAACTTAATCAAAACCTTCTAACCAATCAGAATCCAGAATCCATCAGTGGCATAGGACACGTTTGATTACTCTTATGTCTGTGTATTTATTCTGTCCCAAGCCTCGTGACTTTTTATTTGTAGGTATGTAGTAATTTTGTTTTGGACACAGTGAGTTTGTTTATGACCTTCAGTAATAGATCTGTGTGTGTTAGACTTGGCTGCTGGAGACATTGACCTCGATTCCTGGAAAAGCCTGAACACCAAAAGGCCTGTGAATGACTATAAACAGCTCCCTGCTTCTGATTCCACTATAGTACAAGAACATCATGAAATGTTTCATGAACAATGGGTTTCTTTTTCAGACTTGCAAGACACTGGGACTTGAGGAAGCGACAACACCGCGACCGCTGGTTATGATTTCAATTTGACATGACACCATTTGACCAGACTGCTCTGATACTCGCATGCGCAACATATTCTGTTCAAATATAATGTAAAGATTTTCTTATCACAGTACACATGCTTAGAAAAAAGATTACATCTAGCACTCCTAAGTGTTCTTCAGCTAGTCCCTGCAAAATGGGTGAAAGGATCTGTGTATAACCCTACAGTACAGAGCAGGGGGTATATCGTACAGCATTACTATAATAATTACTCATTAAAATATACCAATTTGCAGACAACTTGGCTATACTTCTACTTCACTGCATTAAAAACTTTTTTTTTTTTCCACTGGGAAAACAGGAAATACAAAACCATTTCTTATGCTACTTCTTAACGTCCTACAACACGTCAGTGCCCACGCTTTGTGAAAATGCAGTGTACACTGAGAGACCAGGACTGACTTTCTTGGCTTTGTAGTAGGGATCGAGCTCTTCCAGAGGGATGTTAAGGAGCTCAGGTGGAGGGTCTCCATAGATAAAAGGTAAGGATTTTCCAGCTTCCAGGTCTTTGGAGGGTTTGGGCAGGTCCTCCTCAGGGATCTCAATGTTCTGGGCTTTCCTCTGAGCCTTTTCAGCATCTTCCTCAGCCTTGAGTCGCTCACATTCAGCCAGCGACTCCGGCGTGAAGCGGCGGAACACATCGGTGCCTGCGTTGGGGAGCAAACACGCCATCTTCACATTCTGCTGGACGAGAGAAGAAACCAGTTCGGGGTCCCTCAGCAACGCCCTGAAGACAGAGTGGAGAGGAGAGGAGAAGAGAGGAGAGGAGAGGAGAGAAGAGAAGTCTCTTCATATTTTCTCATAATTAACTTTGATGAAGACTAAAACTACTTTTTTTAATCACAGTAAGAACTCTACTCCAACATTTTGAATTTTGTATAATAATTGATATGGCGATGTTTTGTTTAAGGAGCCATTTATGTAACTTTTATGAAATGAGTCTCCAGAGCTTTCTAACAGTCAGAACTAGAGCTGTAACTTTAAGTGTTCTGACATCTTCAGGACAGGAGCTTTGTGGTTTCTCGAGAACACAACAAGCTATATATATTAACAGTACTGTGCAAAAGTCTTAGGCACATGCAAAGAATTGCTATAAAGTAAAGATGACTTAAAAAATAATGAAATTAAATCTTTCTGCTTAAAAGTAAAATACTACACTGTGCAGTAAACAGAAATACTAAAACAAAGACAATATTCGGTGTGACGACCCTTTGCTTTTTTCCTTAAATAGTACTCCCAGGTACAGGGTCTGCAGTTTTATATTTTTTTTTGCAGTAAATCTCAGTAGCCTTCATTATGTTTTTTTGTCTGAAAAGTGGTCTCTTATGTAGCATGTTACTTTCTCTACTGACACAAACATTTTTCCAAAAATCTACAAAATTTGTACTAAAAAATTGGGGTGACTTTCATACATACATAT
>JAQQZX010000021.1:2255284-2267246 GCA_030068355.1 Notoglanidium maculatum | reverse complement strand
CACACACACACACACACACACACACACACGTGCTCCACCATGCTTTCAGCAAGCCTCAGCAAACACACACACACACACAGTCATGCTGAATAGATGTCAACATTGAGGCACGCGGTATAAAAAGCGCCTGTAAGCAAAAGGATATCTTCTTCTTCAGATCTTTGGGGTCCTGTAGACTTTGCTGTTGAATTCTCGATTCTGATTGGTCGGAAGGTGAATTTTCTATAACGGCGGCTCTCAGAGTAGTTTATATTAAAGCACTAGTTCTAATAGGTTATCATTACTATAGTAACAACCTATGGCCCTGTATTGCAGATAGACATCAACCAATTTATTTAGAAACAGAAAAACAAGAAAGCAGACATGTGTTTCACATTAATGGAGGGAGTCTCCAGTTCCAGCACTTTGTGAGACTCAGAGGTTTATTTTCTCTGCCGAGGTTTCTTGGTAACATGACAATACTTCAAAAAGAGAAGCTGGTGAGGGAATGACTGTTTATGACTGCCATTATGTAGATACATGAGACAGGATCTACACCTTTGCAAACCTGAAACATGACTATAGATGGATAAAAGTGCAATGTGTTTTTTAATAAATTCATAATGACAAGTTGCTTTGGTATAAGACTTCGTGATAAGCTGTTATTGGAAAATAACACTAATAACACTAAGTTTGCTTCATCACATCAACTCCAGTTGTTGATTGTTTTTGGTTTTTTTCAAAGCATGATGCATGATTCCAAGTGTTTTTTTTCCTAACTTAACATTTAACAAAATGTCTAGGTGTCTTCAGACCTACGTGTGCAGTATCATGTCTTCTCACGGTGTAGGACATATGCTGTGTATATACTGGGTATGTTATACACCTCCCAAACAGGAAAGCGTGTGTGTGTGTGTGTGTGTGTGTTTTGGAGGTGTATGGTGATTCTACATGCACTACCACAGGCATGGCACCTAGTTATGACTTTTATTGCAGGATGATAAGTGTGCTTCCCAGCGTGTTAATATGTGTGTTCATTTATGTGGCATGGCAGCTTACAGCAGATCCGACACACACTGAGAACATGGACATGACGGAGCTGACATGGAGCTTGAGCAAAAGCTGCATGTTTATCCCATTTGTTGGACTATGTTAATGTATACAAATAATTTTAAAGTGTATATAATGTTCTTATCAAAACAGGAAAAGATCAGGGAATGATTTCTCTAATACTTTAAATGATAACTGCTCTGTCGAACTGTTGGATGATAAGCTGTCTATCAATATTCCATATCCAAATAATCCATTAACAAATTATAAAAGTGCTTTCTTCCTCTTATGCCACAGTAATTGAAAACAATTCGACTTTTTTTTACATTTTTTCATTGTAAGAATGACACGTCATACCTTTTATCCATTTAGTTTGTTCTCACTTACATTATACCAGTCATTCCCTCACCAGCCTCTATTTTCTCTCTTTTGAAGTTAATAAGTGGAAAAAAAACACAGTTTGTCATATTACAGAGAAACTGCAAAGCATAAACTCCTTTGTCCTGGAAATGTCAGAAAACTTAAAGTTACAGTTTTACCCATGACTGTTACAAAGCACTGACACTGGAGACTCCTTCCATGAATGTTTAAGAAACGTCTCCTTAAAGAAAATGTCACCATGTCAACGAGAACACGTTTTTGAAAAAAATCTGGAGCACTCATCGTACAAATCTGTGAATAATCTGTTACTATAGAAACGATAAGATATCAGAACGAATGCATTAACATAAACCTGTGCACTAAACCTCTGCAATATTGTCAGAGCTGTTGTTATAAAAACTAATCAACACCTTCTGATCAATCAAGTATTAAACACTATAAATATGACTTAATTACAGTCACTTGCAGTGGTGCTCTCAAAGCTTGGTTATTCCTTCTTTAGGCATTTCTCACACTATCCCTAAATACCGCCTTCATAAATCTACCAGTATGAGGTGAGACTGTCCATGTACATGACCTGAGATCTGTTTGAACCCTAACTGTAACCATGTAGGCAGAAATGATTAAACTGATCACAGTTCAGTCTAATAGTCTGCTTTTTATGGATCACTGATCAGAATTCATCCTTCCATTTCCCACACTCGACTGGTGTGAAGCTAACAAACAAATTACAGATGATATTTTTGGTGAATATGATATAATGCTGCACAAGTGCAGATTAAAACCTTGTTTTTGACCGTCCAAAGAGAAAAACAGGATGTGTAATGAAATGAGTGCTTTCATGTAGAAGTGGAGATCGTCCAAGCAGTGTGCTCATGCACTGAATGCGTTCTCTCAGACGTTTCAAAAAAAAGAAAAGAAAATCAGATTCCAACTGACCACCCAATCTGAACAGTTTAAATCAGGAGTTTTGTAATCTGATAAATGTCTCTCTTGAAACGAGGGATATATTGTCGTATGCATTCTTTTCTTCATGGACCACAGTGCTGTTGAATTCTCTGTCCTGCTTAGCCAGATTCATTTTCTTTAACTTACCACAGTACACAGGCAAAACACAGGTTTATAAGTGTTCGTAATGTGCTAATGTTATCGTTTCTATGGTAATAACTCTTTCGCAGGAACCTATGAGTACGGCTGACACTCCACACAACCTAACCTAACATATAAAACAGTTTTTTTAAAATAATTAATAGGGTGAAGTTTTTTGTAAGGAGACGTTAATTGAACATTTATGGAAGGAGTTGCCAGTGTTAGAGCTTTGTAACAGTCAGAGGTAAAGCTTCTTGGGGAAACGGACCCGGGAAATCTTTAGGGCAAAGGGCTTCATGAAAGAGAGAGCGAGAGCCAGACAGAGAGAGAGAGAGAGAGAGAGAGAGAGAGAGAGAGAGAGAGAGATACTCTGTTAACACAGATTAATGTGCAACTGACATTCCACCATATTAAATATAACTATTGGATAAAAATAGAATCACAAAATGTTCTTTAATAATCAAATCATTGCTGTGGTTTAAGAGGAACAGAACACTTCAGAATAGGCTGTCATTGGACAAGAATTAACTCCAGGATGGCAAACACACACATAAAAATATCCAAATAAGTCTTTAGGTTCACTCTTATTGTTCAGCCACCCATGAGCAGATTCCCATTTCACACAATTTCCTCTTTACACTAAACATCAGCAACATGTCTGATGTCTGCATTTTGATTTATTGTAGACTGGTGCTAAAAAGCTAATGTAGCTAACTAGTAATGGATGTGTGCATGTCTGCATGCCTAAATCATCACACACTTGTTTCGTAGACATGGAGCCTAATATAAGTCAGAGGTATTTGTGGTATTGCAAGTGTGAAATGTTACTCTGTTCAACAAATATCCCGTCAATTCCACCTGCTCCAAACACACCTGTCACCGCAACTTTCATTTCCACTATCCCTCAATTTCATGTCTTTGTTCAGTTACTGTGTGTGGCACGAGAGCTCCGCCTGCTGGTCACTGCGTGTAGTGCATCACACAGGAATACCACTTTCCTATCATATTGTTCAATAAACTGGGGCGTCTTTCTGCATGTTTACAGTAATTGTGGTGTTTTTTTGGGTGATTTTAAGAACACTGGACTGAAATGCGCTTTAACTATGGGTTTCCACTGGGGTTTAAAATGATCTGGTCAAAACAACACAACAAAAGGGATACATCTTCTACATATGTCATTAATTGTGTGGGTTTTTTTAAATTACAGATCAGCTTGATAGATTAGAAAATACCACACTCATACCATGTTTCAGTTTCACTTTCATTTATAGTTGGAAAAGAAAAACAGCTTTGTTTTTTTTGTTTTGGGTTTTTTTTTTGGAAAAAAAATGTTTTGTTTTGGGTTTTATTTTAATGGCAATGAGTCATTTGGGAGCTGAAGGAGTTGACTCTTATCGGTGAGGTGAGCCAAATAATCCGAATCACTGAAAAGAACCAGATTTCTCATCACTACTTGAAACCCTCATTGATCAGGGAAATGCTTTGTTGTTAAAAAAAAAAAAAATGTTTTTAGGACAATTTTTCCTAGTTAAGCCTCATGTTCTGACCGGCCCTGGACCCATTCACCACCTTTGTGGTTCAGAAAGCTAAAAACATATGCTTTCAAACAGCTGAAATAGTTAAAGTTAATAGTAAAGTGACTTTCTGCATAGAGTGTTGTACTTGTCACTTCGGGGGCTCCGTAGTGTTGAATTTAAAATGCTTTTAAGTAATTTTTATATTTGCATGTCTTTGCTATTCATATATACATGTGACTGCATGGCAGAGACAGCATGACTGTGATTCTCATAAGAAGACAAAAGAAGGATGGAGACAAGTCTTATATTTGATGGTGTAAATGGCAGGCTTCCTCTTGTTAAACTGGTTTTCTGAATGACCATCTTATGTATTTATCCTGCAGCTTCCAGGGGGTTCAATAAGCAAGAGCGTTTAGCAGCTGGGTCTGTAAATAAAACTAAGACTGAGTTATGTTTATTCTGCATCATCTATATCTGTATCCTGCCTACAGTGTGTCAGTCTCTCAGTGACCACAATGAGACACATGAGACATTTCTGTTTTTTTGTTGGGTTTGTTTGTTTTCTATCTGGCTATTAAAAAAATATCTGACACTGATATGTTTAGATAGCAAGTTATATAAAATATCTGTTTAAAGTTTTGATATACATGATAAAAAAAACAAAATCACACATTATAAGTAAAGTAAATGTTAAATATAAATCTAAATGTCCGATGGAAAAATGCATGTAAATATTAAACTGAATTATTAAAATCTAAACACTGAATGTAAATATTACATTTACATTTAATATTTAGATTTAACTATCAATATGTATTGGTAAATATTAATTTAAAGTTAAATGCTTATATTACATTACATTCAATATTTACATTTAACATTTAGATGAATGCCTAACATTTACATTTGATACTTAGATTTGACTTGAAAGATTTAAGATTGAAACAAAACTTTTTTTTTTTTTTTTGCATGAATCACTGAAATTAAGCAGCAAAATATTCTCTTCAATCTGACTTGTTTAATATTTGAGGCCATTCTGAATCCTGTCTTTCACTACACCACAGTGGTACATAGTAAACATGGCTGGAGCTTTAGCCTAGCTTATCTTTTTTCATCAAAATAATGGCCTCGTTGTCAAGCCACAGTCTAATTACACTGGCTGCAATTCAAAAGCTACATAATGTATTTGAAAAACTGAACTGAAAATATGAAGAACGTTTGAAGATCCTGTCTACCGGACCACATAGTGATCAGGACAGCTGTGTTTCACCCGTGTACACTAAAAACTTAAAGGTCTCCATCAACCTCCATACAATGTTGCCTATAAATGCCATTCCTTTCTTTATAGCATCTTACTATACTGAGAAAGATCCACTCAGATCCTACGCAATTCCTCAGTGGTCCATCCATCCTCTTCTCCTCCATAAGAACAGATCCCAGAGCACATTCCTCCTCGAGCCTGTTAGAGGGTTCAGCGGTCGAAACAAGCTTCACCGGGGTCTTAAAAAAGAACGCTCTTGTGAATGGACTTCTCATCTACAGTAGGGTTTGAGAAACAGAATTCTTTATAGATTTTCTGTTATAGAAGAATAAACACTTGATTATATTAAGATTGTCATTGTGTTCATATGCAAAGAAAGCAGCAGGGACATTAACACATTTGCATAGATTGTCAGTATAAAATCTTGATTGCTGACCAAAAAATGACCACAGTTACTGTTTAAATAATAAATGAAGTACTATAGTGAGATCATAAATAACTATTTGGCAATTAAAAAATTAAGAAAATGGTGTGCATTCATACACAAATTAATATTTCCTAAACATAAATTATAGTTTAGCTGATTGAGGAAGGAATAAAACATTTGGGGGCATGATGTTACAGTAAAATAATCAACGACAGGGTGTGAGGAAGTGGAGTTAAATTTTGTAATAACAGCACTTCCTGAAGTGTTATATTCCTCTCATCCCACAGCAATGTGCTAATGCTAACAAAATTATATTAATTTAAGTATGTATGCTGTACTTGTACAATGTTTTGGTTAAATGTTGAAAGTCCACGAAACAAGTTAGTTCTGGTCATTGATCATAACAACTTTAAATTGAACCAGCCTCTCTTTTTTCTCTCTCTCTTGAAGTTAATAAGAAAAATCACAGCTTGTTATGTTACTGAGAAATTGCAAACTCCTCTGTCCGAAGACTTTTCCAAGTTACAGCTTTACCTGTTACACCAAAGACTCCTTACATCCGCTGTGCAAGTCCCTACATTAGTTGTTACTATAAAAATGATAATATATTAGTGAGAGTGCGATAATATAAAACTGTGATTTGCCTTTCAGCAGAACTACATTCACAACTACTGTTATAGAAAATTAATCAACACCTGACCAATCAGAATCAAGAATTCAAGAACACTGTGATTTAATTTGATTAAAACCAGCTCTTGGTCTTGGACAAAGGCACTTGGACTATATTTACTTCTCGCAAACTCTAAAGGTTGCTTATCCTCAAACACGGCCACAATCTGCCTATTCCAGTCTTCCTAACTCACCATCCCATCATCCCACAAAATAACTCTGCCATTAACCCGTGCTCCTCATAGTGAGAACAATGTGTGGACATGCTGATACTCTCCTCCGAGAGCGATTAAAGCGGAGCCTTGTCACTCAGTGCTCCAACCTCCAGGCCTTGTATGGTTCATGACGGTGTCTCAGATGGTTCAGCCTGTCTCTGTGACTTTAGCCTGAGGGATCTGGATGGGGATATAAAACCCACTGGAGCTCATTCCTCTCTACCTCATTTCACTGCTTCCTTCTAATTCTCTCTCCTGCTGCCTTTAACATGGCACCAAAGAAAGTAGAGCCCAAGAAGGAGGCAAATAAAGCCGTTACAGCTGAACCAGAGAAGCCCAAGGAGCCTGACTTTGACCCAAAAAGCATTGCCGTGAGTAATTCAGGTGTTTGTGTGATAAATATGTCATTCACTAATCAAGAGTGTTGAAGAATCATTATTAAAGAACTTCTTTTGTTTCAGCCAAAACGGAAATAATATTTTTTGTAACATCATTGATGTTGTCATTCAATAAATATAATGACTAATTGTTGATTTGGTGAGGTTTTCAGTTTTCATTTCTGTAAGGAGTCTCCTATTTCAGAGCTTTGTAAATGTCAGAGGTAAAGCTGTAAAATTTAAGTTTCAAGAGACAGAAAAAAAGAGATGCAGGTTAATGAATGACTGTTAAACGCTGTTATGTAAAGTTTTGCAGATATTCCACAACATTAAACGTAACTATGAATGAATAAAAAGTATAATGTTTCATTCATTAATTAATACAAAAATGCAGTGGTTAGTCAATTGCTGTGCAAAAGAGGAAAACAGCATAATGGTGGCAACAGTAACTCCACTTTGCCTTGGGCCGCATCACACCACCCCAACGTTGATCATTTTTCCTATAACAGTTAGGAATGTGGTAATGAATTTCCATTCTTTCCAACTTATTTACAAGCTATATTTATTGCAAGAGACAATGTGTAACACAGGAAGTGAATTGAATGGACTCTCCTGAGGTAGTGTTGGCCAGAGGCCATTTGTTTCTCATAAAAACATCCTCTTCATCAGCAATCCATGGTACAATGAAATAGTTTTCCTCTCTAAAAATTTAAGATCTTGCTTCCACAGATCTGAGAATGAAACATATGAACCAAGACCAAATGAATATTTCCTTTAGATTGCTCACTGCAGTCCACATGTCTTTCCATTACATGTTCATAACCTTCCACACAATTGTTGTTGTCTACATTAGAGCGCACTTGTTGGAGCTAACATGCCTCTGATCCAGGCTTCACCCAGCCGTTACCCCAGGGACGGGGCAGAAGGATGGAGTTTCACCATCGCTCCCCTGGTTTAGAAACAGACGTCTGTTATTTTTAGATCTTATAATGGGTGGTGGAAATACAGGAATGATCTCGAACATGCTGCTTCTTCTCGAGGGTGTGATGAGCATCTGTAGCACTGCTGAGTGGAGTGCAGACAGTTGGGTAACATTTGGTACACAACTCAGTGTGGGTGGCCCTTCCTTCTGTTGCCTTTCTTGTGGAAACTCAAGGGTTACAGCGGATTCTGTGCTAGTGGCCAGAAGGTTGTGAGTTCAAATCCCAGAGCTGTTAGAAACCCACTTTTGGTCTGTTAAACCTCAACTGCAAAGCTCTATACCTCATTTGTCATAAGCCTCTCTTGCAGAAACTGAGGCTTCCTCAAGATTTCTTTGGATAGATAATACTCTTTGGCTTCTTCTTGCGTGCTCTCTGTTACTAAAACACTCTGGTGTAGTGTTCTACATTGAACCTTTAAGGTGTCCTTCAGAGGAAAAGCTGAACAAACTCAAGTAACTTTAATAAATATATCTGGTGAGCTACAAAAAATAAAAAGCCTATGTCTTCTTGGTCACTAAAACAAAGGTTATACCAAATTATAACACAAGAGGTAAAAACAGTAGTGTGGTGTGGTGTGGGATTGTCAGGTGCTTTGTAAATGACACATCAATATCTGTTGTCTCTCATCTTAGATTGAGTTCACCGCAGATCAGATTGAAGGTAATAATTTATTTGTTTATATGTGGTTCATTTGCCAAACTCTTGTAAATATTACACTGTTGTTTCTAGCTTGTTAAGTGGTTTCACTTGTGGGGGTTTTTCTGAAAAGGAAATCCTTTGTTATAGGATTCTACCTAGATTTTTCTCGTAGAGATGTTCCTAGAGGGACAAACGAAAGAACCTTTAAAATTTCAAAACCTTGGAATTGTATAATTTTTTTTTCCCGATAAAATTGAAAAGAAAAAAATGGAAACTATCAGCTTCAAGTTTATTAAGCATTAAAACTATATAGCTCAGTATCTTAAGAATAAAAATATTTCGGCCAGAACCTTATAATTCCAAGGTCCTGAAATGTACTTTTGCTGATGTTTGAGAAACAGTGGAATGATATTATAGGATAGCTATATAAACTATCTAAGATAAATGTAGATCTAAGATAAACTAAGATATCTAAGATAAACTATAATTTCAGAGATGTTTTATTAAAAATTGACCAAAAAGCAAAAAATTGTTGAGGAAAACTTGATACTGTGAGTTCCACGTTCGTACATAGAGAGATGATATCACGTGATGATATCCACAAATATCTACTCGTAAAAACGAATCATGAAATTTATATATCGCTATATTGATAACATATCATCACCCCGTCTTACTGAGGATGTCGGAAAAGTACCATTTAGTGGACCTCATATTGTCCAATATGGACAAAATAATGTCCTTATAATGTTCATATCTTTAATAACTTTTTATGATGAGTTTATTCTCTGTCCTGACAGAGTTTAAAGAGGCCTTCATGCTGTTTGATAGGACACCTAATGGAGAAATGAAGATCTCTTATGCTCAGTGTGGGGACGTGATGAGAGCTTTGGGCCAAAACCCTACCAATGCTGAGGTCATGAGGGTGTTGGGTAAACCCAAACCTGAAGGTCAGAGGTTCAGTTCTGCTCAGTAGCACAGTTTGTTTTATTTTGTTAAACTTTTATTTGGATAATGATCTAATTGTCTGAAACATCCAGCATTTTTTTTTAAAATCCATATTTAGGGTCTTGTATTTAAAGCGATCAGTGCTTCTGATTGACTCCTGATCTTCTTCAGAGCTGAACACCAAGCTCATGGACTTTGAGACCTTCCTGCCCATGTTTCAGCATGTGTCCAAGTCAAAGGACCGCGGCACGTTTGAGGACTTTGTCGAGGGGTTGCGGGTGTTTGACAAAGAAGGAAATGGCACCATAATGGGAGCAGAGCTTCGCCACGTTCTACAGACATTAGGTAAATCAAATACATTTACAATTTCTTTTGAGAGATGCTATTTTCCAGTGTGATTTACAAGACAGATGTCTACATTGGTGATTATCCCAAATGTAGATGATCAGCTTACACTTTTTTATACTTTTTACATGAAGCTACATGTTTAATTCAGCTAATAAGAAAAAGATAAAGAAGTCTATTTGTCAATTCTTTAACATTATTTTGGGTGACAGACATCCTTTACTTGCAGCAACATTATACAGGCTTGATAAAAGGGTTGTAGTTGGTGTGAACTCTGTGATGTATTGAATCTAGTCACTGAGTCTTGCATAAATCTTGTAGGGGAGAAAATGACAGAACAAGAGGTTGAACAAGTGTTGGCAGGACAAGAGGACGCTAACGGCTGCATCAACTACGAAGGTAACATCAGTGTTTTAACCATATTCTGAACTATATCCATAATCACTACATAAGCATTTCCTCACAGACTTCATCATATCAAGATTTAGATGTTTTTCTTCTTTAAATGACAAGATTTTAATCAGTATATGCTTAGTCTTACATTATGTGGAGAATACATCTGAATAATTCCCAAGCAACTTATTGCAGGTTATTGATTTTAAAATTACTGTCTGGTTATTTTCTTATAGCTTTTGTTAAATACATCATGTCTGGATAAATGAAATATCAGAGGTGAGTCACCAGAGTTACAGTGTGTTAATGTTGTCTATAAAGTTGTACTGCGTATATCTAATATAAATAAAGAAACCTTACACAATTCTGCCTCTCTTATAGGATTGATCAGTCCTGCAGTGTCTGGAACCCACAAACAATTGGAGAAGAAATCTATTCATACAAATGAATTTTTTGCCCTGCCACCTTTTTTAACTATTTATGTTATGTTTTTGATGTCTTCAATAAATGATTCAAATGAATTGTGTACTGTAGCCTATGTGGGTTTGCTCCAGGTTCTCCAGTTTCCTGTAAGTCTGAATATTTTCAGTCTCCTATGCGCCCCCTCTTTCTCAGGCCAGAGCAGAAACAATATATATATATATATATATATGTATATATACAACATAGTATATATCCATTGTAGTGCACTTTTTCCTCCATTATTAAAAATAGGAGAAGAAAGGATTTATTTATCAAAATAACAATAAAAAAGCAACATTTCTGCCAATTGACAGAAGATGATGAATTGGATATAACTTAGGAGAGAGACACGCACCTACAAGAGGTCATTTTTAGTTAGCTCCTTATTAAACATAGCTCGTTAATTTCTCTCTCTCTCTGTCTGTCTCTGTCTCTGTGTGTGTGCGTGTGTGTGTGTGCAGATACATTTACAATCTACTACCTGCTTTGGCAATGTGCCACCTTCATGCCAATAGAGCACTGTTGAACAGAACTGGAAGTTGTATTCAGTCTTTATATTCAGAGCCCCTTCGATTCTTCAAGCCAAAGGAGGAACTGGACTCTGCTGTAATTCTCTCTTTAGCGCCCCTCCTCTTCAGGCCAAAGGAGGAACTGCACTCTGCTGTTATTCAGTCTCTTTAGCGCCCCTCCTCTTCAGGCCAAAGGAGGAACTGCACTCTGCTTTAATTCGGTCTCTTTAGCGCCCCTCCTCTTCAGGCCAAAGGGGGAACTACATTCTGCTGTAATTCGGTCTCTTTAGCGCCCCTCCTCTTCAGGCCAAAGGAGGAACTGCACTCTGCAGTAATTCAGTCTCTTTAGCGCCCCTCCTCTCCAGGTCAAAGGAGGAACTGCACTCTGCTGTAATTCGGTCTCTTTAGCGCCCCCCTCGACCTTAGGCCAGAAGAGGAAGTGCGTTTTAGTTGGTTACTGCTGATCAATGCACACTGCTGCAGTTGGACAGACAATAAGATTGTGTCGCGCAGGTGAGTTAAACATCTTCTAAATCATGCAGCACTGCCTGGTTTAACCATTTACATGTACAAGTAGCTTATTGACTAGGAAACTGTGTCTCAGATGATTTGCTCTCTGACTGTGCGGCTGGATTTGCCGTTGCTGGGTGTGTGTGTGTGTGTGTGTGTGTGTGTGTGTGTGTGTGTGTGTGTGTGTGTGTGTGTGTGTGTGTGTGTG
>JAQQZX010000021.1:2225819-2248046 GCA_030068355.1 Notoglanidium maculatum | reverse complement strand
GGTGTGTATTGACAGGGAGGTTTGAACTGCTTCCTCACACACACACACACACACACACACACACACACACACACACAGCCGATTGTAAATTCCGATCAGTTAAAGATGGCCTCCGCCATTCTAGAGAAAGATTGTTAATATTTGAACAACAACCAAACAAAAAACACACCTCCCTAGTGCTCTTTCAGAAGCTCCGCCCCCCAAATTCAGGGGCATGCACTGCCAAGGCAATGACACCAACAACTGGGCTACGCCTGGTCTCAAAGCCATTACTTTGAACAGATTATGAGGTTAAAGAGGTCAAAAGAGGAATCAGAACCCAATTGGAACAGTTCACCTCACCTTTTGGACAACGACCGAATTTGACAAAAAGTGTATTGGGTAGAACTGATAACGTTAAACAGTGGTCATGTGACCATAGCTACCCAGCTGGTTATAATAGTGTATGTTATTGTGTAACAGTATTTATAATCAACCAGTAGCTGTCGAAGGGATTGTGTCGTGGTTAATCCAGTGTTGTGAAGCTGGACTTGTTTGTGTTGATTGTTTTTGAGCTCCACGAATGCCTCCATGACATTTCAGCCCCATCACACAGAGGCTTGGTTATGTAAGCAGTCTGTCAGGTGGACTGTGAGCGAGTCTGGCCTGGAATACTCGCTCAGTCATGAACAATCAGCAGTACACAGCTACATTAAAACTTTGTACTATGTAAGTCGTACATTTGCAGCGAGCCCTAGTAATTTACAGCGACCGAACGAGAAGCCGTTACTTGCCGTGTTTGCTCCAGCTGTGAAAAGATGATTTCCCGAGCTAACCATATGATGTGGTCAAAATGCAGCAACAAAACGATCAGATTACCAGAATGTTCTCATAACAAGAATGGTGACTAGAAAAGTGACAATCCTAGATACGTCATAACAATGTAACATGTAAGGTTGTGATTTGGTACTAGTCATGTTGTTACAGCGTAGTTGTCTATTGGTCAGTGTTAGGTGACCCCAGTGAAACATGTCGCATGGCTCACGGTTTCCACAGATGAAATGACCCTGGTACCGCTAATGCTAATTACGGAGTAGGCACTGTCTGATAACCTAGCAACAACATCTTGATCAGTATTTTAGGGCTGAAAAAATGTTTCATTTCTGTAAATTACAGCACAAGTGTTTCATTTCTTATTTTGATACTATCCACATTCGTCTGTTTTGTCCTAAATAATTCTGAAGCAGGTTCACAAGTTAGACAGTGGTTTAAGCGAACCGCACTACAGCGTGTTCTTTTATATTTTACAACAAAATGATTTTTTTCTATCCACGAGGACTTTTTGGTATCCATCAAAAAAACTCACTCACTAAATCATCGATTTAGAAGTTAATGGACAGCTAACGTCAGTGTACGCTGATACTTTCTGATTTTAAAAAATCCTCATGAGCGTAACCTGCTAGACCACCTCAAGCATGTACACACACACACACACACACTCACACAACCACACACACACAGCCCCGGGGGCATGGCGGGACAGATGGTCGTTTTTCTGATTGAATAGGCACAGAGAGAGCAGGCGCTGGTGGAGTGTGAGCTGTAATAGTGCACACACACACACACTAATTCACTCATCCACTGCTTTAAATAACACCAGCGTAGATAATCAATTTTCTTGTTTCTTAACCCTTGTTTTCTGTCCTGGTCCAAATGAGTAGAACATTATTTACAGTTTCCCCCCAATATGAAAGTATGAGGCAATTTCTTTAATAAATAAATAAATAAAATCAATACATATGAAATTTCATTTTGTTGTTATGTTAGAAAAAATTAATATACAGGTATTATAAAATATACTATAAAATACATTATGAATTAATTATACGGTAAAATATAATTCTTTTAAAAACATATTCTGAAATTATATTACAGTGAACCATATGGGAGATTTGTTTCCCAAATCCAATTGTTTCCCATATCTGAGCTGAAATGGCTGACTTCTTACAATCTATTGGTGTGTGACTTTCCAAACTTGAGTATTTTCTATTTTGAAAATCTTGAGCACGCTTTTCTCCTGCTCAAGCTAAGCGTCTCCTTTATCTATCTCCTTGGCCTTTGTCAGCCGACTGATTGTCGAGGACTTAGGATGCCGTAAACGTTACACAGACATTATAGCATATCTTGTGACCTACTTGATCTCTAGCATCACCACTGACCACATTTCACTACCACAGTGTGTTTTTTTTTCTCATTAACGTGTACAACGTTTCATGGTGTCATGAATTATTTACAACATCATCGTACGTGATGTTGGGTCAGGGGAAACCCTCGCCTAACTGTGGTCCCTGCAGTAACAGCAAACACAGCGCACACCACCTGCTTTAGGTTTTGTCACTGTTGTTTGTGCTTATTACAGAACCATGCTAGCTATGTAAATCAAGTAGACAACGTCTGCCTCTTTCATATTATATAGTGCTGTTACCATGACAACCAACAATCCTTTGAACAATTCCAATCAATCTGAACAATCTTTTATAAATTAGAGAGTGTTCAGACTTGAGCCTTTTTCCATGCCTGAGAGACGACGGTCTGGGTTTCGCTGTAATGTGTGTAATCTGTACACTCCCAAGGCCGTGTGTAATGTGATTGAGGACACGACCGCAGTGGGAATTTGCAGCATCATTTCATTGTGGCCTGTGTGTCAAACTGGATCCGTCTCGCCTGTCTTAAATCGGCTTTCCACTGGACGATGTTTCTGTCACCTCGTCTAAAAGCCACCAATAGGAAGACAGCGCAGGATGAAGAAAAACCCACATGGACATTTGTAAAACATAAAACAAACAGGCAGCCTAAGCATCCTTATTATTTCAAGCTCACTGTAAAGAATGTGTGTGTTTATACGCCTCGGTATTCCGCACACTTGAAGCACGACATATGCAGAACGTAGTGATGTCCTTTAATCGCGGGTTTATCGCTAGAGGACCTTCATCGTGTAATCTGATGTGCAGAACATGCGCCATCACACAGTCTGTTGTAGAATTAGAGATTTTATTGGGATATCTTGCAGTGTGACAAATAACAATCGCGTTACGTCTTCTCTGTCTCTTCCTCCTGAAATTTGCTCTGTCATTCTGCTATCTCTCGCTCGGTCTCTCTCTCAGCATCTGAATTCTTTCACCTCAGTGTTTTCTTTGTCTCTATTGATTATTCGCATCCCTCCTCCCCCACATGCCTCCCTTCACACATTCCTTCCCTCTCTCGCTTTTTCTTTCTCCTTGTCCCTTTCATTTTTTCCTCACCAGCACTTCCTCCTCAGCTGGAATTGACTGGATACAGGGTCAATCTGTTCCTGTGTAGTATTGGTGTAACACCTCCACCCTCTTTTTCCTCCTTCTCTCTCATACTGAATCTCTCTCTCTTTCTCTCTTGCTGCAGTGATGTCTGTTCAAAATATTGATGAATCGGGGAGGAGGGTGTTTCGGTCACTGGCTTCTAGCCACGTAGATCCTTCCCACCTCTCCATTTTTTCCTCTCCTGTATCTCAGTCCAAACCTTCGCCCACACCCTTCTCTGTGTCAGGAACAGAAACTCTTTAATTCATAAAATATAAACGTTCACAAGGATTTGACATGCAAATCAGTGCAGGAACATTCAACGTATATCAACGTTCTTTCACTTTTTCCTTTTCATCACTCATTTCTGTTCAGCTCTTCACACAAAGAGAGAAGGCTCTCGGCCACCCTGCAGACAGACGGAGGCTCTTAAAGGGCCAGTGTCATGGCTTTAGCTTGCAAGAAAGCTGCAGTTCTCAGAAGAACCTGTTTTAATTGCTTCTTTATTAATTTGTTGATTTATTCATTGTTAGTAATGTGGGTAAACAGCAGTCTTGTTACTAATCATGAATGTCCAGCTGATTTTCATACATTAATTTATTCATTCATTCATTTTTTTTTTCAGTACGGGTCAGCTGTGGCTGGGCTAACATTAGATCCTGGTGTACAGATGGCTGACTGAATCTAATAATCATGGCTCCATGTGAATAAAGGGACTGGATTGGAGTTATAACAGCCCTGTCACTCATCCTGGCTGTATTACTAACGCTAGGGTTTGATAGAACAGATTTTATAGATTCGATTTCTTTGTTTTTTGAAAAATATTCTTCCAATTTAGTTGTTACAAATATATATTTGCCACATATTTGTAACCACTCTTAGCGGAGTTTTCTGTTATGCTGTGTTTATGCCATATTCCAAACTCTGTGACTATCTAGATGTGCACAGATTGACAGGAAGCACAAATGCTTTCTCAGATTTTTTTGACTCCTGGCTACAGCCAGCTGTGGCATTTAGACTCTCAACATGTAGATTGCTTTGTCACTTGCATGCGTTACAGTCAGTTTTTGCAAGCCTAGAAAATAAGCGTCTAGCAACAAACAGCATTAGAATAGAGACATACGTTGCGTTGTTGTAGTACTTATCAAAAAGCAGAGGTGGACAAATCAATAGCCCAGGCGTTTGGGATGAGCAGATTACATGTCTAGGCTATTTCTTCATATTTGGCCAGAGGACAAGTAGGTTCAGTTAGGCTGCTGATATAGAGGTAAGCTCAAGTTTTCATAGTCTACCAACAAGAGCAAACTCTATTGATATTTGCAGGGCAAATTTTATTTGATATGTTATTTAAGGATACATTCTGGTCATTGAGGATAAATGTTAGCCATGGAGAATACATTCTGGCCATCAAGGATGCAGCTTGGCTATCAAAAAATACATTCTGGCCATCAAGGACACATTCTGGCCATTGAGAAAACATTCTGGCCATCGAGGATACGGTCTGGCCATCGAAGGTATGGTCTGGCCATCGAGGATACGGTCTGGCCATCGAGCATACGGTCTGGCCATCGAGGATACGGTCTGGCCATCGAAGGTACGGTCTGGCCATCGAAGGTACGGACTGGCCATTGAGGATACGGTCTGGCCATCGAAGGTACGGTCTGACCATCGAAGGTACGGTCTGGTCATCGAAGGTACGGTCTGGCCATCGAAGGTATGGTCTGGCCATTGAGGATACGGTCTGGCCATCGAAGGTACAGTCTGGCCATCGAAGATATGGTCTGGTCATTGAGGATACGGTCTGGCCATCGAAGGTACGGTCTGGCCATCGAGGACACAGTCTGGTCATTAAGAAAACATTCTGGCCATTGAGGACACAGTCTGGCCATCGAAGATACAGTCTGGCTATACAGGATACTGTCTGGCCATAAAAGATTGAGTCTGGCCATTGAGGATACAGTCTGGTTCTGTGGGGACACCTATTTATTCCACAGTATATTTGTGGTGAAAAGTGTATTAGCTGATTAAAGCAGGACATTTAGAGGACAAAGTTTTTACACACACACACACACACACACACACACACACACACACACACACACACACACACTCACTCATGTACTGTGACTGAGAGCAGGCAAAAAATGGCAAGACATGTTATAAACATTGACATGTAGACACAACAACAACACATACACAGCGTGAGAGACAAAGTGAATAACTGACATATCAGGGTCACACACTTCCAGAGGCCACATTTTGCATAGAAGCAACAAAATTATCCAGGCGCATGAGACTTCCTTAATTCAGGAAGTAATTAACAGTACTTCATGTCTACTAGTGAGCACTGTGTAGTGGCTAATGAGCAGCAGATGCTCTTTTAGTGTAGTATACATTATATATGACAACATATATCACAATAACACTGCAGTCTCTGGGAACGGAGAATAATGGATCTTGTATTGATTTTTGTGTTTATTGTGTTTAATGGTCATACCATTTACTCCTTTTGTAGTGCAAGATCTGCAAATACTCTAATTCATCTATCTGTCAGTTTATCTATCTATCTAGTGAGATTTTCATGGTTTGCTGCTTGATATACTATATATATAATACATACATCAATAAAAATAGATAATTTAGTAATTATTTGATATCTACTGATTTATATATGTGCAATATTTTTTGGTTTAGATTTTTCTTTTTTTCCAATTATGTTGTGTCCTACTAAATGTAAGTTTATTTTTAGTTTAGATATACACAACTTTTTTTGGTTTCGATGTATCCGTTTTTTATTAAATGCATATCCAGATATTGTTAAATTAATTAAGAATTAATTAAATTAAATAAAAAGAAATTTTGGTTTAGATCTATTTGACCTTGTTTTGCTTGAATATATGCAGGCTATTTTTTCCATTTAGATTTGTCAGCTTTTTTTTCATTTATTTAAGTCAGCTATTTTTCAAAATTAAACATGCCAATCTAGTTTTTGGTTTAGATATGCATAGGTGTTTTTTTCATATATAGCTATATATATATATATATATATATATATATATATATAGATATATATAGATATATATATAGATATATATAGATAATTTGCAAAAAAAGAGGAAGTTCCTTATGCAGTATATATACAGTAGGCAGTTCCTTACTTGCTGGACTTAAAGAACACCCTAAAAGGACTAAATTTATATGCAACACGTAGCACAACTCCAGTTAATAAGCAGAAGTGCTGATTGCTTAAAGCGGAGTAAACGTGCTCATGTTATGACAACATGCACGATTATGTCAGTTACCAGTTGGCTCGAGCAATAAAAACAACACACGTGCATGCCAGTTTCATACAGGAAGCTCTCCGGAAACTTCTTCCTTCCCCTTTTTTCAGTCAGCTCTCTGTTTCTTAGTTTTGGCTAATGTTTATTAGAGAATATTTCACCAGAAGCGTGTCGAAGCCAATATCTCATGTGAAGGCTTAGGTAGGAGGCGTGGCTTTCAGATTTCTACAGATTTAAGTTGCAGTTTTGAGTTAGAGATGTTAGTGATGCAGATGATGGGAACATGAAGCTGTTCATGTACAAATAGTATTACTAAGACAAATGACATCTTTTGAGGTGAGCATGTGATGCTAAACTGGTGGCTATAACCTTGTTATTTGTTAGTTACATTCGCCTCACAGCGTCAGAGGAAAACCAAAGAAGCAAACTTGTTCTTTTGGGGTAAAAAGGGAAATTATATACATTTTATTTTCTTCTCTTGAGTTGCCTAATGAGCAGACATGTTGAATCAGTTATTTTGGAGGACAATGGAGGAGAGACTACTCTTGGGTACCTGAATCATCACTGTTTCACTCCTCCTGTATCCTCGCAGACTGAATCCACCTCAAAATGGAGCATCAGGACATGATGAATTCCGGACAGTACGGCTCTGGGGAGCACGTGGCGTCTGCCATGGCTGACGTGACCCTCGACGACGGCCCTCGGGAGGGCATGAAGAATGGGACGGCGGCACACATGATGCCTGGGGACGGCCCGGGAAAAGGTCAGTAAGAGGACACAGCTTTCCGATTGAATGCTAACATGCACCACTTTTATTTGTAGTCACATTAGCATTGCCAGCTATTCCTTTAAGTTATTGTAAAGTTGTAGAGTGCTTCATCTTTTTAAGCTTGGCAATATAATTCCTAATATTTTGCATTTTAATGGGACAATGAACGTAATGGACGTTTATATATACTATAAAACTTTGGAACGTCTCATATAGAGATTATTCCTGTAAGACGTTTGTATAGATAATATGCAGGAGCTTGTATAACTTTGCTGAATCTTGTTTTTCTTAATAGAAGTTTCAGGTAAAAATGATATGAATAGCTTCAGTTCAAAACGAAAGAAGTAAACTTCAACTGAGGTATTCATCCATCACGCATCTATTTGGGTCAACACTCGTTTTAAAACGAAACGGTTGTAAGAAAATTTCCCAAGATTCATTTTAATATAGTTCATCTGTGGCCGTGGTCGCTCAGTGGTTAAGAAGTTGGACTAGTGATCGGAAGGTCATGAGTTCAAATCCCAGCACTGCCAAGTTTTGCCCTTGAGCAAGGCTTTTAACCCTCAGCTGCTCAGTTGTATAAATGAGATATATGTAAGTTGCTCTGGATAAGGGTGTCTGCCAAATGACATAAATGCAAATGTAAATCTGTGATGTGTTGGATTTTTGTGGTGATTGCTCAGGCATTTGGAAGGTGAGAGAAAGCTGCGTCAGAAACATGTTCTCCAAGACGTCAACAACACCATCAGCTCACCAAGCCATTAAATACACACAACCGTGTTGCCGCCATGATGGCAGTGCGTTTACTGTAAACAAAACTATACATCTGCGTTCCTGTGATGCTCAAACAGTAGATTCTTTTATTTTTACTGCACTTTTGTGGCCTTATTCAGAGTAAAGGTGATGAGAAAAGCACTGAATATTTTGGCGTAAAAGCCTTCATATGAAGATATACAATATTAAAATCACTGTTTTAAAATATGAAGCATGCATTAACCAGGGGTGTGCAAACTTTTCATATTGGAGGACAGATGGAGAGAAAACTATATAGCCACATGGTATAATGTGTGTGTAATTAGAAAAATAAAGACTTAAGTGACAGTTTGATTTCTAGCATTACAAAGAATTTATATACCGACGTGGTAGACGAATCTACAGCATTTATATCACGTTTACGTGTAATATTCCTCATTTAATGCGACGGAGCACACTTTCCTCTCCTCCACTTTGACTTCTACCCTAAAGATCATTATGTACATTATTTCAAACTATGTATTATACAATACTGTACCATACTGCTGTATTATACGTACATACAGGCTTGTATATTTAACCTCATTAACATTGTGAGGAAATTATAAACTGATCTGCTTTTTAATTTCCTTTCATCTGAAAACGCCACCCTGAGGAACCACCCAGGGAACGTCTTCTAATGAATGAAAACTGGATTTGCATTTCTCGGACAAAAGGGAAAATCAAAGAATGGACACAGAGTGAGCAAGGAAAAGAAAAGCAGAAAGATAAGAAAAGGAAAAGAGGGAGAGTGTTGAGAGACAAGCCAGAAGAGAAGTACAGGGGAAAGGTGCAAAAAGAAGGGAATAAAAATGAGAAGAAACGAATGAAGGAAACAGAAAGAATGGGAAAGAATATAACAAGGAGAAAGGAAGGAGACAGCATGTACCTGCACTGCTTCAGACGATGACGTATCTCAAACTTTAAGCTCAAATAGTTATAAATCAGAAGTAAATTATGAGAATAATGACAAAACAAAACAGTGCTCCGCTTGCAAGCAAGGTTTTTGTTTTTAAATGGCGATGTGCTGCAAATAGTAGGTTGTAAATTGGTGTGCGGACACTTTTCATACAGATCAGATTACAGAAATTCAGGTTCTTTAAAATATTTCTTGGTGTGTGTAATGATGTGCGAGTGACCTGTAAAGTTGTGCCCGAACTGCGCGGCTCCGCGCTTGATTTGGATTCCGGCAAGTGCAGCGTGAACGTGCGACGTCCTGACCAATCGGCTCACAAGCTGCGGAGAAAAAAACGAATACGGAGGATAGAGTGACACTGAAAAAATGAGTCTTGTTAGTGAGGGAGTATGAAGAGAATTTTTTTTTTGCAATGTAACTAAAAATAGCAGCATGTGTCATTTTTCGAAGTTCACAAGTATGATGTCTTTCTGTAACTGTGGCTGCACACCGTCAAGTCACAAATTCAGCTCAAATTCACTTATTATTCTGCTTCCAAAGCTACATCAAAGACAACCAACCTCATTTACACCAATCTTTATTTCACCGGCATCAGCAATAATAATAATTCTAATCAAGAGAGTAAGCTAGGATAGTTCATTAGCTGATATTATCAGCACAAAAGATGCTCCAATCAAAAAAGCAAAGTGTAAGCAGCCATTTTGAATAAAAGTAGCTTCCAAATGAGTAAATGTAACTGGATCTTCTTTTCATTTGCAAATTTCCAAGACGGCATTTCAGTCAAAAAGGAGACAGAGGGGTCAAAGCCTGAATCGCCCTCTCGAGACGATGTGACAGAAGATACAGAGCCTAAAGCTGCCTCCAATCATGAGGATGTGGTGTCTGGTATGCCATTGTGAATTACATCACTGCTTTATCCTTTCCTGAGCTGCTCCTTTTTCTTGGCTTCATCACCAGCACCCTCCTTAACCCTGCTGCTTCAGCTTTCATTCTGGGTTCATGTCTGCTCTAACCCAGCTTTATGCTTCTGGTGGATGGACAAACGAATTAAA
The DNA here is from genome assembly GCA_030068355.1 of Notoglanidium maculatum. Taxonomy (NCBI): domain Eukaryota; kingdom Metazoa; phylum Chordata; class Actinopteri; order Siluriformes; family Auchenoglanididae; genus Notoglanidium; species Notoglanidium maculatum. The sequence continues at coordinate 2,237,922 of JAQQZX010000021.1, read as the reverse complement.
TGTATGAAGGTATCGTTTTAATTGGGCGTAGTGCAGTGATGGTGGTAAAAGATGTAAAAGGTGAAATAAAGGAAATGGTATTTCCAGTTTGTCTCCTTTGTCCATCCAGGACTTTTTGACCCCGGCTGGACCGCAAATAAACTCTTAACATTTTCTCTATTGCAGTATCATATGTGGATTCCAGGTTTCTTCCATTTGTACTGGGTCACTCACTGCTGCTTGCAGTAACTACAAAGGTTATCCCACTGGAACCGCTTACACCTTCCGTGTAATCGCATTTTGCATTTCTGTTGCGTTTTCTGTCAAGCTTTTTTATTTAAATTTGAATGGTGACTCCTTCAAAGATTTATATCTCTATAAAATAACCTATAAAAATAGATTTATATTTATATAAGTGAAACATGATCAATTTTATTTTCTGTCATTATGAGGTCATTAATCCTATTTTTTTTTCTTTCTCAGATTTCAGATACGGTCCTGTCGAATTCAAGACTCTGATTGGTCATTAGATCATTTCCTTTAACAGCTGCTCTGACAGTACTTCAGACTGCAAGCAAATCACAAGTTTATGAAAAATAGTTCACTATTGAACATTTTTGGAAGGAGTCTCCAGTCAGTGCTTTGTAATAGTCAGAGTTAAAGCTGTAACTATATTTTACAACAGTGAAAAGAGAGAGAGAACCTGATTTGTGTACATTGCACAATATTAAATGTAGCTATAAATGGATAAAACGAACGAAGCATTGTTCTTTAAAAAATGTTAGCATTTGGTAGATTGCTGTGGTATAAGATGAATAAAGCACTTCAGGAGATGCTGTTCTAGGAAAATAATCAACTTCGGAATGGTCAGAGTAACTCTGATTCATCACGCCACCCTGTCAGTGATTATTTCACTATAACAGCACACCCCTTATTTATTTCAAGAGTTTATCTCTGGAAAAAAAAAAAAAAAAGGACGGTATCTTCCAGTTGAATAAGATAACTTGTAATGAGTAAAATCTAGTGCATTAACTCGTTGTATACCTCAAGGTAAGAAAATGATTAGAGGTGATTAAAGTGATTAGAGGAAGCCTCCGTATTTTTTCTGTCCTCAGTACAGGTTTAAGGTACTGTTAATGTCTAGTGTTTTCCACAGAAGTGAAATTAGCAATAATGGCTAATGGGTCAGAGTAATGAGTCTCTGGAGCATGTGATTTACTGGTTAGTGACACATATCAAGTGACCATCTGACACAGTGATCAATGACGGTTAAAACCCGCCGTCATAATGTAAAAGGGAAAAGCCTTGCTGTTGTAGGAAACTCAGCGTGTCTTCTGTTATCTCATCAATCTTGGTAAGGCTAGTAATCAAGTCTGTTAAAGATAATGGACTTCGGACCATTAGACCCCTCACATCCTATGGCTATGTTGGAAGCTAAAAAGAGAAAAATTAGAGTGCCATTAAGAGAGATCTAAATTTTTAATGTTAAAGAGCTTGTTGCTGATGCTAGCAGGTCTTTGACCTCAATGGCTCTTAGCTTGGCACAAGCATGGGAGTGGAATGGAACTTATTTTAATTGAAATGAAACATGTTGGAAAATTTACAACTACAGCTTTACCTGTGAGTGTTACAAAGCACTGACACTGGAGACTCCTTCCGTAAAGGTTAAATAAACATCTGTTTATGTGGAGCATCTACACACCAACACGTACATTAGAACAAGCACAATATAAACCTATGATTTGTCCTGTACCTACATTACTACTGTCCGATCAGAATCAAGAATTCTGCAGCACTTTATTGTAACTAATCAAGCTGAAAATGATAGTCATGATTTTAACCTAGTTTCACTTATAGATGTTTCCTTCCTGTCTTTTTTCCCCCTCTACGTGTCATTTTGTGTGACCTGACGGATAGCTGCACCAGAGACAGCAGGAGCAGGTGAAGGTATGCTGGGCTTACAGCCTCATTTTTCCATCCTCAGTGGTTAGCTTTGGAGGAAACAGATGTCTGTACGACACATACTTCAGTCTCCCGCTATAACATTCATTCTCAGCTACTCCATCTCAACTGCTAGTGAATACACCCTGGAATTCAGTATCAGGCTTTATCTCTGTTCAATGGGCTTCGATTGGCAGGTCTTAAAAGGGACAGATGTTGATTCTAAGAAAATCAGTTTCATTGCTTTTTTTTTAATTATGTACTTAATGGTTCTTCCTGTAAATATGTACTGTACCATGTTGAATACAAGTACAGAAATGCAGCATAACGTCAGAGTCTGAACAGGATGAAAAATCATCTGTTCTGCACCAAGCTGCCTGCCAATTAAAAAAAATTTTAATATATCCCCTGCACCAAAGCCTGTTTGCAAATGGACAGTGCATCAGGCCGTGCAGTGGCCAGTTCATCACCATCTCAAATCATGTTCCCGCAAAGCTTTTCACGTGGTGCGAGTGACAGAAATGCTGCTGGGTCTTCGTAGGTGTATCATTTGTGTTGGCTTTGCTTTTATTTCCTCTGTTGTGATTTCGACGTTTTTCTTTGGTTTGAAAGTTGTATTCTGTGAATGAGTTGTGAGGTACTTTTATAATCCATTAAACCACAGTTCTGCCACTGTAGTGTTCCTTCGTTCTCTTGTCCATGTCCATGCTGTAGCCTTTCATTTGCTATTTGCACTTCAAGTCCCAGTAAGGAATAGCTCTGAGTGGCCTTTGAGCAACAAATTGCAAGTCGTTTATGCTAATGGATGGCATTTATACCCTGCTGGATATCCTACTGGAAAAAAAATCCATAATAACAGATGCCCTCGCCACTAGATACACTAGATATTTCAGGGTTTTTTGATAAGTTATGGTTGTAAGCTATTAAAAACTGCACCTCTATAGTGCTTTATCTGTTTCCATAATGAGTGATATCATTTGTCATGGATTAGCACTTGGTATGTGTTGGATATTGCGGATATGTGATCAGACGTTTGCTCAGCATTACCAAGGAGATCTGATTATTACCTTGTAAACTGAAGTATTCATTTAACTTTCAAGCCATGAGGCTATTCCCTACTGGTGCTTTAAGTCATGCCAAAAATGAGCAAACATTGCTTATTATAAAAGTGCCCGCAGCTCAAACAAGCTATATTTCTAAGAAATGAATGTTGAATTGTGTCCTTACTGTTTTATTGGCAAGAATATCTTTCTTTCTCCTTTGTTTTATATTTGGGCCCTTTTATCTGGTTGGTATGATTTCGAATCCTTGGTTTCTTGGTGCTTTGTTTTCCGTCTTGGTGTGTTGCTAATCCCGCAGTGTTGTTTGTCTGTGGCTGTTCCTATCGCTCTACCTCCTGCTCATCAGATGCTTTAACACCAGAGGGACTCTCTCCGCCACACAGTGGTAGAAGCAGCGCAACATCTATGGACAAGGAAGAGGAGCGTTTGAATGGGGACATGGCTGGGTCTGTTAGCCCACAGCAGTCACCCATGTCCCTACAAGCATCACAAGCTGCCCAGGCTGAAGGTTTAGGGTCGGCGATGCTGAGCTTTGACAGTAAGGTGAAGACAAGTCCTTCAGAAGAGATGGTTGGAAAACACAGTTCCGGTGGTTTTGAAGATGAGAGAGAGGAAGAGGAAGTCGAGAAGCATGGTAAGGAGGATGAGAGTAAAGCTTTTAGATCCAATCATGAGGAAGAGTTAGTGGAGAGTCCTGCCATGCCTGATAGTTCTAACATAGAAGGTCAACAGGAGGAGCAAGAAAGAGATGTAGAGGAAGAAGAACAAGATGAACCAGAAGTAGTTCCTCCAGTCCACAGCACTGTTATCCCAGATGCATCACCACAGGAAGATGAAAGCTTTGACATTAAGCCCTGCGAAACACTATCCCAACCCCAAATGACTCCAGATGAAGCAAAGAAACGAGGCCTGTCATTTGACTACACCGAATCCGAGCTTGTTCATCAGGGAACCCCTGACCGCTGGGAAAATGGCTCTGACAAGACTCCCCCAGAGAGCAAAAGTCCAGATTCCTGCAGGGCTGACCCTGGTTCCCCTTTCTCCCCTAGTACAGCTCCTGATCACACCCAGGAATCACCCCTCACTGACCAGCAGAACGAAGCCCAAGAGTATGAACCAGTGGAAGAACAGGAACTGGAAGTGATCAGTATTCCTACAGCTCAGCAGGAGGTCATAGTACCCGAGATGGAGCCAGAAGTAGACACCAAACCTGAGGATTCCAAAGACGACAAACCAGAGAAGTACCTGGAAACAACTGATGAAGATGTCATTGTTGAAGCAGCTCAAAGTGCTGAGCCTGTTGCCCAACCAGAAGAAGAAGCAGCAGCTGTTGCTGAGGTTGAAGTTGATGCTGGTGAACCCTATCCTCCAGAACCAATTAAAGCAATACCAACAAAAGCAGTACCTGTTAAAGACACTCCCATTAAAAAAGCAAAGAAGCCCACTGCTGCGGTTGGTGCAACCCCCGCCCCCAAATCCACCACAAAACTCGAGAAAGTCCCCTCAAAAGATGCCGCGCCAGTGCGAAAAACAAGCGCCCCAACCAAAGGTCTGTTTTTCCTTCCTTTCCTCAACCCCCCTCTAAACCACCTTCTTTCTTTCTTCCACAGATCTTCTTTTTTATTGTCAAGTAGCTAAGCTAAGCTAAGCAGCGCCCTTTCTGATAAGCGTTCACCGCCAGTCAAAACGAGTGTTCGGTTGAAGAAACGGACTGCTTGCAGCCACTAAATCTCTCTCTTTCTTGCGCTCTCTCTTTGTGACTCTTTGTGATCTGTCTTTCTTTCCCTTCCTTGACTGTGGTTGGTGTCTATGACTAACTCTGGGCATTATTTGTGTTGCTGGCACTGTTTTCACCGTACCCTCCTTTTTGCATGTGACTTGTGCATGATTGTTGATTGTGGTGCATTACTGACAATCGTTAATATATTACGTGGGTCGCATCCTTCCCTCACCACACACACAGACACATTATCTTGCCTAAGTTCATTATTTTACTTCCAACAAGTTTTTTACAGTTTTACAGATGCCAATTACATGCTAAGTAGTTTATCTGACTTATGTGAATTAGTGAAACTATATGAATTAGTGTTGATTCAGATTTTTCTTATTACTACGTAAGCATAATCTCAATCATCTGAATAAGGCCAGTTCCAAAATGTAGGCTAGCAGAAGGTTTTTATGTAACATTTGTAAACATTTCTACAATCTCTCTGCAACACTTTTAGTTGTAGAGACAAAGTTTTTATAATGTCAGTTTTTGTGCAATTGGAACTAATCTTCTAAGAGTATTGTAAAGCAAACCAGTATTTCCAGAACCTTCTCTCTTAAACGGTTACACGTTTCTGCTTAGTAGGCAGCACATCTCCCCAACCTTATGACGTGGTCTGCAGTCTCCAAAATTACACTTTGCCTCTCATCTAAGCAAAATATATACCGATATCCTTAGGTGGGAGGGACCATCGACATTTATTTGTAGAAAAAATATGCGTAATTTTAAAGATACAATATGCAATTTTAGCATGTTCAGCTACTTCTGAGGTGAACTGCAATTGTAATAAAAATATTAACAAGTCCTTGCCAAAAAATAACCCCACTCACTCTGTTACCCCTTCATCTGAAACTTTGTATGCCTTATGAGTTACCTTATAAGGAAAAAGTGCAGAACTGCGTAACTCTGTGGAGCTAGTTTCTGGTCCAGAAAAATATTACCGTAAGTCTGAAATGAAGAAAGTAGCCAGATCCATTGCATAATGATATTGTGAATCACAGTTTTTCTGTGATTCTATGAAATCATGTAATTATCATAGGTCTAGAAATGCTTTTCAATATAACAGACAACACCTTTAAAATGAGAGGGACGTTTTCATTGTGACTTTCCCAAAGCAAATCTGATTAATCTTACATTAAATCAAATCTGATGAGATGTACGTAAAGGAACTAATCATATATTTTTTAAAGGCTGAAGACAGACAAATCTAGATGTCATTGGATAAATGTCTGCCAGGTCATCAGAGTGGAAATAGAACTGCAGGCAGAGTTTAAAGTACATCCTTAAATACACCATTAACCCAAATGCACTTTGTAATTAGTTGGATCTTGCAGAGCTCAAGTAATTTTGCATCCTTTTGTTGAAACATGAACATTAACTTGAATACAATGTTTATGACATGAACTTGGACTTATTAGTCTGCTCATTCTCTCTATAAACAGCCAAGCCCGGACCGGCAGCAGCTGATAGAAAGGTACAGTTCAGGTGGTTTATTTATGTTGTGTTTAAATGTATTAAATGAGCCAGGTTTCACATAACAGGTAATGTTTGGAATAGTTCATTATATTACAATTTCACATTTAAAAAAATCTTTAGCCCATTAAATATTTAATCTTCAAGTTGGTGTCAAAATTCAAAATGGCAACAAATCCTGAAGGAAATCCATAGGATGGGAACTTGATTCTCAGACTCACAACATGGAAGTCCCTAATTGTACTCGAATCAGTCAGACTTCAAAGATCATGATTTCTGACCGATTTTAGACTTCTTATTGTTTGGCTTGTAACTCATGTAATTCAGATTGCCTGAAGAAAAATAAGTTATTTATTCTGACAATGTGTCCAAACAAACATTCTAATCAGTGATTCCAAGCTGATATTAACTTTTGTCTATCAGATATCCGTGTATTTTGTTACCTATGGATGCAAGAACGTTAAAATAAAGGATTAAGAAGATGGGCAGAATGTGTCCAATCAATTAAAGATGCCAAGAAGGTTTGAGCTAATGCAAGTTAGTGCTCTGATGCTGGCCTCTTAATGCAGTCAGACGAGATATATTATGGTTCGGCCTGGAGGCTAATTACTATGTAGGTAGCGTAATAAATACCAGGTTGTGTCATGTCATCTTATCTAACAATTTTCCACTACCACTATAATATCTAACTGTATCTTGACTTACGCAAAGGCTTTTTTTTAGACTCAAACCTTTACAGCACTTGGACTGTTGGGCTTTGAGCCCAACTCAGACTCCTAATGTGACATGCTGGCAAATGAGGCAGGATGCAGTGGGTGTATACTGAGCGTGGGCTATTTGTGGGCAAATCCAAGAATCCTGGTCAGTATCCACAGCAGTGCTAGCATCATCTAAGGTTAATCCATTATTAATATCGATGGCATGGGCACAATATGGAACATAAATTGACAAGACTTTACAAAGATTCTAAAGAGTACAAATACACAAGCTAATCAAGGATGTAACACAGAACAGGTGAACACAATAGGGCAGCCAACCAGTGACAAGCCTAGAATCAAAACAAGGGTACAAAGCAAAACTTAAATAAAACCTAATAAAGTGCAACAAACAAGTGCCAACGGTGACCGCAGTGCTGGGGGAGAAGGCGGGCAGTGGTGTGGGTCGGCCTGTGATCCCGTAAAACCTGAGGTACACGTGATGGCTGAGAATGTTAAGCTCTGAGAATGAGAGAATTCATCTTTTTCTTTATAGTCATTATACAGTAACCACTTGTAACATCTGTTGTCCATTGCTTTAGTTTTAATTTTAATTTACTGACTATCATTTTCTCATTGTTTCATAACATTTATAACATTGAGTTCTCTGATTATGTTCTTTTATATTCACTATATTTTAACACTTCTTTTGTGTTCCCTCTCATTCTCAATGAAACAAAAAGACCCCCTCTACATCCACACCAGGCAAAGCTAGACTCACGTCCGCCACTAAACGAGCCTCATCAATCCCAGTGCCCCCATCCAAACATACCTCCACCTCCTCTTCTCCCTCTGCCCCAGTTTGTGTCTCAGCCAGAGTCGGTTCTCTAAACTCTAAACCACACACTGTAGGAGCCAAGGAGTCCAGAGCCACAGTGAGTAATCACAACCCTGTGACCTTTCACTGCCCTGTCCACCTCTATGCTATGTTCGGGTTTGGAGGTGATTTCCCCAAACGATTTAAAAAATAATGTTATATAAAGTAAGTTGAAAATCACAAACATCAGGAAGGTTGGCTTAGAAATTCATTAGTGTTGTTTATCTAAAAAGAAATGCTAAACAAACCAAACCATTCTAACCATGAGTCCGACTGCATGCTAATTTTAGTTTCATGTTTATTTTGTATGTAGGCTGGTGATGCTAAGACGAAGACTAAACCTCAGGGTATTGGCACCAAAATCCCTGGTGAGTTGCATTTTTTTCCCCTAGGTCCTGTTTAGAGTTTCTGTTCTCACTCTAATGTACCATGAACATGGACTCCACCCAGTTTCTATTAAATTTGTGCTGTACTGCATGACTGGTTCATCTGGTTTCCTATCACACAATTGCATAAACATACTGTGTATGCCTATAAAAGTCAATATGGCACGGAGAAACGGGGAAAATCACCATAAAATGTTAAAATTAGTGCCAGTGTGGATGTATATTAGAGTTTGTAGTGTGTCTTGTTAGTTGTAATGTAGTCACGTCAGTTTATGGACACGGCGCTGTACTGTAACGTCACTGATTAAATCTAACTTGAAAACTTTAATAAATAAGTAAACATTTGAGGTCTGGCCATATGCAATTGATTGCAAAAGTTTGTATACCCTTAAGACAGATTGAAAGCAAGGAGATTTAATTTATAGCTTTAAAACATTTATCATACAAGCTTTTCTTCTTTATCAGTAACAGAAAATTGTATATATTTTGAAAATGCATTCAAATTTTCAGATTGTGTCTTTAAAAGGGGACCTACATAATATTAGGCAGATGGTTTTAATGTTATGGCTGATGTGTGTATATATATTCTAGTATCATATCTACAATGCTTATGTTGATTAATTTGCATTTTCATGGCTTTCCATCAGCCGAATCTCCTAAGACTCCTGATCGTAGCGGCTGCAGCAGCCCTGCCACCCCAAAATCTCCATCCAGTCGCTGCAGCACACCTGGGCAGCAGGTGAAGAAGGTGGCCGTGGTGCGCACTCCACCTAAATCTCCCGGCTCTCTCAGATCTCGTGCGCCCATTGCCCCTGTTGCACCCTTGCCTGACCTGAAGAACGTCAAATCCAAGATCGGTTCCACCGAGAACATCAAACATCAGCCTGGGGGCGGAAAGGTGAGTTTAGACCAGACCAGATTTGTTTCCAATTAAAAACATATTCTGTGAACCTGGAAAAGAGTGGCAGAGGAAATGTCTGAATGCTCCTTGTAGGTATAAAATGGTAGTGAATTCTACCAATGAAATCCCTGAATGCAGCCCCGTTCCACTCCTGTGAGTCCAGGAACCGACCACATGGTCAACCCAGGCCAGAAACCCCTGAGCTAGGCGTTTGTCAATCTTCTCACTTCACTTCCTAGGTGCAAATCCTTGAAAAGAAGATGGATCTGAGCAGTGTGCAGGCAAAGTGTGGCTCCAAAGCCAACATGAAGTACACTCCAGGAGGAGGCAATGTGAGTAACCAAGCTCCCTCCTTTGTAAAAATGTATACGCTGCAAGCCAAGGTGCCTCAGACGTGTGCTTCAAACTCCAGGCTCCATCCTTAGAGCAGCAGCTCCACAAACACACCTCTGGCTGTGGGCTTAACGCTCTCAAGCATTTCCACTGCCTCTCTGGGTGACTGTTCTTAATGAGATGCTGGATCTTCCCCTGTTTTGCAGTCTAGGTGAACTCCAGAGACAATAACAAGCACCTCCCTGACCAGAGCTTTGGGGTTTAACCTCCTTTTCCTCCATACATTTGCTGTATACATTTTTTTAGGTAGCCAACTTTAGATCCACCTAATAGACATAGATAGGAAACTAGAGGCGGCGGATATCCATTGTGCTGGAAACGCTCAGACTTAGCATCCCGAGATGTTTTATGACCCAGACTATACACTATTACACTAGACCAGCTCACATTCTCTCACAGACAGAATCATTAATAAACAAATGCAGATTAAGATTAGATTAGGATTAGGATTAAGATTAGATTAAGTTTCCTCCTCATTTTTTGGCAACACAGAAGCATGGAGGAGTTGGTGCCTAAAAATGTTTTAACACGAGTTAGTGTATATCGATTTGTTGGATTTTAGAAAACAGACACGGCAAAAACCGCGGTTGTTCACAAGATATGCAATGGCAAGACACATGTGCCACATGTGAAGGACACGTGATGAATTTGTTTAACCATTGAAAAAGCACCCTAACGAGTTTGCTGAAATCCAGATAACATGGTGAGCGCACCGGAGTGTAACACTACCGCATTCGGAAACAGCGCAGAAGTAAACAACAATAACAAACATGTCTTAAAAAGGCACTGCCTAGGAGTACACAAGAACATGCTGTAATATTTTACCTGTATACATCAAAACGGTTAAAAATGTGGGGTTTAAGTGACTTCTAAAAATACTTGATTCTTATTAGGACTTACTCTCAGAAAGTTTTTCTAACATCACCGTTCCTCAGCTCAAACCAAAACAATGAAACCCGAATCACTTTGTTAAATAATAATGTAAAACCTACTCAGCTAATGTATTCAGTACTTATTTCCTTACTCACTCGCCTGTCAATCATCTTGCTCTACTGCACTTATAAATACTGAAGACATTAGTAGAGGTGATGGACTTTTTATTGAACATTTTTAAGTACGCTCACTATGCTTGATTGTTTTTATTCTAGAAATAAATTTGTTGGGAAGTGCACTCTAATAAAATTGTTAGCGAAGTTTAAGGTGTCTTGTTATTCTTTTCCTTTGAGGTTATGTTTCCTTGTAGAGCTATATTTACATCAGTAAGGAAATTAGCTTGGATTCTTTGTTCAGTATCCTGCAAAATAGTCTTAAACACCAGCATGAAAAGTAATCGTGATTATATCATGGATCATGATCCAGCCTGAAAATAAAAATCATATGATATTTTTGATATTTATGATATTATATTTCACCCCTCGATGCTGCGAGTGCATTAATACAGAATGGGTTTGATGAATGAGTGTATGAGTTCCGGGGAGAGGACGACTTCTGACAGCTTCCCGTAACTATAATCGGCTTCTGATGAAGTTTATACAGTACAAGGCAAAAGTTTGGACATCTTCTAATCCAATGTTTTTTCCTTGGTTTTTAGTACTTTACAGTCACTTCAGGTCTCAAAGTAATGATGTTCTGCCGCTTCTCTTTACTTAGTTGATAGGATCTTGACATAATATGGATTCTACAGTTGTGGAACAGGGCTATTTACTGTACACCAGCATGACCTCGACACAACACAGCTGATGATCTCTTTTGGTGTTCTGATGTCTTCAGTATTGTTCTACAATGTAGAAAATAATCGAAATAAAGAAAATCCTATAAATCAGTAGGTGCCCAAACTTGTACTGGTACTGAAAGGTAGCATGCTGTATCAGCTAGTGGTAGGCCTGTACGTTGGCTGTGAGCTGTCGTGCTCCGTCCTCGCAGCGGAAGTAGACGTTATTACTGAGTCTTCATCTTCTCACACCATGTTTAACATGTTTAAAATGCACTCTTTATTTTGCTCAGTTTCGTCAGTCCTGTGTTACTCCTTTTCCCACTGCTGATTTTACCTGAATGTGAGATGATTTAGATGTCTGAATGAATGAATGACTCTCTTGGAATTCTTACATTAGCTCAAATGAAATTCTCATTGTTTCCCTCTTAGCCCAAATTGTTTTTCTTAGAAAAGTATCGTCTTTCCTCTCTCCCCCCCTCCCTCTTCCTCTTCCTCTCTCTCTCTCTCTCTCTCTCTCCCGCTCACTCTCTCCTTCTCCCTCTCACTCTCTCCTTCTCCCTCTCACTCTCTCTCCTCCCTCTCACGCTCTCTCTCCCCCTCTCTCCCTCCTTCTCCCTCTCCCTCCCTCTCTCTCTCTCTCTCTGCTTGCCTCTCTCCCTCTCACTCTCTCTCCTCCCTCTCACTCTCTCTCTCCCCCTCTCACTCTCTCTCTCTGCTTGCCTCTCTCCCTCTCACTCACTCTCCTCTCTCTCCTCCTCTCTCTCCCCCTCTCTCCCTCCTTCTCCCTCTCTCTCTCTCTCTGCTTGCCTCTCTCCCTCTCCCGCTCTGCTTGCCTTTCTCCCTCTCTCTCTCTGCTTGCCTCTCTCCCTCCCTCTCTCGCTCTGCTTGCCTCTCTCCCTCTCTCTCTGCTTGCCT
>JAQQZX010000021.1:2208276-2219768 GCA_030068355.1 Notoglanidium maculatum | reverse complement strand
CCCACAACCAAAATCCCCCCACAACCACATATACCCCACAACCACATACCCCCCACAACCTAAATCCCCCCACAACCACATATACCCCACAACCAAAATCCCCCCACAACCACAAATACCCCACAACCAAAATCCCCCCACAACCACTTATACCCCACAACCACATACACCCTACAACCAAAATCCCCCCACAGCCAAAATCCCCCCCACAACCACATATACACCCCACAAGCAAATCTCCTCAAAACCAAATTCCCCACAACAAAAAATCCATCCCACCAAATACCCTCCACAACCAAGTCCCCCCAAAATCATATATCCCACAACCAAATCCCCCACAAAACCAAATCTCCCCAATATCATATACCCCACCATCTGGGCCCTAAAAACAGATAATAACAGACATAAAAGACAATGAAATGTGCCAGTGAAACTTGTTTATTTTATTTTATGAATTTTCTTTGCTTGTGGAGGAACTCCTGTTTCTAGGATTTAACTCGCATTTCATCTCTGAACCTGTTATAAACACACACACTGAGCCAAACCTGCGGTAATGTTTATTGGAGTGATGAGCTGTGTAGTCTTGCTTTCCTTCCTCTTCTCTCTATTTCACACACACGCACACACACACACACACACACTTTCTCAGCTGTGTCCATCTATAATTCCCTTCCTCTCTGTTCTGCTTCGGGTTCAATCTTTATTATTTTTCTTTTCCTATTCAGTGGTGCCCTGCTTCCTTACCTGCTTTTTGTCATTAATTTCCTGCTTCAGCACTGCATTGTAAAATTCTTTAGCTTTTGGTTGCTCATCAGTTTGTTTCTGTTCAGTCTCATTTTGTTGACATTGTGTTTAACTTTGTTTGTAATCCCGCCCCCTGTGGTGTACGTTCTCATGGCCGTAGAGAGAGAACGGGAAGGAAGCAGAGAGGAGGCCTTCGAGTGCCTCCGTCGACCCAAACGGGGACACATCCTCTGACCCCCTATGTAGGGAAGGCAGTGCCCTAAAGCCAAACCACTCCAGTAAGTGTACGAGCCACTGAGGCATTTCTCCTCATTAAACTCTATCAGCAGCCAAACCTAGTGCTGCAGGATAAAACCAGTATCACCATTAGATTCTCTAAATATCGAAATAACAATAATTCTGTGAATAATTCAGGGTTTTATATAAACAGAACACAGATGTTTCTTTCACCTAGCAAGCCTACATTCCTAATAATCACACTTTATATTAGCACAATGAGAGTCAGAATAATTGGTGACCTTTAACGTTGCCTCCATAGCTAACGCAGAACGCACACACTGTCAATTAAAACATAATAAATATGATTATTACCACAGCGACGTCCAGTTCTTGATTCTGATTGGTGCGAAGGTGTTAACTTATTGTGAATGCTTCCCCTCATTACCCTTTATTAATTCATTTCACATTGAATAGTAGGGATTTGTAATTTTGTCTGTAACACTACTCCTGCTTCAAATCACGGGTTTATATTTATAATAATGCTCTCATCCTGGCACATTATCATTTCTATAGCAACAACTCATGTACATGGACTTAAACGGGGGGAAAAAAAAAAAAAAAAAATCACTGATATGGTGAAGTTTTCTGTAAGGAGACGTTTAATTAACGTTTATGGAAGGTCTTTGTAACAGTCAGAGCTCTAACTTTGTTTTCCAACACAGGAACATCTCAACAAAATGACAATATATATTTTTCTGTCTTATTAATTTAACGTGGGAGAAAAAAAAGAGGCACTTGCATCAAGGTTTTTCACCTCATGTCACTTTTTGCTGGTTTTTAGTGCTCTAGAACTCTGGAAACTCTATTTGTTGGGGTTTTTTCCGTTGCTTTTCTTACAGATGATATTTAAGATGTTGTCATAGCAATATACCGCCCAAATCCACCCTTGCTTATAAACATAGCTGCAGATTCATTTTTCCCGACTGATCTAACCCCAATGTTGTCCTGAGAAAAGAAACTGGATTAAAGACTGCTGATTTTCCTGATGGTTCTTTTTTTTAGGCCGTATTCCGTAATCACGTTTTCGTCCTCTTCTCCGTCAGATTGAGTCTCACAAGCTGGTGTTCCGCGAGCAGGCGAAGGCTCGCACTGACCACGGTGCCGACATCGTGGTTAAATCCCCCTGCATGTCTGCAGAGGGTTCACCCCGCCCCCTCAGCAAAGTCTCCTCCTCCGGCAGCATCAACATGAGCGACTCACCGCAACTGTCCACGCTCGCAGACCAGGTGACCGCCTCACTCGCTAAACAGGGCCTGTGATTTGACCTCCCACTGCGCCTCGACCACCTCCACACCAAGACAAACGCAAGGCTGTAACATGGCAATTAAAAAAAAAAGGTTTAAAAAAATAAAAAAACAAGCATTTCACCTCAGTCTGTTTAAAAAAAAAAAAAAAAAAAAAGGTGCTTGCTGGATTTCTTCATGAATTTTGGTTCTTGGGACTGATCATTAATGATGTTATTGTCTGATTAATTGAACTCATACCATGCTGTATTGATCTGTTCGGTCAGTCACAGCATGTAGAAGTCCATCTACAACGCTAGAACGTCCACTTAATACTGTACACCGACTTTTCATCTCTCTCTCTCTCTCGCTCGCGCTCTCTCTCTCTGCTTAGTTGCCTTATTGTGAATGCTTCCCCTCATTACCCTTTATTAATTCATTTCACATTGAATAGTAGGGCTTTGTAATTTTGTTTTGTTTTTTTAAATATATTAATAGATACTACCTGAAATTGGACTGTGAGGGAGAAAACAAGTCAAAACAAGCTACCAGGAATCATGGAGACTGTATATCATGCCGACTTTGGTCGGCATCCTGACAATTATACACATGTTCACTGCAGAATTCATGGACATTATCATGCTGTCAAACTACACAATATACAAAAGCTTTGCAATCAAATGGGGATGTTGTTAGGGTCAATGTTAGTTACAGTAATATACTCATTTCCTAGTGCATAAACATAGTGAACATTTAGAGCAAACAAGTAACAATGTGTGAAATTTGCATTCATGCACAACAGCTGCTGTAATGATTATTACTAATATAGATTAAACCATCATGTCACAATTACAACCTTGCGATACATTAAACAAATCCGGTTATTCGTCACAATTTCTTATTTTGTTGGACTAAAACAGGAACAGAAAACTTATGTGGAGGTCAAAGTGCTCAGCGATCACAATAAATAAAGGAATAAAAAGAAAAAGTTGTGGATCTTTTCCATATTGCAGGCTCGCTGTCGGAATTGTAAAAGCTGATATCATGCTAGCAGACCTGCCGGCCTTTACGCGGCTTGGGTAGGAGCGCCGTGTTTAAGATCCGAGGATGCCACGCCAATAGTCACGCCGATAAAATACCTAAAAATAAACCCAGTCTTCTTTTTTTCTCCAAATCGGTATATGAATCTGGACTGACTGCCAGTTGCGTAAGTGTTTTGGTAGCCCCGCCCCCTTCCCCCATGTCACGACAGTAATGTTTTGATTGGTGCTCTTCAGTTTTTCCACTCTCACGCTCCATCAGGGTAAACAGAGAACGCTTTGAGTTCATTAATGTGAAAAAAAAAAAAATGAGATTATAAATCAAGTCAATGATTTTCACACAAGTTTTAAATTTACAAATAAAATCTGAATAAATATTTGCCAATAGAACAAGTCTAGAAACAGGTTTAATAATCATGTACAGTATTTGATTTATAGTGAGTTTATAATAGAAACGTCGAGTTATCTTCACGTATATTCGAGATATTTTCACTCGTTAGCGTGACATTTTTACAGCATTGAACGGATTGCACTGAAAAAAACGTGAACATTTTGACTCAAGAAGTGTCAAATCTAATGTTTTACAAATCATTTTATTGCTAATGATAAACGGTTTCATCAGTTCAAGCCGTGAAAACGTCGTTCAGATGAGAAATCTGTAAAATGGAGGACTAGGCTTTCTCCTTCTTCAGGGCTGGCAGGTCTGTGATAGCGAGTAAACAGCCTCCAGCGCAGCCCGCAATCTTAGTCTACAGAATATTCTGACATAAATGTTTCACGTTTACAACCTTATTACAATTCAGTACAAAAAAGTTCACTAATTTCCAGTGTGTGAATACGTTACCTGTGAAATTTACCTGTCTTCAGCCTCAAATGTGCATTCTGCTGTACTGTAATGTACAAATTATTCGCACGCACACACACAGCTTTATACTTCATATGTTTAGTTGAGCCAATCAGTAATCAATGAAGATTAATAACACACCAATAAGTACTCATTTTCCTCCTTTAGCTTGCATACTAACTCCACATCTTGAACGTTAGAGACCGTCTACGTGCTGCTGAAAAGCTGCTCTAATAAACGTGTGATCGGATAGGACAAATAACACCCATCCAGATGTAAAATATCAAGTTTAAGATCAATCCTTAGAGAAAATATTGGCCAAACATGAAATGTAAACAAAGATTTCCTCTTTTTCTTTTTTGGTGTCTGAATTTTGCAAATGTGGCTAATAATTAACACTTGTAACCAAATTCCACCTCTAAATTAACATCATCGCACCACTCAGCCAGCTTCATGGAGGTGTTTAATATCTCCTAAGCATTTATGAGGGTGTTTTCCCCTGCACGTCCCAGCCAGCTCTACCATCACGTGACCGCTACCATTAGGGAGGGTGAAGGCTGTCACGTGCGTCCTCCAGCTAAACACGTTATTTCAAACGGCTGCTCATGCTGCATCACAGGGCGGTGTAACACTCTGAGTAAAGCGCTGTCTGCCCTCTTCTGCATACCTGAGCTCGCACGTCTATGACTGGATAGTGTGATTGACAGGGAAGAGATAATTATCCTTCCACACGAATAATATCACTCTCCAGGACTCGCAGTCTGACACCCAGTCTCACACTGTTCTTTATTAAAAAAAAGGCATTAAATCCAGTTGTAGCTTCACGTTCCATTCTTCCTCTGTACAGTTTTATGTTGCTTCAACTTGAGCAAGAGGTGTGGCTTTTTAATTGGGATTGGGATGATAATGCAGCTCACATCTGCTGTATTCCGCGATTATGATTATGAGTATTAATTTAGACAAACTGGTGGCTGGAAGTTTCCATTTGTAGCTCCGGAAGTTCTCTTCAGACGCCAAACACTTCCTAAATGATGGAAATGAAGAGGAAACCTCTGTACATGTGTTTCCTGTTGATTCTATTTCATTTGTTTGAAAACTAATGAGCTTTACAGAAATCCAAAAGGTGGCGGTGGCGAGGAAAAACGTACTGAGATGACCTGAAGAAAGCCAGGTAGGATTGTCCATCATCAGCGTGTAGAAGAGTAAAGACAAATGGTACGGAGTGTGTTTACAGGAGCTTCAGTATGAGCAGATTGTGTACGAGTCCTGAGCTTCAGAACAGTCTTTATGATTACAGCAGCACAAATACACCTTTAAAGAAAAAACAAAAATCAGGAAAAAAAAGATCATCTGTATTTATATTGGTGGTGGATGTTAAGCCGTTTATCTCCTTTAAACAATATAAAATATTTATAATTATTAAAAAAAACGCATCGCTCTGCCTCATTAACCGTCTTCGCATGCAGTCCGTGAATATAAAACCGGTCCAGTTTCACTATAACATGCTAGATCAATGTTACAAGTCAGTAGTGTTAAAGATGATGTGCGATACACAGCGTAAATGTGAGTGACAGTTCAGTTTAAAAAAAAAAAAAAAAGTGCCTCCCTTTTCCTCGCTCGCTAAAACTCTGATTAAACGTACAGAGCGAAGGCTGAGGATTTGATTCGGGAAAAGAAAATGCAACAGAAAACATGCGGAGCTGCTATAAACCTGATCTAAAAGATGCCTTGATTAAAGACAAATCTGGTTTAATGGTCCACATTTATCTGCACCGACTCATCACTTACAGTTTAACTTCACACACACAGATGAACTCCTCTTACACACGAAAACAACCTGAGAATGAAAGAATAAAAACAAAATCATGCAAAAAAATCCAAACCTAGCGTTTGTTAATAGTGTTCTCGTAGGCGTGAGACGTGTTAGAAAAGAATGCATTGTCCCTGTTTTTATTTCCTGATATTTATTACCTTTTTATATCTTCAATGCACCTCAGCTTTTTCCCCTTTTGATATTAAAAGAAGAAAAAATAATAAGGACGTGAATGAGTATCAACGCTAAGGTCAGCCACTCCTTTCCCTATGACGATTCACACGTTTAAAGTGACCATGCATGTTTCATATGGGTCTTTGCGTACGAGTGTGCCAATCCTGCAGGTGGCGTTGCAGGTGTTAGAATATAATGACAGTTACCATGGCAACAGGAAGCCGTACCGCGGAGTCATCCAGCTTGGATTGAATTGGTTTGGTTTGACACGGTTCTGTCTGCAGTCTCGCAACCAGCAACACACACACACACACACACACTTTAGTACAACACACAACCCCGAAACTATGCATGTTAACAAGCTGGAAATACTGCCAAAAGATCCTAACCCAAAGCCTTACCCTAAACCTAAACCTAACCCTAACACTAACCCGAGGACTAACAAGGCTGGCGTAGGACGCAAGATGGTGGCTTCCTTACATCATGAGCTGTCGTGTACGTGCTGTGCATACGCGGTTAGACCAACGTGTTCGTTTTTTGCACTTGCCACGTGCATGACATCTATTCGCACCGCAATCACATCCTATTTAGCATTTGTTTGTAAGCCGCCTGGTGTACGCTGAGGCCTGTAGCTGATCAGACTGCGCCTTTAACTGTCCTCAGAACACTGGAGGATCCTTTTTCCTCTGTTTTTAACAAAACAGCAAGATGACAAACAAAAACGGGTTCACTCTAATTAAGAATTATGAATTGGTCATGTGTTGTGGGAAGAATCATTAAAATGCCAAATCTCAGAAGGTGAGGTATCTCTGTACATCATCTGCTGAACTTCCTTATTATTAAAACAGCAGTAATGCTCGTATGGGAAAAAAATGTAAGAATAATGTGTACAAGTTGGGTAAGGCAGGCTGGATTTAATCGTGTGAACTCGACAAGGGAAAGCGCTCGCCCTCTCTCTCTCTCTCTCTCTCTCACCCAGAATCTGCGCTGCAGTTTTCCAGTCCACTCTGAGCTTAATGGTTGTGATTGTCCTCTCTGTAGTTGTGCGTTTTATCAGTTACTTTACATTCATTCTCACTGCTGTGAACCTGGATTTGGAAATAAAGTCGGTATTAAACCCCCTCTCTCACGTGTCCTCAGCTCTGTGTGTGTGTGCGTGTGTGTGTTTAAACTGCTCCAGACTGAAAAACTTCTCTCAAATGACACCTCTAAAGACATGTTATTACACAGATTTATCACCCAGAGGTAATAACAGTCAGTCCTCACTACACGTCTAGTTTTTAGGTTGAATAATAACAGAATTTCCTCTGATGTTAATATTCAGTAATGGTTTTAATTTCAGACCCTGAATTCCCAAAGTCACCTAACTGATCTCATTGTGAAGATATGACACACTAAACAAAAAGTAAAGCAAGAACTTTTTATGGTTTTGTTTCATTATTATTATTATTATTGCAATATTCTGTAAAGGATTGCTGATATATTTTGAAGTGAAATCTTTTACAGTACAATTTAGTTCTCTATAATGTCAGTAAGGTTGGAGTCAGAGGCACAGATCACGTCTTCGCACTTTAAACCTCGCGTTAAACACACACATTATGAATTACACACACTTACCTCATTGATCCTGCTTGGAGGTGTAGGTTCCTGAGACTCACAGGTGTGTAAGTGGTCTTCAGGCACGAGGTACGAAGCAGTGCGATGCTCTGGGCCATGCTCTGCTGGGAAACCTCGAGTCCTGGTATTCATGTAGCTGTTAATTTGACATGTACCCACCTACCTAAACATTGCTGCAGACCAAGTACACCCCTTCATAGCAACAGTATTCCCTAACGGCAGTGGCCTCTTTCAGCAGGATAACGCGTCCTGCCACACTGCAAACGTTATTCAGGAACTGTTTGAGGAACAGGACCGAGTTGACTTGGCCTCCAAATCCCTCCGAGCTCAGTCCGATCGAGCATTGCCTGGCATCCTGTAGAACAGGACGCTTTCTGAAAATAATTACATCCATAGATATAAGCGCACTCTAGTGGTTAGGTACAGCACACCTTCCAAAAACAAGCAAGCAAATGTCTGGTGCCATCTAGTGGTTAGATTCACACGTTCTCTAAATGAACCAACAAACAAATGTAATGTCCCCTGCACTTTTCCCAAACAAATGTCTGACGCCCTCTAGTGGTTTGATACATTTCACCCACACCCACTTGAACCAACCCGCCTCCATCTTAAATGTCTGATGCCGTCTAGTGGTCAGACACAGTGCACCGTCTATAAATAAAGAGTGTATTAAACAGTTGTTCACTCTGGTATAGCTTTCCTTTTGATCATAAATGTTTTATTAAAAGTTGTTAGATAATCTGATGAGGTGCCTGAATTGTAAACCCAAGGACACTTCCTGAATTAGTTGTTCATGAACTCGTCTAAATCGGATCTGGAGCTTGATCACACGACACAGATGTGAAACCCAGCAAACGCTGACAGGAGAATCACTGAAAGCGCTGTGGCCGAATTTATCTTCTGCGTTTCCTGCTGTACTGGGTGATTATTTTAACATGAAATAAAAACCAACACACCAGAATGATACAATATAATTCAATTTTAATTTGGAGAAGCGCAAACGCTGTCAGATTGGCCACTGATCCATACACCTTTATTTCTGTAAAGAAAGTTGTTAAATATTTTTTTTGTACGCGTCTTCTCGCTATACAATCAGGACAGCTACAGCCTCAAAAATCAAACACGGTAAAGAATCAAATAATGTATTTACAAAATATACTCTTTTTTTATAATACAAACTATTACATGCTAAATGATACACCAGACTCCTCCTACACGAATCCCTCCCGCCCCCCCAACCCCAACCAAATTCACCATGTTGGAAAATATCTTGCACGGCACGACATCAGCTCCTGAACGCTAGTCAAACTGTACGAACACGCCGAGCAGAACGTCACCATCCAGGAGTTGCTTATTAATCAGGGGAAGAGAATGGAGAAAACGGGCCAGAAGCTGATATTCTTTCTTCATGGCTTTTTTTTATTACACCATACAGCTCACTCACTCACACACACACACACACACACACACACACACACACACACACACACAAGCGTAATGATTTTAAAGGGTTAAACAAAAACCTGTTGGTTAAATAGAGCGCATTATGATGTGTAGCTACAGACCCAAGTGTAAAATACTCTGATGGTGGAACAAGCAGAATTCCAGACTGTCCAGTGGATTGAAAAACACAAATAAGCAGAAATGAGGCAAGAACGTGAGAAAGGCGAGGATATGAGGGGACGGCAGATACTCGAGCATCAGAGCTGAGAGGAAAATGAGACGCAGCGCAGCGCCGTGATCAGGACAATATACAACGTCGTGGCTGCGCTAATTAGTAAAAAGCTAAAATCTTACATCCTAACACTGCCATTGAGCTAGTACACAGCTTTTAACTCTCCACTTATGAGATTAGACCACATTATATCGATGTCATTTCCTGCCCAAACATGACGTCACGATTGCAATCAAAAATGTATAATAAATTGTAAATTTGTAACTCGACACAGGAATGTGTCTGAATCGGGAGCACACCTGTAGGTTCGGACGTTTTGCTCATTTTTACATTTTTAGCCCCGCCCCCTCATCTTTCCGGAGTCCCCTGCATGGCCACGCCCCTCAAAAACGTGAGCGGTGTCAGTCAACGACAAACGTTGCAACAAAAAAAAAAAAAAAAAAAAGAGTTGAGCCGTGATGAGGAATCATATAGGAGTCGTAATGAGGACTGCTCTGTTACAGCCACAACACTGACCAGTCGGATGGAAAAAGGCACTATTATCGTAGGATGATCGTGATGTGTGAAATCTCTTCGCCGGAAGAACAATCCTGTAATCAAGCTTAACGTTGTATCTGTAGCAAAAGGGAACAGAGCACAGAAATCTTCAACTCATTGCCCACCTCAAACTCTTCTGACTGGAACAGGTTTAGGAACGAGAAGATAGGAGTTTATAGTAAGTGCCGCGCGCGCGAGCTTCAGCCGAACGCAACGCTGTCGTGGAATGATGGACAGACAGCAGAACATCAGCGGAGCGTCAGAGTGCAAATACAGAGAAGAAGGTCCGAGCGGGATAAACGTTCTCCTGCTTTAAGGGGATTTCTCGTTTCAAGCATTCAGGCAGCAGGATTAAACAAAAGCGACTCAAATTAAGTGCTGCAATCGGTTCATTCTCAGGTTTAAAAAAACCCTCCATCTTATGTTTCGTAATTAGTACGATTCGACGCCTCGGAGCACTGATCCATTATTGGTTTTTATTTAAAAAAAAAAAAAAACACTTCACGTGCAGCTCGTCCTACATGTATATTAAACGCTGCTTTATACTAAACCTGACAGAGACGGGGCACTTTCACGTGATATAAAGGCGGAGTAAAAACGCACGAGCAATCAACCAAACAGGAAGCTGATTAATCAGAGATTTCAGTTAAAGCTGGCCCCGTATATTAAAGATGCTGAGAATGAACAGAGAGAAGTGCTCAACAAAAAAAACAACTGATGATGATAATCATAAAAATAATAGTAATAATGACGTGCCTGATAGGCAAGCGTTTGTGCGCATGTTTGGGTTGTACCGAAATCAGTATAATAGGGAGCTTGTGGTCAAACCCTCCGATTTACAATCTTTTCAGTCCGTTCCAATGCAAAGCAAGTGCACGTGAGCGATTTAGGACACCACCGAGTCTCGGGTTCCTGCTTTCCACTTCTTAACAGCCACCACCTGTTAATTTCCAGTGACCCAAAAAACAAACAAAAAACAAAACGTCTCTACTGCTTTCCAATCTTCAACTCGCCAAATTCACTGAAAACTGTGAAAGACTTAAGTGATGTTTGAATATCAAACAGCAGGAGGTTTAATCTGCTCTGTATAGCGTTGGAGCTGGAGGGGTGTGTGTGTGTGTGTGTGTGTGTGTCGAGTCTGTACAGAACGTTTCAGCAGTGTGTGTGTCTGTTTGAGTTGCTCCTTTGCCGGCCCGTGTCTTCAGCCAGTGGTGACGGAGGCTCGCCCTCGCACTCGGACCTGGAGCCGCTCCTGCAGCTGGAGATTCGCCTTGCGGCTCGACATGTGCGCTCGCCACCCAGATTCACGTACTGCTCGTGTTCCTGCGCTGGATCAGCATCCAGGGGGAACGTATGCCGCTCCCACGGCTGCACAGGCTATGGAACAGCGATGGAGGAATGAGCAACTGAGCTTACGCTGCAGCACAAAGCTTACACAGTCACACAAACTATATATATATATATATATATATATATATATATATATATACACACACACACACACACAACTCAAACTATATAAAATATCTATCTTGTGTGCGTCATC
>JAQQZX010000021.1:2181998-2192148 GCA_030068355.1 Notoglanidium maculatum | reverse complement strand
CCCCCGGGTGTTGCAGTCACACACGATCATTAGTGCAGAGTCATGATGACGCTTCACAGCACAGAGTAGGAAAACAAGATCCGAAACCTCGCTCACGCACGCGCGCACACACTACACGACAATCTATTCAGCTCTCTATCACACACCATGTCTGGGTCCTATTCTGTAAAAACCTATGGACTGTCCCTCCATCCCTCTGTCCTACGGCCTGTCCCCGTCCTTCTGTCTTATGCCCGGTCTGTCCTTCCCTCTGTTCTACGGTCTGTCCCCATCGGTCTGTCCTTCCGTCTTACGCCCTGTCCATCCCTCTTTCCTACAGCCTGTCCCTCTATACTATAGCCTGTATGTCTGCCCCCGTCCTACGGCCCGCCCGTCTCTCAGCCACTGGGGGCAGTGTCTTAGCAGCTCTGATAGTGAATGTGTGTAACACATTTTGTCACAGAAACTATTCAAGAGAATGAAATGTAGTTCAACAAGACAGACAGTCAGAGAGAGAGAGACAGAGAGAGAGAGAGAGAGAGAGGATGTGAGAGATTTTTAACACCACAGACAGCCCAACACACAGGGATATTAAATAAGCACAGATGGCCCTGACAGAACGTGCGTGTTGCTCTGAGAGTGTTTGTGCATTTTTCATCCAGGAACAGGAAGTTCTAACAGGAAGCAAGGAGGAGGCAGGAAGTAGCAGTAATCACTCTCTCTCTTTATGAAGCTCACACACAGCCCAACAGACACACACACAATTACAATATGGTGTAGCTAATTGCTTGCTAGTAGTTACTGTAATCATTTTGCAGTTGCCATAGAAACAGCTAATTTGTGAGCCTGATAAAGTACACAGCTCCAGTTTTGTCGTTAATTTCTTAATTAGTCACACACACACCTTTCTCAGGAAATGTCTGAAAGCTGAGTGATAGTGAAGCAAAATATAAACACAGGAAATCAGGCCTGATCACATGTGGGGGAGGCATCAAAGCTTAATACTCACACTCACACACACACACACACGAGATCTCCAGGAAAGAGCAAGAGGGAATTCACTGATACCAACACAGCCAAGTAGAGGTGTAATACACTGAACAACTACAGCAGTGTGTGTGTGTGTGTGAGACAGCACTGACGGGGCGGCTCTGCAACTCATTTTAAAACACTTAAGGCTCTACAGATGGTTCTGCAACACCCACACACCCAATACACACACATAGATGAAAAAAGGAGTTAGAGAGTCAGTGAGAGAGAGAGAGTGAGAGAGAGAGAGAGAGAGAGAAGTGTGTGTGTGTGTGTGTGTGTGTGTTGCAGCAGTAAAATGCAAACTTGTTGGCGATCAGTGTTGAGAAACAAATCCAGTATTCAGATGTGAAACCGTAAACGCTGATGAACACCAAAAACATCCTCTGCTGAGCTTTATTTACAGAAATACCCTGCTGCAGGCTGACGGGGCTAACGTCACGCTATACACACGCTACACACACACGCCCAGGTACCCAGAGTTCAGCACCACATGTGTACCCGATGACGTGGGCTGAGAGATGGGGTTTATACAACTGACTGAACACACACACACACCCTCTTAATGTAGAGGATAGAGTCTGAGTTTTGATTACGATTCAAGCTTACTTGAGACACATTTACACTTTCCAGCCATGCGCACGCACGAGAACTGCTGCATTCTCTCCTTCTACCATTAAAGGTAAACTGTAGTGTGTGTGGGGGCCATGCTTCGGTGCACACTGAGGAATCAACATGTGTATTTGTCTGAATGTGTGTATGCACAAGAACTCACGCACACACAAATTTGTAATTTGTCTTCTAAATGACTCATCTGATAAGATGTTCAAACAAAAAAAAGAACGAAAACACACACAAACACGTCCAAACACTGGAAAGAACTGCAGGTGGTGTGGGGGAGGGGTAAAATGGTAAACACCAAAAAACACAAATATTTAAATGACTTTAAAAACCTGACGATGTTTTGCACGTCACACAGGAATGCACTCAAAACACACCCAAAAAAAAAAAGCTTTATTTTATTATTTTTCAAAACAAAAGGGGAAAAAAAAACCCAAGTGAATCAGCAGCCGCGCAGGGGTTTTGAACTCTGATATTCACCAACGCGCTCCGGAAGCCCCGCCCCTTTCCCCCATCTCACAGCAGTAATGTTATGGCTTGTGCTTGCGGTGCGACACACCCGGAGGAACGCGCTATCTACCTTCTTCCACATACATGAGCTCACAGATGCTCACGATTGGCTAGAGTCGCTGTGATTGACAGCTGAGAGAGAGTAAGCCCCTCCCACCCAGCTAGCACAGCCAGGTTTGCTCTTAGTCATGCACGGATGGCTACCTAAAGTTCCGGTTCCAGGAAAGAAAGAAAAAAAAGTCGCAAATCCAATTCCAGTCTTTTCAGGCTCAAATAAAGGTCGTTCTTTTTTCTCTCGGATATCCGAGCCACATTTTCTGCTGGTGTCGTCCCGATACTGATGATCCTGGGAAAGGAATCGGTGCCACCTCTAACAAAAACCGTGAGCTTGCGAGCTCTGCGCTCGCACGCGTTACAATAAAACAGCAACGTTACCATGACGATGTAGACAATCGGCACACTGTTGTTCAGAATGTGGCTACAAAACTGACATGAGACTCAGAGGAACCTGGACTCGTTATCTTTTCACGAAGGTTAAATATCTTATAAGAACACTGTGTCTAGGACTCTGCTTGTGAGAATGAATAAACAACAACAATCTTCAGTGAAGCCACTTGCACACTTTTCATGACTCCTTTTCCTGAGAAAGACCACAGGAGAAAAAGAAGAAGAAGAAAAAAAAACAAAAAAAAAAAAAACAAAGAGCAGCAGGCTTATTCACTCTGTGTTTATGCTTCTCTCTCGCGCGCGCACACACACACTTTCCCTCGCTCCCACACACTCTCACAGAGGACTCCTTTCATTCTGGCCCAGGCGCTGCAGGCGCTGCCAGGTACAGATGATAGAGAGAACCCAAGAGAGCAAAAGAGAGAGAGAGAGAAGGAGAGGAATAACGACCAGAAATGCAGTGTTACAACCAAATCTGCAGACAGTTTATACCTCTTTTCTCTGCGTTATCCATTGAAAAAGTTTGCGCAAGGACAGCATCACCGTCACGGAACTTGCTGGCGCTGCATCACGGCTACGCGTTTACTCAAGAACGCCATTGTGTCATTTGTACATTTACAATGTTGCTACATACATACATATAATAAATGTGCATCGTGTGTTCGAGGAACAAGCACTTCTGACAAAACCAGTCTACGGAAAACAGAGAAATAAACCCTTAGTGACCAGGTGTATCCATGCGATCTGCGCAGGACTGCTGCAGCACGTACCACGATCTAAAATCAGAAATACCAAGATCTAAAATACCATTTGACGTAACCTAATAAACACTTTAATACAACCCGTAACTATGTAACAATGTAACCTGTACCACTAAAAGCATGCAACTCTGAAACACCTGAAAGGAAAGTAACCTGTAACAGTGGAAAAACAACACTAAATCGATCAAACAGAGGAGGCTGTAACAAGGTAATGCAACATTATGATGTAAATGTAACCTATAGATGTAACCATTACAATGTAACCAGTAGCACTAAAACAGCTGTAACCTGGAACACTGCAAGATTAACTACAATCATTAACCTGTAACGCTTAAAGTAATGAAGTAACAAAGCACTGAGTTGATCTAACTTGTACCAATGTAACCTGTGAAACTATAACACTAACATGTAACGCTTAAACAAAGAACAATGGAACATACCAGTAAGCAGATGTAACCTGAAGCAAATGTAACCTGTAAAATTACAACAATCTAACGTGTAACGCTAAGACAATGTAGCGCAATGTAACAATGCAACATTAGAACAATGTAACCTATACCACTAAAAGAATGTAACCTGTAACGCTTAAATAAAACAATGTAACATAGCAGTAAGCTGATGTAACCTGTAAAATGACAACAATCCAACCTGTAATTCTAAGACGATGTAACTTGTAACAGCGCAACATTAGAACGATGTGACCTGTAATGCTTAAATAAAACAATGTAATGTAGAAGTAAGCTGATGTAACCTGTAACAATGCTAAAACGATGTAACCTGTAACAAAACTTGGGCTGGGCCCTTGAGCAAGGCCCTTAACCTTCACTGTTCACTTGTATAAAATAAGATGTATGTAAGTCGCTCTGGATAAGGGCGTCTGCCAAATGACATAAATGTAAATGTAAAACAGAACAATGTAACCTATACCACTAAAACAAATGTGACCTGTAACGCTTAAGTAAAACAATGTAACGTAGCAGTAAGCTGATGTAACCTGTAACAATGCTAAAACAATGTAACCTGTAACAAAACATTAGAACAATTTAACCTATACAGCTAAAACAAATGAAACCTGTAAAAATGCAACATTGTTATAATGTTACAATGTAACCTGTAGTCCTAAAATGCAGCAATCTGCAATAATGTTAATATTACAGTTTACTGTAGCAATGAAACATAACACTAACAATGTAACAACGCACTAACAAGATGTAATTTGTATCCATGAAAACACTGAACCGTAACAGTGTAATCTATACCACAAACATTTTGTCCTAAAAGACTGAAAACCATAATAAAGCGACCTTTAACAATGCAATGATGCAACACTGAAACAATTTGCACATTATAGCCAAAAGTTTGCGCACCCCTTGAACATCCCAGACCAAACATGTTCCCCTGTCACTGTTATAATGCACTCCACTCTTCTGGGAAAGCTTTCCACTACATGTTGGAGAGTGGCTGTGGAGACTTGTGTTCATTCAGCTACAAGAGCATTAGTGAGGTCAGGTACTGAGGTCATGCTGGAACAGGTTTGGGGCCTCTTAGTTCCAGTGAAGGGAAACTGTAATGCTACAGCATACAACGACATTCTATACAATTGTATAGGACTGCACATGGGTGCGATGGTCAGGTGTCCACATACTTCTATAGTGCATTTCTAAGGCTGCAGCCCACGTCTCGACGCGTCACACGGTGTTGCAGCTGAACATGTAAATGTCTCAGCTTTTATTCCCAAAATAGTCACGATACAGCATAGCGCAGGAAGAGAAAATGTGCACAGAGTTCTGTTTAATGGTGTATTTCTCTCCATCGGAGCGTTTCCTCCTGAAGGTCACTCGTTATAAAACACTCCACAGCCATTAAGAAAGAAAACACACACACGCAGGCTTGATAATCACTTTCTAAATCCCACACAGGGTCAAACTGTACCGCTTACTTAAAACAAAAAAAAAAGAAAAAAAAAGAGAAAGTGAAGAAGAAGAAGTAGTGTGTTTGAATAATTCAGATGTCCTGCGCTACACAGAGTACATGCCTGAAATTCTGGGAAATAACGACCGTTCAGTGAATCCACTTTCAGCTGTAAAACGCCTGCGGGGGGTCAGCCGGCTGCTCCGATCGATTTATTCTTCCTGTATGGCCATTTACGGCGCGGAGACTGAAACCGCACCGATCTCTCCGCGCGCTTAAAATCAACGTTTGATCAGGGTGAAGGAGAAAAGGTCAAACGCATGAAACATCACTTTCACCTGAATTGAGACGAACATGACGGCCGTCGGTGCAGAAATCCTAGTTTTCACATTGTTCTCTGAACGTCTGTTTTTTTTCCCCACTTTAGTCTGTCTCTCTGCAGATGAAACCGCGATGTCGCAATTAGAAGCTTTGCTGCTTCCTCCACATGTGCTGCGTCGTACAAAAAATCAGGAAGCGTGTAGAATAAACCCTGAGTCTGCAGACTGTAGAACTCACTGTATCACACAGCAGTGACATGTAGCTGTACGACTACATTGGCGAGAAAAACAAAGCAGAAGGCTTGGCGTAAAATGAAACGTATTCGGATTGGAGAGTAATGTGATGAGCTGATAAATGAAAGCGAGAGGCATCAATCAATAGCCTTTCTTATATCGCTCCATTCAAATAAAGATTACTCCTGACTACATCCAGCAAACACTGAAACAAAACTCGGAATTCCTACTCAGGAACTAAACCCCCAGGTTCAGCAAGTGGCGTCACAATCAACATGACTCCTCACGACATCATCAGTAAACAAATCAGCACTTTATATCTGTAAATGAGCTAATACTGTACACACAAGCATTAGCATGAGCTCAATCAACGCCCAGACACGGTCGCTTGTTAGATCTGGAACACCGATGCTATGGTTTGTTGTTTTGAGAAGAGTGTTTTTACACTTTTTTTGAGGTAATTTTTGTTGAATTTCTGTCTTTTAATGGAATGAGATTTTTCCTTAAATACTTTTACCTCAGAGTAAATTGTTTTACCTCAGAGTCACTTGTCAGCTAGCGCGTAGCTAATTCTAGACAGATTTTCATCCACCCCTTCTCTAAAACACTATCTTTGGGAGACAGTGTATTTTTCATCCCATGGTTAAAGGGTGAAACAAACACACACACACACACACACACACACAGTGAACAGGTGTAACCACATGGTGCAGAGCAGAGCTGCAGAGTCAGTGTTATTTCCTCATGCTGCAGATGAAGGAAACACAGATCCTCACACACGGACGCGTACTGTACGCCGAGTAAAAGAGGAAAAAGGAACGACTGAGCAACAAATCGAGAGTGAAAGGAAGGCAGACGCTAACGGTTTTTTCCCTGACCTGCCCCGTTATTAGATGAGTCACAGTGTTTACTTGTTGGACAGCCGTACACAGTCGCGCATGTGAAAGCTACAAACTGTGGGAACGTTGCAACTGCACAACAAAGCAGCCTGCATTCTGGTGCTGTGCTCCAACACTCCCTCAACGACTCTCCCTCACCACTCCGGAGTGTAACACCTGCACGGCACAGGCGGGTAGCCGAGGGAACAAAAGGTCAAACCCTTGCGCACTTTCGCAAAAGTTTTTATTTAGCCATGCTTAGCTTCGTCCACACAGATGCACTACACTGAAGCACAATTATTATTTTTATTAGTCATGTTCTTCAGTGTGTAACGATGATGGATGATATTTACAGAATCAAGAAAATGCAGGTATGAAAGGCCAATGATACAGAGTGAAGTCCAGGACAAAACCATCAATAAATCTCTGCGGCTAGCACAACACACACGTTACACAGTTAAACTAATCCAGCGCGAGCTAAACTTGAAGAGTGCTATAATTCTAGGATATATTCAAGGATTATATACTGTTTGCTTTTCCTTCGTCTGTATTAACACGCTGGCCTGGCTAACTATCTCACGCTATGTTACGATGTTATCTAACCCGATGTTATACATGATCTGGCGTTAGCGAACACTTTATCCTAAGTAGGTTTGTGTGCGAGCATGTGACTGGGGAGCGGAGTGGAGCTTTAACTCGCCCAGTGGGATGGTGAATAACGTTATTCTTACTGAAAAGGAGTTACTGCAGAGTAAGTGTGTGCATGTAACGATGTGACCTCTAATAACCTCTACTGTGTTGCTAATAAAGTGATTACGGGGCCTTTAAGAAACAGACAGACGTGTTTAAAACCGAGGCCGAACACAGAAAATCTGAGAGCATCCTAATTTTTCATCCTGACAGAAAACAAAACAAGTCAGCCATGTCTTATTACACCATATCATTTTAATCACATCTGACCAGTGTCATTTTAGTGTGTGTGTGTGTGTGTGTGTGTGGAACAATGTGGCCACAGCCATTTCCATGTCAAATTCTCCAGTATCTAATATCCAAACTATGGCTGGAGCAGCTGCAGTGTACGAGGCGAGTGCAGAGGTCCTGCTGGCTTTAGGTGATATGAGACGTCTACACACGGACAGACTTCACTACAGAGGTCTCTGGTGAAGTTCTTTACATCAATAAATATTAGCTACTTCATAATCAAGCCAAGACATATGAGTAGAATAAGACCTCATGGGTGACACTCGATAAGCCACACGCTTTCAATCAGCGTCAAACAAAACCGTATTTGTGACTTTGCTTTCGTTTAGAACAGTAAACAGATTGTCCTGAAAGTTACAACCTGACAATCTATTTTTTGTGGAGTATTTAGCTTGGAGGTTATGCTACTGTAATCTCTAAGAAATAAAGATCACTTGGTTTCATATTTTGTTTCCCAGCACAATGAAATTAAGACATTTTCAAGCATGAGCCAAATCTGTAAATTATGGTTTGGGTGTACTTACTTAAGCAACATGCATAACTTACCAAAATCACTTGCTCAAGTTACCTTACTAACATTCTTACTTGCTAACCTTACCCAACTAGCATGCATGCTTAACTTTTTAACTTACATACCTAATGCAATTACTTAACTAAATTATTTATTTACTTAACTAACTTGACCAAATTTCTTCCTTGCTTACCTTACTAACTTCTTTACTTACCTTAGCGCCTTACTTACTTACCTAACGTACATACTTCCTAACAATTCCTTAACTTAGTAAATTAGCTAAATAATTGACTTAACTTACCAGAGTACTTTATGTACCCTCCTTACCTTACTTAACATAACTAACCCAAATTACTTACACTAACTAACTTATTTACTGACTTTACATAACTTTATATACTTTACATAATATTCTTAACTACTTAACGTTTAAATTATTAGCATAATAATTACTACAAAGCAGTGACTGATGGATGTGAAGGAATGAAGCGATCAAGGAAAACGCTACTGCTAGTAAACGCTACACGGCGCAGGGGGCCTCCCGTCCGCCCGCCGCCACCCCACATGTATGTAGCAGAATACATAGGGCTCTAACGGTACACGCAGGAGGGAGAACACTGTGTATATAAATGGAAATGCAAATATCAGATGCTGTTTAAGGACCACTAAAGCCTACATGTCCTTCTTAGTGGTGCATTTAATACACCAATTATTTTAATTTGTATACTTTCTGCATTTTGAGGTTGTTCTGTGATTTGGAACTTTTGTATTCTTATTAAAAGTCATATGGTATAGCGAAGAGTCACAGTGATGCGCTTCCAGTCCTGTCCAGTGTCCGTTACTGCTCCCTCCATCCAGCGATTGAAGGAGTGAGTGAGAGAGAGCGCGAGTGTGAGGGATGGAGTGAGGGAAGTCGTGAGAGTGAGTGAGTGAGAGTGAGGGAGTGAGAGTGAGTGAAGGCGTGAGTGAGAGGGAAGGAGTGCAAGTGAGGGAGTGAGTGAGTGAGGGGGAGTGAGTGAGAGTTAGGGAGTGAGAGGGAAGGTGTGCGTGTGAGAGAGAAGGAGTGCGTGTGAGGGAGTGAGGGTGAGGGAGTGAGTGTAGGTGTGCATGAGGGGGTGAGGGTGAGGGAGTGAGTGAGTGTGAGCGAGTGAGTGAGTGAGGGAAGGAGTGAGTGTGAGAGGGAGGGAGAGAGAGAGAGGGAGCGAGTGAGAGGGAGAGAGAGGGAGTGAGTGTGGGAGTGAGACGGAAGGAGTGAGTGTGAGGGAGTGAGTGAGTGAGTAGGAATGAGTGAGTGAGGGAGTGAGTGTGAGGGAAGTCGTGAGAGTGAGTGAGTGAGTGTGAGTGTAGGCGTGAGAGTGAGTGTAGGCGTGAGAGTGAGGGAGTGAGAGTGAGGGAAGGAGTGAGTGTGAATGAAGGCTTGAGAGTGAGGGAGTGAGTGAGAGAGAAGGAGTGCGTGTGAGAGAGAAGGAGTGCGTGTGAGGGAGTGAGTGTAGGTGTGCATGAGGGAGTGAGGGTGAGGGAGTGAGTGAGCGAGTGTGAGTGAGGGAGTGAGTGTGAGCGAGTGAGTGAGGGAAGGAGTGAGAGTGAGAGGGAGAGAGCAAGAGGGAGTGAGTGTGGGAGTGAGAGGGAAGGAGTGAGTGTGAGGGAGTGAGAGGGAGGGAGTGAGTGAGAAGAAAGGAGTGAGTGAGAGGGAGTGAGCGGGAGGGAGAGGGATGGAGTGAGACTGAGGGAGCGAGTGAGTTCAGTCACAGCACTATATCCATAAATACCCCGCAGATATAAACACCACAGAGTGGTTTTGTAACCGCTGGCCTGTTCAGATGTCACACTTTTAGTTGGCTCACAAGTCTGCGCCAGTGATTGGTGTGTTATAAACCCTCTCAGCCACACCGTCTCTCACACACACACACACACACACACACACACACACACACACACACACACACACACACACACACACACACACAC
>JAQQZX010000021.1:2150742-2161096 GCA_030068355.1 Notoglanidium maculatum | reverse complement strand
AGAAGAACGAACATTAGAGCAATATTAAAAGCGGCGAGGTATTCGAGACGTTATCAGTGCGCGGGCGGGCGAGCGGGCGGGCGAGCGAGCAGACTGTGCAGTCACCACACACTGATCTCTTCCACATGTCTGAAACATTCCCAGCTGAGCCACTTAACTCACAAACACCCATTAAAGTCCGTTTCATTACAAAGAGCTCGCATACACACACGTTTACAGAAAAAAAGGGGTCTTTGTCTGGCTGTACAGCAGCCATTTGGAGTGGATTTAATAATAAACGCTGAGGATGAGTTACAGGGGCGTGTCCTGAATGGGAGCCGCTCAGCCTCGCACCGATACCCGATGGAGACCGAAACACAAAATCCTGCAGCAAACTGTCCCCGAGAGGCACCCCAGCATTCTCACAGGCGCTGTCCTGGCTCCAAAAACACTCGGTGTTGGGCTGCTCCGCAAAAACGATAATCACCGACGTGGCGGTGCGACGCCGCTGCCTCCGGTTCCTCTCACACCACAGCATTCTGCCAGCCATTACGTTCCAGTTAACTGGTTTATAGTTACGCTGAATGTTGCAAAACATCTGCGAGAGGAGTCAGTTCCTGTTCTCGCTGCCGTTACAGCAGCTATAAACGGTCTTTCCTTCATCAGCCTCTCTGCTTTTCTCTTTCCATACGAATAAGGAAAGAAATTCCCGCAGCTTGCTACGTCACGGAGAAACGGCAAAAGAAAGCAGTCCTGAAGAGGGCGGGGGAAAAAAAAAAAAAAAAAAAAAAAAAAATCAAACGGCTCCTTACAGAAAACTTCACCATCTCGACGATTTTTTTGAGGCGTTTAATAAAACGAGTGCATTAATGACCCTGCTGCGGTCACGGGAAATTAATCAACACCTTCGGACCAATCAGAACGCAGAACTGAGGAAAAAAACCTGGTCAAGTAAACTTTACCATCTCTGCGGTTCTAGTCGCATTCGAAACGTTTCTAAACAACATTCGCCATTTGCCGTTTTTCGGCAATATGATCTCCGTTCTGCAAGAACCGTGAATTCCCGCCGACGGCGAGGGGACAAACCGATCGGGAGCGTTCCACACAGCCGGAGAGCTGCAGATAGACGAGGCGGAGCGGCCTTCAGCGGAGGGAAGCTTTACGCAAATCAGGGGACGGTCTGGGGGACGGTCTGGGGGTCACTTCCTTCACACCACGCTGTTGAACATTATCCATGCTTTTAGGCTTTGCTGCTACTCGCAGCGGTCATTCCCTCGCCGTGTTCGATTTCCCCAAAACAAAACGACCCTGGTGGGGTTTTGTGGCCACAAACAGACGAGTCAGTGATGAAGAGCAAACGCTTTGGTTCACACACCGGAGCAGTGACACAATCTTGAATATACTCAGATTTATGCAGCTTTTTTCTTCTTAGTGCTCAGAGAACAAGATACGACAATTTTTACTTGCCTGTGAACAGAACAAGACTTTTTCAAGCTTGAAATTAGTACAATATATACAGAAATAGCTTTTAGGAATCATATGTCTGGTTTGTTGTAACGGTGGAACAGGAAATATCAGACAAATGTGATGGTATTCAAGACATTTTCACTCACTAAGATGCCATTTTGTGATTCCGGTAGAAGAAAGTGTGGAACTTTTGTCCCTTTTTGTGTAAAACGTGGACACAAGTTAAGCAACGTCCTTCACCAAGGCCTTTCACCGTACCCAACTTGCATATAAATCAGGAACAGAGTGTTCCTTTTCCCATTTCCTGTCCTTTACTCCGCTCTCTTCCCGTTTTTACAAAGTACATTATACATGCGCTAAAAAGCAATCGTTATACAAAGCAGCAGCGAGCTGCAAAACAAAGCAACA
Organism: Notoglanidium maculatum; assembly: GCA_030068355.1. NCBI lineage: Eukaryota > Metazoa > Chordata > Actinopteri > Siluriformes > Auchenoglanididae > Notoglanidium > Notoglanidium maculatum. Next base: position 2,159,242 of record JAQQZX010000021.1, on the reverse strand, counting down.
ACTGAAAAACCTGTCTAGGTAGAGCTAGCTGATTCACTAACGTCAGCCAGATGTGTGTCACTTAGCTGGTTACTGCTAGCTGACAAACTAGTCCTGGTGTTTCCATTTTTCTGTTCAACCAGGTTTGTTTTGGTTTTGCAAAACAGCAGTGAAACAATGACATGCAATTAAAGTCTTAGCCTGTTGTCAGGTGTGTTTTGTTAGCGACCTAGCATTAGATCGATGTTCTGACCCCGTTTACACTTGGTATTAAAATGCGTCTCGGGTGATCTGATCACAACTGGACAGCGATAAGTACAAGTGTAAACGAGCTCCAAAGTGCATCCGCTCAAACCACTTGGCGAGGTGGTCTGGGACGCATGTAACCACATACCTTCTGTAGTGTAAACGCTGATGCGTCCGCAACACGGATGTAACAGCAAAATACGTCATTAATGCTGAATGCGGAGGTTGTTTTGGTGACCGCGCAGCACGCTAGAAAAAAACGGAGAGGAGCAGCGATGTCCGTGGTTGGAGAGCAAGAAAATAAGGAAGGTATGTTGAAGGTTTTCCATTTACTCATTTGGTCCTTTAAATTCAGATAAGTTCCTGGATCCGCCATGTTGCGGCGGCGTGAAAGCGGCGACTGAAACCTTTACGCAACGCATGCACGGTGCACTGGAGGCTGCACTCTTCAAACCTACACGCAACCAAAGAAAGATTTTGTGGAGGAGTGCGAGGAAGACAGAAAGGCCTGCAGTTAAACACCTTCCAGCAACTTATTCATAGAGCATCCGTTTCCCACTTACAGCTCGCCGGGCTTCGAAAGGAAGCGACAGGAATAATTACACGCAGTTCGGCAGCTGACAGCCAGATCCTCGAGCCGCAGCTCAGAACACGTCAATACGACGACCGGAATGATGGAGCTGCGATGATTTATTGCTGTGAGGAGTAAATATCACAATACGCTGCATGATGCATATTAAAGTTGCGCGCATACCGAAAACCAACGAGTTCCGTTACACACACACACACACATATAAGGAATCCCACACCTGCGGGGGGCTGTTATAGGAAAATAATCAACAATCAGGTGAAGCAGAGGTGCAGGTACCGTTTACAGTTACATTCCATGTTAGGGAACGTCTATGTGTTAGCATAGCGGCTATAAGCGACAGGAAAGCAGAAAGCATAAAATCCCCTCTTGTGGAAACGTACGTTAGCGTGACGCGACAAAGCGCCGACACTGGAGACTCCTTCCGTAAACGCTAAATGAACGTCTCATCGCCATATCGACGATTGAACGCTTTTTTTTTTTTTAAATACGTTCACGTGGAGCAACTTCCTGTTGCTATGGAAACCCTATCGTATTAGAACACCACGTTAACGTAAACCCGTGATTCTCCCATCAGAGTCGCGCTGTTACAGAAACTTAACACCTGCTGAGCAATCAGAATCCAGAGCTCAGCATTTTTTGGTATAATTTCATAAAACATCAGATGAAACTTAGAACATTATCCAAAAAAAAAAAACCCTCTTTGGTGATGTAATGTTTAACATTTATGGACGTAATCCGCACCTGTAAAAGTCACGCGCTTTCTACGAAGCGTCTCTCAGCGTATGAGATCAGGAGATTGTGCGGTTCTCGCTCAGCTGAAATAATGCTGATTTATTTGATTAGCATGAAAAGGACAGCGAGGCAGAAGTGAAAACGAACCCTTCTGGGTGTGTCATTTAAAAATCCCACAGAGAGTTAACAAGTCATACGTTCAGACGAACACGGCACCAGGAAAAAGCCAAAACACACACGCAGCGGAGGACGCGTTCCAGCCGGGGCGAGTGCATCACCCTGAGAGGAATTACAACACTGACCTGTTACATAACATCCTGCCAGGATCGGAGGAGATTTAAACGAGAGGAAAACGACAAACCGGTGGCCATAAAGAACACAGCGGGTTACGGGGAGCAGTCCAGGGCGTGACCTGGCTCCTGGAAATGGTTTAGGGAGGTTTAGGGGCGGGGTGGAATGTTAAAAAAAAAAAAACAACGTGTAATAACTAGTGTTTGTTTTGAGTGCCGTATCGACGAGGAAAAGCTTGAAAAGGCTGCGGGAGCGACGAGCTGCGGAGCCGAGAGCTCGATGAATCGACCTCTGCTTATTGAATTCACTTAAAGGCCAGCTCGAAGCCGAGGCCTGAAAGGAAAGACGAGAAAGAAAACCACAAGCTGGGGCATGTAACGAATGAACAGGCTCGTTTTAGCAAGAGCTTCAGAAACCACACACAAAAAAAAAAACAAAAAAACACAACAACAAGCAATTTTTGCTTTTTTTTTTCTTCTCCCAACTCGGTCAAACTGCGGAGGCGAAGTACTAATCAAAAGCAAACACGTTTAAGTGCAGATCGTAATCAGCTGAAGTAAAACCGACGCGCCGTCTGGAGCTCAGCGGTGCAACGTTGTGCAGCAGCGCGAACGCGACGCTACAGATAAACAACAACAACAACAACAAAAAAAGATTCCTGGGGGACGTTCGGGGGGACAAGCTTTATGTTCGTCTGGCGTGAGGATGTGCGAAGGTTCAGACGTTACAGGGTGGAAAAGTACAGAGTGTGTAACTCTAACCACAGGTGGAGCTGGGAGACGTGTGCTGTTTAAAACGGGACCCAAACACACAATCGTACTCACACTCACACACACACACACACACACACACAGAGAGTAAACGGTGCATATTTATATATATATATTTAATAGAGTTTATGAGGGTCGATGGCTCATGTCGGGGCTTCGGCGGCGCGGTGCGGCTCATCAGAGCAGCCCAGGAAGGAAATTAAGGATAAATATGGAAATTATGTAACAGCCTGTTTAAACTCGGAGCCTCGTTCGGTGTCGAAGCGAACAGATATTACGCCGTTTATAAAATACGTTAGATTAGGTCGTAGCACGAATGTTATTTTGAGATGATCCTGAAACGTCTCGAAGGTGGATCTGAATCATCACGCGCTCTACAACAGCGGATTTTATTTATATACATGTAGAAATAAATTAAATAACGGATAAATAATACTCCAGAGGGTAAACCGTGGCGTGTCCATGCTTCACCCTGAACTGCACCCAGGGGCAACAATAAAATTACAAATATATACACATACATGTACACACACACACAGCCCTGCTGACCTTGTGTGTTATTTTATATACCGGTAAAGGTCAGGATATCAGAACGAGCATCAATATTAAAGGTGTGAAGGAGGAAGAATAACCGAGATTAAAATTTAATCTGAGGATCACTGGTGTGGAGGCGGGACTGGGAGAGGAGCCGCCGGGGAAAGGGTGCTTTTACAAAAAATAATCATCATTTGTATTATTATTTTTATTCCATCTAAGTGCTGTTGGCTCGAAATGAACCTTTAAAAGCCTGGAATAAAGGCGGTGAGCAGTAACTGGGGTGTGTGTGAGGAGGACCAGGACTTACAGGCGTTATGACGCGTTATGAGCCATAAACAGGCGGATTTCAGGCAGAAATGAGGAGGTTTTATGACTCGACCTACTTTTGCGGTTTTGACTGCAAGAAAACAAAAACGAGAGGAAATCGCTCACAAGCCTGAAAACTCCTCTCACACACACACACACACACACACACACCCACACCCAACCCGAAAAACACAGTCCAGGTCCAGCCGAGTCCATGTGGAGTCCAGCAGCGCGGATTAATCCTCATAAAACACATTTAATCTGAGATTATTTGCTGCTGCCGAGTTTAAAGTAACAAAGAAAAAAAGGTGGAACCTACCACGTGACTCCGAGAGGGGGGGGGGGTCCTCACTAATTACACTCCAGTTTGAGTATTTCTGTAAGCAGATGTTTATATAATGAATAATAAAGGTAAGATCCGGGTGCAGGGGCGCGAGGCGGCTGCTGGAGATATTCCTCTGGGTGGGAAAAGCAGAAGCGGGAGGAAACAAAGCGCGATCCCGCTCGGCGGCTCCGGTAAATCCGCTCCGTTTGGGATTCACGAAATGGGCGAAGGAGCCGAAATCACACAAAGGCACAAAGGGGAATAAAGCGAGTCCGGCTCCGGGCCCGAATCCCGCGCGCGCGGTGCTGCTCCGCCTGTCTGAGCCGCTCGCGCGCGGTCCCGCTGTGGTTCGGTGGGTTCCGGGTTCGGTCCGCGCCGCGCTGCTGCCTGCTTTCCGCGAGATTGTTGTTGTGGCAGAGGGAGAGACGGTGGGGGAAAATGGCGGCTCGGCGGATTTTCAACTCTGACAAAACAGAAAACAGCGGAGCGCGTCGGGCTTCCTCTTACTGGCACGCGCGCACCGATAGGGGGCGCTGGGAGCGCGCGTCGGGTGCGCGCGCGGGGGGGCGGGAGCGCGCATACACACAAACACACAGAGAAACACACACGGTGCAGAGCTCGGACAGACCGGGGTGGGTTCTGCAGGACCCTGGGTTCTCTGACACACACACGTTTCTTTACAGAAATTGCACTGATGTAATCATTATTTAGCTTTTTTTTGTTTTTGTGTGTGTGTGTTGGGGGAGGGTTTATACCCTTATGAGGACGTGTTAGATATTACTATCCGTGTGCAGCCAATTTTTGATGGTCCTCAGAAAGTTTTTTTTCTTTTTAAGCAAAAAAAAAAAAAAAAAAGGTAAAAGTTTCCTTTTCGTTACGGAGGTTAACGTTAGGGTTAGCGTTAATTAGCTGCGTTAATCATTATGTCTGGAGGGTCCTCACAAAGACAGTAAAACCAACATGTGTGTGAGAATATTCTGTACTTTGTGGTCCTCAAAGGGTTTCTCTCACACACACACACACACACACAGGACTACAACTAAAGGCTTATTTATGTTCAACATTAATACATATATAGAAGTGGGCGGAGCCTTCAGTCGGTACTCTGCGTTCATGGCGTTTTCTGAAGGCTTACAGCTAGGGGGCGGAACGGAGCAGTACCACCGGGAATCGTGGGGGCGGCATAGCAAATAGCTCAAGCGACACTATTCGTATTGTATCGTACGTTATTACGACCTCCTGCCACGTTTGTTGTTGTTGGAAACGCCTGACTGAGTTGCCCTCTAGTGGATGTACCGCTGAACACCACGCCAACGTAAAGTGTGTGGAAGTGTGCGCAGTGACATCCCGTTGTTTAAAACAGACATTTTTATACGTGTTGGAGACTTAGCACCCACACAAAACAATGAACACACACAAACACACACACACACACACACACACACACAGCTAAACTAATCCACCGAACTACAACTATACACACCTGTACATTGCACTACATCTACACACTTATACACACACACACAACAAACTACAACACACTCGTACACTGAACTAAACTATACACACTCACAGACTGAACTACATCTAAACACACACACACACACACACACACTAAAGCTGAGGGTCACAGTGAGAGTGGCTTGAACCCTAAGCACGTTCACACTAAACTGAAAACATGAGAACAAAACAGGAGCACCATAAAAACCATCAGGAACAACATCACCGCATCAACAAATCTAATTCAGGGTCTCAAGGGGCCGAGAGGAGAACATCTGCGTGTCCAGGACGTTCAACCACATTCAGTCTCTCTCACACACACACACACACACACACACACACACATACATATATACACACACACACCTTCATCTATTTAAAAAGGCACGTTTGGACAGAAATTAAGAGAAAAACCCCCACAAGAATCACATTCAGACAGCCTGAGCATTTTGTCTTGCAGTCGGTGTGATCTCTGTGTGTGTGTGTGTGTGTGTGTGTGTGTGGGGAACAGCTGGGCCACAGCTGGATGTGAGTGGAGACACAGAAACCTCCATTATTTTCTTTGGCATGTGAAAAGAAATAAAAGAAACCTGCAGCATAATCAGTGTGTCTCTGCTCTCACAGTACTGTGTGCGTCTGTGTGTGTGTATGTGTGTGTGAGAGATATTTAGCTTCGTGTACACTAATGTATAATGCTCATGGCTAAGAAGCGCTTAGGCTATGAATTAGCTTGCTACATGGCACATGATGGGACACAGGAACAGTGAACCCACAGGAGGGCTACAGTCTCTCTCGCTGCTCAGCGCGCACACACACACACACACACACACACACTTGTGGATGATGATAAGTGGCAAGAAAAATCAAAAATTAATTTAACCAACTGAGCAGGGCTGTAAACGGCAGGCTTCCACACGATACGATTTCAATTCGGAAGGCGATTCAACACCAGTGAATCTGCTGAGAAATGATTCAGTTCGACTCTTTAGGCAACGAATCGATATTTGATGTCCAACGATACGATTCAGTCAAAATTCTTTATGACTCTGCAGTCATAAAGCTGCTTATCACTTCACTCACGATCGATCAGATCGTCCGATTGTTCCACTCTAACTACCGCATCGCTGTTGATGGATTAATGAAAATACGACGATAATTTAAAGAAGCCAAGCCGTGTTTTATTTATCGCTGACGGCGTGAGCAGATGTTTGACATGACGTCGGGGTCGAGGGCACCTTCCCGAATTTCCGAGGAGGAATTTCTTCCGTTTGTCCTAGTTTGGAAATTCTGAGCTACAAGCCTAGAACAAGGATGATTTTTTTTACTATTAAAACTTTAAAGCTCCGGTCAGTGAACACGTGAACGTGTCTGCTGAAATGTAAATAATTTGGTGGAAAATGAGAATTTCTTTTGGCTCAATATATCTACGGGTTTGTAGTCAAGTTGCTCAATTTTCTGATAAAGACTGAGGAGTAAAAGTAAGAAGTCACAAACAGCAGGAATAAAGACATGTAAAGATAAAAGCGATAGTGAACTAATTCGCGCCGCTTCAGCTGCTGAACGGTGGAACTGCACCACCTGGTGTTCAGGCTGAGAAACACGTTTCTTTTTAAAGGGTTTGATGGCAAAAATAATGTAAATAATTTATATTTAAAAAAATAAATGCGGCACTTTAATCTCTGGGAATAAAGATTCACTACAAAAAATAACTGGTGGAAAATAAATAGAAAGAGAAAGAAATGGATTAAGAAGCATTAGCTCTGGAGAAAACCTGCCGAAACGGATTAAAAACTAAGATAAAAAAAAAACAAAACCCGTGTATCTAAAAACAGCATGAAAGAGGAAGAAAGAAATAAAGCTGCAGTTTTAATTCAGAACTGTTTCACTGTAATCAAATCTGGGGAAATGGCGCCATCTGTCGGCCACATCGAACTACATTCAAATAACTGCTCTATTGTGTTGTGTATCATTATTTTATTCCATTACATTAATCTAAAATTCTTTTCATTTTTATTTTATTGTATTCTCACTTATACTATACTTAATTTTTAACTGAAGTACTACATTTATAATTCTCACCTCATCTTATTTTATCTGTGTGCTTTCTGTTACATCACCTTACTACATTTTTTACTGCTGGATTGTACAGCGCCCATGTGCATGAAAAGCAAGCTAGACAGATATTTATTACATTTAAACTTCCATAACAGTCTAGAAAAATGAAAATCACAAGAAAACAAAATGCAAAAAATGTCTCACCTTTGAAAAGCAGGAGCTGGAGCCAGACTCGAGCAGCGTCATTCTGTCCAGCGGGCTGTTTGTGCTCCGTTTATCCAAAATGATAGCGTCTGAGGAGCAGAGAAACACAAACACGTGAAGGTCCGAGCAGTTCGGCATCAAAAATTCAATTCATTTTTATGTCCACTTAATACTGCTTTAATTAATGCAGAGCTACGAGTTTAAAAAATATATAAATTTAATAAAAATGTAAAATGCAATTTCTCGGGGTTTATTTTTTATTTTTTGCTGCAAGGACTGAAATGCAGACAAATCTGCTATCCTGTAATATTTCTGCTCTACTAGGTTTTCCCTTGTAAAAAAAAAAAAAAACTACATAAAATCAGCAGAGAGGTTTAATCGGAACTGACAGGCAAATTATTTACAACGTTCTCCAAAGACAAGGGAGAAAAAAAAGCTTTAAACTGGATTCAATCTAATGTTTATCCATAAACCCAAACCAAGTTAAGCCATGATTTAATCCTGGTCTTAAGTTTACATTAAAGTTTAACTTGTTTTAACATTTCAGGTTAATTGTGGGGGGAAAAAACCCTGATTAAAACACTTGTGCTAGTTTTCACTCAGAAACAGAGAGAAATAAACCGCTCAGAGGAGGACGATTGTGATTTAAGGGTTTCAGAGGACAGAATTAATCTCAGGTCCAGGATTTAATTTAAATTCAATTTAAACTGCTGATTAATGAAGTCAGGAATTTAAACAAAATGGAGAGTTTTAATTTAATCCAAGTGCACGTTTCTCCATCTATATATCCTGTATATTTGTATTAATTGTACAAAGTTTTGCTAGTTTGTGCGCGTGAATAGGAGCTACTGGGATGAACTCGGGTTGTTCTTTTAATGTAAAAATGTAACAAATGTTTTTAAGCTCAACAAAATAAAAGTCGGGGTGTGTAACGACTCGAGCTGCGGGCAGAAAAGAACACCG
>JAQQZX010000021.1:2104531-2121006 GCA_030068355.1 Notoglanidium maculatum | reverse complement strand
AGTTCAAACGCGCTACGCGAGTGGCCGAGTTCATCAGGCGCACTCATGTGTGCCAAGAGAAGAGGTTCCTGACAAATTGCTGCATCGTGTTAACATGAACACATTGTGTCCAGGATTGACGATGCCCAAATCCCAAAGCAACTTCTATATGGCCAACACAAATGCAGGAAGCGCACCAGGTGGAGGTCGCAGAAAATGTGGAAGGACTGTGTGAAGGAAGACCTCTGTATTTTTGGATTCGACAGCCAGTCCTGGCAGCATCAACTACACTGTAGACCATATTCTTCAGCTCTTTATTTGATCATTTTATACTTCCATTTTATACTTCAGCAAACAGGGTTATATAAAATTATATATTATAATGATTTGGCGGGCGGCACGGTGGTGCAGTGGTTAGCGCTGTCGCCTCACAGCAAGAAGGTCCTTGTTTGTTGCAAAATTTCTAATGTGAAAATGATTGTCTGTCCAATCAAATGAGGGTACCACTGTTCCACTGTCACAGAATAGAACAAGAAGTCACACAATAGAACAGCAAGCAGACAAAGCCAGCAAAATGGCCTCGAATGATGATGTCCACCGCTACTGTGCACTGGCATCATGTCTTGGAACAGAGCGGCTATATTTCACCCGGGAACACAACACACTGAACATTGCTTTCTTTCTTGTTAGGGTGCTTCCACATGACTAACAATGAGTCATCAGCATAGGATCACATTGCCATCAATTTCCTATTAATAAGAGTGCGTGGTGCCTTTGTTCTGTCTTCAGCATCATTTAGTGTTCATACCAGGTGTTGTAATGCTCCACTTAAAGTTCAAATTGGTTGAACTTTGACCCATTTGCCACTGACTGTTTCCCACTGACAAAACCAACGATTTTACATCCTGGAACATGGGTGGTGAAAATACTGGTGTGAAATACATTGAAAGATGCAAACTGGAGAAACTTGCACTGCCTGTCCAATAAAGTGTCACACAAATTTTTCCATTAGCTTTGATTACATTCACTGTGGCATCGTTTCGATGAGCTTTCAATGAACAGTCAGACCGCTGCACAAATTCTTATCCAGCACATCCCAAAGATTCTCAATTGGGTTAAGGTCTGGACTCTGTGGTGGCCAATCCATGTGTGAAAATGATGTCTCATGCTCCCTGAACCACTCTTTCACAATTAGAGCCCGATGAATCCTGGCATTGTCATCTTGGAATATGGATGAAGAAATTCACTGATGGAATAACCTGGTCATTCTGTATATTCAGGTAGTCAGCTTGACCTCATTCTTTGGGCACATAACATTGCTGAACCTAGACCTGACCAACTGCATCAACCCCAGATCATAGCACTGCCCCCACAGGCTTGTACGGTAGGCACTAGACATGCGCCTCTCTTCTTATCCTGATGCGCCCATCACTCTGGAACAGGGTAAGTCTGGACTCATCAGACCGCATGACCTTCTTCAATTGCTCCAGAGTCCTATCTTTATCCTTTAAATTTAAGCCTTTTTTCCGATTAGCCTCACTGATCATTGGTCTTCTTAAGGCTACATAGCTGTTTACTCCCAATCCCTTGAGTTCCCTTCGCATTGTGCATGTGGAAATCCTCTTACTGTCACTGTTTAACATAGCTGTGACTTCAGCTGTTGATTTTTTATGATTTGATTTCACCAAACGTTTAAGTGATCACGATCACGATCATGATCATTCAAGTTTTTTTTTCTGACCACATTTCTTCCGCGAAGATGATGGTTCCTCACTATCCTTCCAGTCTTTAATAATGCGTTGTTCAGTTCTTAACCCAATTTTAGTAGTTTCAGCAATGTCCTTAGATGTTTTCTTTGATTAATGCATGCCAATAATTTGACCCTTCGGAAACAGATTTACATCTTTTCCATGTCCACAGGATGTGTCTTCCGACATGATTGTTTAAGAAATGAGAAGCTACTCACTTCATCAGTTAGGGTTAAGTAACTTGTTGCCAGCTGAAACATAATCATCTATGGAGTAATTATCCAATGGGAGGCACTTACCTATTTGCTTTGTTTAATCCAAGTGGTGACCTTTTTTTGGACAGGCGGTCTGTAAATTGTGTGTGTGAAATGTTAGAAAGACCTTGCTATAAAAAATTTATGATGAATTTCTCATCCACAATGTCTGCTCCCGAGTACATTTTATGGGTCTTCAGCACCCAACAGGAGCCATAAACCCAACAGGAAGTCAGAAATTTTGAATTTACTGTGCAATTTTGGCACAATTTTAACATAATGCTTGTCTGCTGCATGATTTCTAGCACTAAATAGTAGGTCAAGGAAGCACTAACAAATGTGCAATACATCACATCTCCCCAAAGGAAATAACATCTTTCTCAGTTACCTAGAATCCAGTGGTCATGAGAGAGTGTGGCTGTGTCAATGGGTGTCCCACTGGTGCTACCGACACATATGATGATCCAAGGGCCAGATGATCAATATTATTATTATTATTATTATTATTATTATTGTTATTATTATTGTTATTAATAATAATGGTTCATAATTTTTTCATACTCACAATCACACCTATGGGCAATTTAGAATAGCCAATTAACCTAATTAACATGTTTTTAGACCATGGGAGGAAACCCACACATGCACAGGGAGAACATGCAAACTTCACACAGAAAGGCACCCTGGGTGATCTGGGGGTCAAACCCGGGACCTTCTTGCTATTAGGCAACAGTGCTAACCACTACACAATGTTTAAAACTGTAAATTAAAAAATGTATCTTCATTTTACATATGTAAATAAGTGTACATACTTGTGACAATATGTGTCATCCCAAGAAACAGGGAATATCCCTGAACATTTACAGGACATCTATAACATCCCCCGTTGTTTATCACCACAACTTTCTCTGTGGAACGGTACTGATGTTTGTAACAAGTTATTGTTTGGTCCTGGTATGACCTTCAGAATGAAACATTAATTGAACCTTCAATGAATGTTCCTATTTGGTCCCTCAAACCAGTGGTGTCAGCAGGATTATATTTCAAAGAATGCTTGCAGGCTATCTTTTTTGTCTAGGTTCCAGCACCCGCACATACAACTACTCAATGAGCAAGACAGAGGGAGAAAGAGAGAGAGAGAGATTGATTCAGTGTTTTTGCATGTTACCGATTCAACACCACCATAAAACTCTGCTTACCCAAGCACTTGCATTTCAAAGACCAGCCAACAGGCCTAGAAAACAGCAGCAGCCAGCTAAATAATAGGCTACACAGTACTATAATATACTTCTATATATTGAATATAGCCCAGAGAAATGTACAGTAAAAGTTAGCATTTAAAAGCATCATCATCTTAAGAACAATTAGAAATAAACATAGTAACAACAATATGCAAAACCAACATGCTTCCATAAAAAATCAAAACACCAGATGAGATATGAGTGAAATAGTATTCCTGCTTGAAGTTCTACCTATTTGAAGCACGAACGTTACCAGACTTGGTGCTCATACTGCTCTTGGCAGAAACCTCACTGCTTAGAAAAATTTGCTTTCTAATTTCAAAAGCATGAAAAATGTTCAGTTGTTTTCTTTTGCTCATTACTTGGCTATTTATTTGCTTACTAACATATAAGATAAGCTAAATCAAGCTAAAACCAACACTGCCAGCATCACGGTTATGCTCCAGAAATTATGAACATGCAATGACCAGTAGCCAGTAACGTTAACACCAATTATCAGCTTTCAAACGTATTTAAGTCATAACATTGTGAGTTGACACAATAGATACAGCCAAAATACACATCTCATTCTCAAGCACATTATTCAATAAAATAAAAATCCTAATACATGATCTGCTGTTGTCATAATTTTAGCTTCAAAATCATATTCAAATCACAATTCAAAAAATATGTACAGGTGTCTGATGATTTGTCCTACTTGGTCAAGACGGGAAGAACCTGCTTTGGCCATTATAAAGAAAGGTTAGCAGAGCCTGTTTTATCAAATTCTGCATTAGTAGCAGTGATTTCCTTGCCTGAGTAGTCTGCACAATACAAACTCTATTATAACATGATGACATACAACATGGGTTTTGCTCGGTGTGCAAAGTTTATATTGTCTGTGTAAAAGGCCTTGGTTTTTTTTTTGAGTTTGTCATTATGTTGTATTTTTTTGTTGTGACTAAAAGTTGTTTTGTGTTGAGTTGTTAATTGAATGAATGCACATTTTTGGTTTAAATATGTGAGCAAGTGAGCAATGGTTTAGTGTGAAGTACACCCTGTGTGTGTGTGTGTGTGTGTGTGTGTGTGTGTGTGTGTGTGTGTGTGTGTGTGTCTGTGTGTGTGTGTGCGCGCACGCTTGCAGGCACTAAGATAAGGAATTGGACAGAATTCAAGCATCTGCGTGTGTGGGTACATTGCGCATGCGTGAGAATGTGATCACATGAGCTTTGAATTTCTAAATCAGTGGTGTTACATCAGGCCCAGCAGGGGATGCTGGGTGCACTCTATTCCTTTTCTTTTTGAAGTGTGATTTCGCAGTAGGCCTGGCAGAGGGCAGTGTTTATTAATTATTATTTTTTTATTTTAGTGTACTAATTAAGTACTGTTTTAAGTACATATGTTTGTTTTATTCTGATATGCTTTTTCTTTTGGTCTGATAATTATTGTTCTTTTTCTTATAAATTGTGTGTATGAGTATAGGTGGGCTAATTTAATTCAATTTAATTTTGAATAATTTTTTGTATGTACTTACACAAAAAAAAATATTTGTATGATGAGTGCAAAATTTTAGTAGTGATTATTTTCAACAGAATAATGAATTGGTTATTTCATATCTAAATTTTGAGTAAGATTAATGCATCATTTATTTCATAAGTTTAATTAATGCATTTTTTAATTAATGCATGTAGTTTATTTCATATCTACATTTTAATGCATTGGTTATTTCATACCTAAATTCTCATAAGATGCATGCATTGTTTATTGCATGTCTGAATTTCAGTATTGATTATTTTGACAAGATTAAAGCATGGTTTGAATTTTATCTGAATCTTAGCATAAAATCATTTTAAGCATGTTAATGCCTTGGTTGATATCTGAATTTTACCATTTATTAGTTTGAATGGAAGATCAGTGCATTGTTCATTTGTTGTCTGGAACTTTAGCATCGTTGTGACCAGGTTAAGGCATTGCTTAATGGCTATCTAAGTTTAGTGTTCATCACTTTGAGTAAGTTCATGTTTATTTGTTTTTTTGACTTTTAGCATTTGTTATTTGGAATAAACTAATGCACCGCTTTCCTTGTTATCTGAGCTTTAGTATATTTTAATTTCAAGTAGGTTAATACGCTGTTTATTTGGTATCTGATTTTAGCATTTCTTTTTTTCTTTTTTTTTCTTCTTTTTTTTTTGAGTGGGTGAAATAAACTTTAATAATCAGTACATTGCTTATTTGCCAGTTGATTTTGCCAGTTGAAAGTGTGTTCTATGTATAATCAAGCATGGTTGCTTGAGAATGACTGAAATTTAGCATTTTTAATTTAGACATGTTTTCATTTTTTCCTGTGTAAACACTGCAAGCAGAGGCCTTCCACGTCGGATCTGCAGAAAATATTATCAACAAGAGTTCACATAAGGTATGTTAAACATTTATCATGGCAAACATTCAGCTTGTTCAGGGTGTGGATTGTAGGATGTTCAGTCATTCTTCCTCCATCATTAGTAATAGCTTTACTTGTGATAAGTGCATATTAGTTAGCTCACATACAGAGTAGCATTAGAGGTGCACATCCAGTCTCTTAGATCTCTCACAGCGAGGCAAACGGGTGACGACTCGGCGGCATAATCGCTGACCCAAAGCTAATGCTTTATGCTCTCTGTGTCATGTGTCTAACAGCTTTGCTTACCTCACTGAAGCACCCACTGAGAAACTTGAAAGAGCTCTGGTTAAGATGGCGGCGCGGCAGTAGCCAAAATCCGAAATGGTGCTTTTCTGTGCTATTTTGTTTCTTGGCGCGACTCCGACGGCACATGGTCACCGAAACAAACGGTGAAACATTATTGGACTTTAAGGAATACTCAAAAACTGACCTGCAGGATGACCTCTTGGAAATGCTACCTGTCCTCGGGTTTCTGAGGAAACCAGGCCACCAGTCCTCAGCGTCGCCTGATGCCAGCAGCCGGGGGTGTGCAAGGAAAAGCGGTATTCAAGGAAGCGGAAGCGTGGCAAACAGGCGAGGGTCCGTGCTAGGCTAAGAGATAATCCTAGTCGGCTGGCCATCCCATCCATAAGACTTTCCAATGTCCTCTCTCTGGACAATACATCCGACTCCAGCGGACTACCCATCATGAGTTTAGAGATTGCTGCGTCTTTGTTTTCACGGAAACATGTCTCAGCAACAGAGTTTCAGACACCGCCATTCAGCTAGCTCGGCTCACTGTGTGTCGTGCCATCAGGAAAGAATCTCTGTGCAGTAAGACTCGCGGTGGTGGCTTGTGTGTTTATATTAACATGGAATGGTGCAAGAACTCGGTGCTAGTATCTAGTTACTTATCATTGCTTGTGGAGTTTGTGACTGTTAGAAATTTATTAATAAATCCACAATACTCAATGTAGTCCTTCAGAATCTCCATTTAATGAAGACATATAGGGTTACACTTAAAGACGAGAACAAAGAAAGAAGCAGCACCCCGCACCACAGGGTGCACTTTTATAGGCCTAAAACTAGTTTCAACCAGTTTACTGTCACACTCCTTGGAACAGAGCCATATAGGGAAAAGGAATGTCCAGTTTACTTTAAGAAAAAATAAACACAGGAGACATAAGCTTAATGTCTTCTGGGTGTGGTCGCTTTTCCTACAGAAAGGTATACGTAGTGTATAGCAGAGGTCCCCAACCACCGGGTCGTGGACTTGTACCGGTTCATTAGTCATTTGGTACCAGGCCACACAGAAAGACACAATAAAAAACATTTTATTGATTTTCAGAGTCTGAAAGATCTTTTATTTTGAACAAATGCTTGTCTCGGTCAGATATGGTACATAAAAAAAATTAGCCCACAAGCTAGCAAAAATTAATAAAAAACAAACATCCTTGGAGAGCGTCTTTGGAAAGAGAAAAAGGCCCAAGGAGGAGACAGAGAAGAGCCTTCGACTTCTAAGAAAATGAAAGCTGCATTTAATAGACAATATAAGGATTCCTACTTAAAATGCGGGTTTATCGGTATAGGTGATTCTCACGTACCAAGCCTGCTCTGCATAATATGTGGCGACAGACTAGCAAATGAGGCTATGAAGCCTTCAAAACTGCTTCGACACATGGAGACCAAGCACCATGCATTAAAAGAGAAGCCTTTGGTGTTTTTTGAAAAGCAAAAACGTGAACAGGAATGACAGAAGCAATTGCTGACGGCCTTCACCTCAATAAATGCGAGTGCACTAAGAGCATCATACCTAGTGGCTAACCACATTGCTAAGGCGAAGAAACCTTTTACTTTACCTTTTACTATCGGTGAGGAACTGATCCTGCCCACCGCTAAAGACATTTGCCGTGAAATTCTAGGAGAGGATGCTGTTAAAAAGGTAGCACAGGTTCCTCTTTCAGCTAACATAGTCACTAGGCGAATTGAAAAAAAGCCACAGCTGGCTGCGCATTTCAGTGACATGGACTGCATCGCAAAACTCGCTTACTTGTGCGACATATTCAATCTGCTTAATGAACTCAATCTGTCACTTCAGGGCAAAATGACAACTGTCTTCAAGTTGACCGATAAAGTAGCTGCATTCAAAGCCGAACTAGAATTGTGGGGATGCCAAGTGAACAGAGGGATATTTGACATGTTTCAAACATTAGCAGGGGTTTTGGAGGAGACTGAGCCAGAGTCAAAATTCTCCCAGCTTGTGCATGATCACCTGTCTCTGCATTTAAAAGAGTTCGAGTGGTACTTCCCAATGACAAAAGACCCCAGAACATCGAAAGAATGGATACACGACCCATTTGTGAACAGACCAGGTGAATCAAGCTTGTCCGTGCTGGAAGAAGAGCAACTGCTGGAGATTGCCTTAAAAGTATGTTTCAGACATAAAATCTGCTAGTGTTTTGGATCAAGATCAAGGCAGAATACCCAGAGATTGCCAAAAAAGCTCTGAATACCTTGCTTCCATTTCCAACATCATAACTTTGTGAAGCGGGATTTTCTGCAGTGACAGCGACTAAAACCAAATTACAGAGTAGACTGGACATAAGTAACACACTTTGGTTGTCGTTGTCCCCCAATAACCCCAGATGGGACCGGCTTGTAGGAGGGAAACAAGAGCAGGGCTCCCACTAATTCAACAGAATGGTGAGTTGTATTTTTACGCACTTTGTTTTTAGTTGTATCTATACCGTGAAAATATTGTTTTACATGTCCATGGCACAAAAAAGGTTGGGGACCGCTGGTGTATAGAACTCACAAAAACATTACACTAAGTCAGAACATATTGAGTACCATATAAAAAGTTACAGAAAAAATAAAAACAAAGTCACAGCATTAATTTCCACCACACCTATAAAGTGCTAAATGGTCTCGCACTTCAGTATGTGAACAAGCTTCTGGTCCTTTATGACCCCACATGCCTACTTAGATCAAAAGGTGCAGGCTATTTGTTAGTACCTTGAATAGTGAAGGCTACAGCAGTGGGCAGATCTTTCTCTTACAAAGCCCCTCAGATATGGAAAATGCTTAGAATGTTTTGGTAAACTGGAATGTTTGGATTCTGTTGCCCCCCAATCTCACACATTCACTGAGGTTTGTTGACTGTGGAGTGGCTGGCCGCTTTATGTCCCAGGGCACCCTCAAGTCTGTGTTACCTTCTGACTCTCCCTTTTAGTTATGCTGTCTTAAATAGCCTTGCCAGAGTTCCTGTTTGCACTCAGCATACAATGTACTCTGTTCCTTAACCATTATGTGACAATGAGCATACATAATCTGCTTGTCTCTTTTCTTTCCTATCGCTTATCTCTCTCTCTTTCTCTCTCTCTCTTTCTCTATCTATCGAGCTGCACATGATACTCCTGAGATTCCAGTGATCCTGACCCCTTCTGCCTTCTGGACCTGCCTGATCCATCCTGGTGTCTTACTTCTGGTGGGAGTCATCACTTTGGAAACCACTTGCTCCTGTTGAGGATGACACCATATGAACTGCCTCAGCATACACCTAGAACTCTGAAGATCGCATTGGACTGCTGTTGACGAGCGACATAGGACTCAAATTACCACGAACAATCTTGCACTCAAATCTTGACCCTATTACACAAGTGTGTTAGTTGTAATTGCACTAACCAGTGCCACCCAAATGAGGATGGGGTCCCTTTTTGAGTCTGGTTCCTCACAAGAGTTCTTCCTCTTGTCTTCTCAGGGAGTATTTCCTTGCTCATTCGGGACATATACAGATAAATTTGACCTCCTTTATTGCTTAGGTTTACCTTTGTAATAAAGTTTATTAGTGATTTTAAGTTTTTGTTTCCTTGCTTAACCTCCAACCTGTGAGATGGAAAGAATTCATGACAGAGCAAGGAATTACATGTGACCATATGGGGTGAAGAGGCAGAGGCCTTAATCTGTGAGTATATACTGTTTCAGTTCACTAAAACAACAAGTTTCAGTAGTTATTTATGCAATGGCAGACAATAAACCTTTTCCTGATTCAATTTGTACATATCACAACAGTCCTACAATGTGCAAAATTATTTTCTCAAGAATAAACTACAGTAAATAGCATACATTGTGTAAATACTGATTACACAGTGTCTAGAAAAAGTATTAAAACCTGTGGAATTCCACTTGTTGGTCACAAGTATAAACAAACAGAATGTGCTCAAGCTAATAACAGACAAATTAAAGGGGCCAGCTCATTAAATTTCAATTTTTTGATGCCCAAAACAATCTGCAACAATCCAGTGATGTCCTAGACCTCAGTTCATAAATTGTAATGTGAAATTGAATATATTTTGTCAAAATATCTACATTTTAAATTCTTTTGACCCTAACCCATTTTCATATGGTTATTCTGTATGCAGACATCTCACCTTTCCCAGAGTCTCCTACATATTGATTGCAGCTCCCTGACTTCCGCACATTATATACAATATCCTGGAAATATTTTTTCTTTTTTGAGAGCAAGCATGTGCAGATGAAAGAGAGAGAGAGAGAGAATGTTTTTTCAAGTTCAAGATCAAGGCTTTTAGTATCATTTCAACCATATACAGATGGTATAGTACACAGTGAAACGAGAGAACATTCCTGCAGGACCAAGGTGCTACATACAAGACAACACAGAATTACAAAGGTGCAACAGAAGACAACATAAACTGCATGTATGCAAACATATGCAAACATTGCAAGACAACATAGACTACATAAAGTGTACATGTGCAACATGTGCAGACAGTGCAAAAATCACAAAACAAGACAGTGCTGTGCTAATGCAAGTTGTATATGCAAAATTTGCAGAGGTAGTTAAATGTATTTATTGTGTGTGTGTGTGTGTCAATGCAGTCCCTGAGTGTTCAGGAGTCTGATGGCTTGTGGAAAGAAACTGTTACACAGTCTGGCAGTGAGGGCAAAAATGCGTTTTTCTTCTTGGCAGATGGCAGAAGGGTAAAGATTTTGGGTGAGGGGTGTCATGGGTCATCTGCAAAACTGGTGGCTTTGCGGATGCAGCATGTGTGGTGAATGTCTGTGATGGAGGGACGAGAGACTCCAATAATCTTCTCAGCTGTTCTCACTATCCGCTGTAGGGACTTGTGGTCCCAAACGGTGCAGTTTCCATACCAGACAGTGATGCAGCTGCTCAGAATGCAGCAGAATATTCCCTCTGTAGAAGGTGGTGAAGATGGGTGGTGGGAGATGGGTATTCCTCAGCCTTCACAGGAAGTAGAGAAGCTGCTGGGCTTTCTTGACCTATGGATCTGGTGTTGAGGAACCAGGAGAGGTTCTCTGCCAGGTGAACACCAAGGAATTTGGTGCCCTTGACAATCTCCAAAGATGATCCTTCAATGGAAAGTGGTCACTGAAGTCTGAAGTCAACAATCATTTCTTTGAGGTGATTGAGGGTACACTGAGTCAGGCAGCAGGGTCTTGATGTGCTTCATGACGAGCCTCTCAAAGCACTTCATCATGATTGGTGTGAGTGCAATGGGACGATAGTCATTGAGGTAGGACACTGAGGACTTCTTTGGCACGGGAATGATGGTGCTGGCTTTGAAGCACTTCGGAACGACAGCAATGCTCAGGGAGATATTGAAGATGTCAGGGAGAACATCTGCCAGCTGGTCTGCACACTCTCCCAGGGATGTTATCTGGTCCTGCAGCCTTCTGTGGGTTAAATCTCTGAAGAGTTTTCCTCACATCAGCTGTGGTCATGTGAGAAGGGGTGGTCTTACTTGCTGTTACATGGTTCTGTGCATCAAACTGTGTTTAGAATTTGTTAGGCACATCTGGTAGGGAGGCATCACCGTCACAAGCAGGTGTTGTTGTCCTGTAGATGGTGATGGCCTGGATGCCCCACCGCAATGGCTGCGTGTCGCTGCTGTCCTGGAAGTGGCTGTGGATTCTCTGGCCATTTGCGGGCTTTGCTGCTCTGATGGCCCAAGACAGTTTGGCCCTCGCTGTTCTTAGGGTCAACTTGTCACCTGCTCTGAAGGTGGAGGGTCTTCAGCAGCTCACAATTTAGTGTGAGCTAAACAAAGTAGTGATGGTCTTGGAGACAGTGATGTCATCAATGCACATGTACTCCTCCAAGTTGGTGTTGTCGCTATTGGTTGCAGCCTCCCTGAACATATGCCAGCCAGTGTGCTCAAAACAGTCCTGAAGAGCAGAGATGGCTCCTGCTGGCTAGGATCTCACCTGCTTCAGAACCGGTTGGGTGCATCAGCCTGTATGCTGGAATTAGCATAACAGATATGTGGTCCGAGATTCTGAGGTGGGGGCGGGGCTCCCCTCGGTACACACTGAGAATGTGTTAAGACAAGATGGTGTCTCAGATGCTGTCTTTTCTCTTTTACTCTTTAACCACTCTGTCAATTATTAAATGAAGAAAATCTGCTTTGTTCTTGGTGGCAGAAACAAATGCTGTATTGCTTTCAGGCAAAGATCTAAATACAAAAATGCATTCATCTGGACGAAGGACTGTACCGAACCAAAAAGCACAGAGGCTCCTTTTCCATCCTTGGATCCCTTATTTTCCACCATTAACACTTTCTACATTTGTGCAAATGTGTACATTACTTGCTCTTATCCAGTAGGAACCAAGAATCTACTTTCTTCCACTAAAACCTATCTTTGAGTGAACCTCCCTTAGTTATACCTAATATTTCTCCCATTATAATTTTCTCAATATCAGGATTTAAATAAAAAAACATACGAGCACCCTCTACCAGGTCTTGCTCTTTAATGTCAATATTTTCTGTATATCTCAATGTAATTAATATACATGCATTTTTATTTCTTTTAAATTTTTATTTAAAAGCTGGAAAAAATTATATATATTTTATGTGTAGCAATTGCAAATTTACTAAACTAATTTACAGAAACTTATTTTGCAAGGAATGTAAACAAAGAAATTTCAAATTCGAAAGAAAATGTAATATGTTCTAAATATCCTACACTTGTTTCATACAAGTAGTGCCATATTATGCACCTTTTGTAAAATATACTACATTTAGTGCCAGTGAAAATTTGGACACACCTACTCATTCATAGGTATTTCTTTATTTTGACTATTTTCTATGTAGGATCAAACCTAGCCATGGCAAAATGGTTCATCTTAAAGGTTTATTTTATCAACAGACACACTCAGATCTCCAGATTTTCTTGTATCTTAAGGCATCCAGGAACAGCAAACTGCCCCAAAAGACCCCTTTTGTTTTAAACATCAGAGTTGATGTTATCGCCCAAATGCTATATTTAATATTTACAAAGAGACGATTTACAATGTGAGAAGCCCCAATATCTTGGTGCCACTAGCCAGTTGGCCTTCAAGACATGAGGTTTATTACACCAACTAACCCTAAATTGACCTCCCAAGAAATCTCAGAACAATGAAAGACTATCAAATGGTCATCCAGTTGACTCAACAAACTTCTCTGCCCAACTGCCTAACTTCGTAACTATGGTATTTTTGAATGTTCTATCGTTTAACCAAATTGGACAGTTAAGCCTTTGTGAATCATGTATTTGCATGCTCTCACACACATTCCTTCATTCATAGACACCCCCCCACACACAAACAAACCCCCGACACGCACATACACATCACATGCTCTTCAGAACAATAGTGTGCACTCCAAGGAGGGAATGTGTAAGAATTCTACTTTATTTGAGCCGAAGTGTGTTTTAATTCATCTCTATGCTTGTTAAGAGACCATAACAATCAATATTTTAACCCATGTGAATGTATCCTGCATATATAGTCATGTAGTCATTATGCTTAGGCCAAAAGCTACTGATTTGTGAATGTCTAAAGATTTCCTAATGTGTTTGGTGTTGTTATGAAACTCTGACTCTCACAGGTTCAAATCTGCTCGAGTTGTAACTGTTATGTACTTTTTTAATAGTTTCGGGAATTTGATTTCAATGCTGAAAGTTTAAACCGCATGAAATCACATTCCTCTCGCCACCCCTCACAAGGAGGGCAAAGTCAAATTCTATTGGCTGGACTACTGTTTTGCATAATTACATATGCCTAACAAAACTGTTACCAAAATCAGCATGCAAGCATGCAAACAGATAGCTTGAGAGAGAGTTCAGGGTTTAAGCAAGAGTTCAAAACTGAGTCTGTCTGAGTTTCGTCTTGTTTTGTCTCCATCTGCACAAATCTCTATGGATCTTTTCATCCTTTCCATTGGACACAACTCTCCACTCTCCAAATGCTCCAGTTCCATCTACAGCAACAAGATGATCCAAGAACTCCACAGCCACTTATAAACTCTTTATAAGAACTTTTAAAATTTCTGCCATCAGAGCACTTTGAACTGTATAAGATACGAGATCAGGCATGAAACACTGCTACAACTCACTCAGACAGCACAAATAACAGCTTTCCATGCTATTATTCTTCTTGCATAGTTTCATTACTTTGTTTACTTCAACCTCAGAGTGGCTCACTGGGTTCTCCAGCTTAACTAGTTAAGACAAAAACCCAATATTATAAATCTCCATGTAATATTGTACATTTTGGGTCATTTAATTTCTACTGAAATTTCACTCATTTCACCATTGTTTTGTGTTTGTTAGTGCACTCAAAATAAACCAAGGCACATGTTTAACTTACTAACTTAAGATGTGTGGAAATTAAATAAATTATTTGTGTTGTCTATAGGTAAGTAATACATGAATGTCTGTTTTACTCAAATAAATGTTTATTTTACTAAATGAACTGTATTTATTTCGGACCAAAGAAAATTAAACTATTTGAACCACCAATTCACTTACGTCACAAAGGAAATGGGCATTATCAAGCCAGGATCAAGAAAGTTTAATGGAAATCGTCTGCCATTGTGGCTCATTTAGCAATTTAGCCAGGATTTTCCATTTTGTCTAAGTAATTCCCACATTTGAGAATTATTGTAAAGTTTTATAGTTTTGTACATGCAATATCATTTTCATTTGGCAATTAAATAAAGCTTATGTGTATACAAAGATTTATATTTTTGGCATGTACCTTGCTTGCCACCACATTTTTCAGCCTTTTGGTTTCCTGCGAATAAATTTATTAATTTTATTAAATTTATTAATTGCCACACAATTTATTAAGGTCACACCAATTTTATCACATTTTTATTGTTTGGGTGTGTAATATTGTGTAAAATCTCTCCACAATACTAAAGGTAGCACTTCCACCATTACTGCTCTGGGCATTGCCGTGTTAAATTTGAACTTGCAGCCTATCACAATTTTCAACGGATTCAACTGTGCATGTGCTATTGCAACAATTAGCCTTGGTTGGATATTGGTTCATTAAGGCGCTGGAGGGCTTGTGGGTTCGTGGAGTTAATCTGTCATCTGCCATCAGAGCACTTTTAACTCTATAAGCTTTCATAAATGTAAATGTGTGTTTCATAAATAAAATCATAACATTTTACAGTAATTAATTTTTATACACAACATATTTAAAATGAAATTTTCTTTTTTTTTTTTCATTTAAGTGCCAACATTCACAGTTCCATCCTCTTGGATGCATGTGTTTCAACCAGTGACTTTTTTTATAGCAACAAGTGTTATATAGTCTTTGATCTGAATGCAGTATCCCCATGTTCTACCCATGTCCACCTTTCATACATGGTAAGTAGCTTTTATGTTTGTGTTTTCACCAGTCTTATTTCGTTTCATGAACACCTTTCATATTTAAACTGGCATATGTGAACCCAGTCATTAACACAGTCCTGTGGATATGTCTAGCTAGCTAGCCCATTACTCAAATCACAATTTTTTTTCTTAAATTCCTACTGCATGTATAAAATGTGCTATGGTCATGTTTTCATTCCTCAATCCTGATTTTTGTTTCAAGCGCT
This sequence comes from Notoglanidium maculatum, assembly GCA_030068355.1. Classification (NCBI taxonomy): domain Eukaryota; kingdom Metazoa; phylum Chordata; class Actinopteri; order Siluriformes; family Auchenoglanididae; genus Notoglanidium; species Notoglanidium maculatum. The sequence continues at coordinate 2,105,472 of JAQQZX010000021.1, read as the reverse complement.
GATACATGGATTGCTGCGTGCATACTGCAGTGCACTGGCTACAGCATGTACACTGCCATGCATGGACAGTAATGTGTGTATGGTGTCCAGACCAGGACCACAAGGGAAGGTAGGTGCATCAGCTTGTATTTTGGGTTAAACAGTGCTGATTTGACATACTTTGGCAGATTAGAATAAAAATCCATTCTTTTCCCATCATCATTATAAATTAATTGCCAAATATATGAACTTTTGCTCAAACATGAGATTTTACTTGGGCACCCATGCTAGCTAGTTAATGTTAAATTGGTGCCACACAAAGTTAAAATTTCAACACTGAAGACATTATTTAAATATAGTTACAAATATTGGGGGAAATAGTTTACCATATTCATGTTTTTATTAAGGTTTTCAAAAATGATTTCCCAGAAAATTGTGTTGTATTGTTTTGCACTGTATGGGACTTGTTATTGTGAATGTGTATTTTTCATTATTCAGTACTATGGCAAATAGAAAACCTACCTTTGCATATTTATCATATTTCAGTTTAGTGTGTTTAAATGCATTGCCTTATGACATAACTATATATAACTATATTCATAAAATACACTTCTTGGTTTAATTGTGCAAATGTAAATTTAAATATGTTAATAATGAAGAATAATTTCATTCTTAATGCTAATTTTGTGCCATTCTTATTTCTCAGTTAAATGAATGTGGCAGTGCAGAGATTGTGGGGCTTAAGAAAGTAGTGTGCATAAATTGATGAAACATTATAAACTTACTCATAATTATAGAGGGCAATCAGAATTATCCCTGCACATATGTAAATTGTCCATGTCCATTCAGAACTTGAATGGACTGAAAAGTCATGTATACAAAACTCTGTCTACAATCAACTGTCTCTCTATCTCTCAGAGAACAACCTACAGGATCCTAATCAGTCTGGTTTCAAAGCGGCA
>JAQQZX010000021.1:2034118-2051208 GCA_030068355.1 Notoglanidium maculatum | reverse complement strand
CACATACATACATACATACATACATACATACATACATATACACATATGCACACACACACAGGAAATGATTGTTACCATTTATTAACCACTCATAAGCGTTATTATTTATACACAACCCGGAACCTGCTTCAGACAAACAGTCACTTGAGCGACTTGACAGCGAGACTGTTGCTATTGGCAACGGAAAGGAAATAACGACTCCTGCGCAGGGATTGGCTCTCTTTTTTTTTTTTTGTAAAGACTGTTAGCCAATCACTAAGTGTAAATGCAACACATCCAGCGAATCCCAGAGGGGAAAACGGGATTTGCAGGAATATCTGTGGAATGATAACAGGGCAGGGTGACCGAGAAGCTGCGCAGCCAGTCTCTGAGAAAAGGACATCAATTTTCCAACTCCATAAAATCTTTTTAGTGAATCCCAGCAGCAGCTGTGATTAACACTGATGCTCATTTGCACTGTTAGTTCATGATAAAGCGTGAGACAAAATTATTAAATAGTGTATAAAGCTGTAACTTACCCGTAATCGACTAACAGTCATACAGTAGGACGCCATTTTGTTTACTGACAAAGCTGTCGCTGAATTATGACGTCACTTCTGCGACTTTTTAAATCACCCATAAGACTTTTTAACCCATAGAGCCTGTCAGCTGATCCAAATAGTTATTATTTATCAAGTACTTATTTATCTTTCGCTTATTAAGTATATTATTTGTATCAAATTTATATCAAGATTATCACAAACCCCATTTCAAAAAATAACCCAGGATATATTATTCATATTTTATATAGATTTCTAAAAGGACATTATTCTTGATTAGTTTTGGTTTTAATTTCAGTTCATGAAATAACAACAAAATACAATTTAATAATCAGCATTCGCAAGTATGCATCATTCACCAACTGCCCTATGAACAATCATGCAATAATAAATTAAAATGGTCTACCATGTCTACATTAACTGATAATATTATATTGGGAGTGGAGCTTTGTGATGGAGACAAATCAAACAAGAAACTCTCATCCATTGTCATTTTAATGATATTTAAAACAATTCCACTTAAATAGGTTGCAGTCTGTGCATAATTATTCAGTGACATTAATGACACGTAATTTATAATAATTATAAAAACCATCCAAGAAGCAATGTGGCAATACAGTGATGCTTAAATTTCATTCATATCTTTTTGTTGTTGTTGTTGTTGTTGTTGTTGAAATGCTGTATCTTGTGGGTAATGTTCAGCATGTTCAATAAACCAGAATAAACAACTATATGTGAATTTAATTGTACTCCATAGCAAAAGTGTTTTAATTTCATCACAGAAATACCAGGACAGATGATACAACTTCACACTGGCAAATGAGTTCAGTTTTGTGATGACGAAGGAAAGGTTTGTTTTTAGACCAGTGCTTCTCAAAGCAGTGGCCAAGCGTCTTTTTTTTTTTTTTTTTTGATAAAGTGTGGAAATCACAGCTTACCATTATCAAAATTATATTTAATATTAAGGTTTTTTTTTTTTACTGGTCACTTTGATCAATTTTACCTTGCTAAATTTTAAGCTGTCATTTATAAATAAGGTCAGCTTCAACCTAATGTGTTCTCAGTAGAGAGTTCAAAATAATAAGCCTAATATTTGAATATTTAAAAATAAAAAACCTGTCTGTGGGACCAGCTGAAAAAAGTTTCAGAGCCTGGTTTAGATGACTAGCACAAACTACCCTTCCCATAATGCACTTGTCCAAGCAGGCTATTTCTCTCCAGTCTGACTGCTCGCGCTTGTCCAATTAAAGTTGGTTCGTCCTTTTTATTGTCCAATAGAAGTTCTGTTGCTATCACAGCTCATATTTTTAGCTTTGGACACCACAGCACAGTGTCTCATACAGAAGTATCAGCTCGCCAAATAAAGTAGGAGCAACTACTGACTGTATACAACACAACACAATACAACACAACATAATATAATACAACACAACACAATACAATACAATACAATACAATATATTAACTGATGACCCTTACTAAATGATTAATTATTAACCACGTGAATGTAAAGGTAGCTGACTTTTATAATAAAAATATTGAAGAAAAAAAAAACTTTCTTTAAAGATTAACTTTCCCTTTAAATGAACTTTGTTTGAATCTTATCGAAACCTAGCGTTATTAATACACATATAGACGCAGAGATTATTTTAATCCTTAATAACTATTTTAATATTATTTTTATAAGTATTAAATCATTGTTATCTTAATTTTTTTTCATCTTCCCTTTTTTGTTTTTACCTCCCCAATCCATCACTCACCTTACCTCAAATCTAATAAAAAATAAGTCAAATAAAAAATAAACACATACATTAACAGATAAAAAAGATAAATAATAAACGAAAAATATACATTAATAATAATAATAATAATAATAATAAACAAAATCTTTTTGTTACTTTTTTTACTTTTGCATTTTATTTCACTTTTATATCTTTTTTTATTCATTTATTGCATTTTTGTGCATTGTTGGTGTTACCTACTTAAATATATAACATTAATGATAGTATTATCGTTTTTATGTTTTATATTATATTATACTATACTATACAAGGCTGGAAAGTAGTTCCGGCTTGCTGACGTAACCGAATGTGGGCGTGTCCCGGAACAGGCTCAGTATATATGCGCGAGGTTGACAAACAGTAAACTTTCCGTGAGCTGCTATAGGGCCAGTGCGGCGTCCAAACGCGCTTTATAACCACTTATTCCTGTACACTTTTATAATTTTATATGATCAGTATCTTATCAGTTTAATAAGGTTACAGAAACAAATATCCAGCGTCGTATTTACAATTCACAGGAAATGTAGGGATCCTAATAATAATCATAATAATAAGCCTAATAATAACAATCACTGGTAAGTAGGCTGTAGCTCTCACTTCTTGTTTATAATATATGAATATGTATGAATGTGACCTTATTGTCTGCTGATTGTATGATTTATTTGTGAACTTTATCGTGTATAAAGGAGTGTATGGTCCTTGAATGTGTCTTTTATCTCTGGGTTTTAATATTGAATGAGAGGATTCGGCTCTGTCGTCCATTTTAGTATTTTAGAGGTATGTTTTTAGTGTTAATTCGACTTCTTTATCCGAAATGTCCTGAGATTGTCTAGATTATGTATTTTCCTGGTCTCTTGTTTAAATACTGTGTGGCTTAATCATTACCATGCTCTGTATAGCTTTGTAGTCAGTGTTATTCTTAGTAAGCACATTTCCTGAACTGTAGATTTTTGCTAATTTATTATTCATTATCAGCTGAGTTTAGACCACATGGCGCTTATTTTATTCACAGCATTTACTTAAACACCTATGTACACTGGATATAATGATTTCTTTCCCCCTGTCTCTGAAATCCACCTTTTAGTGGAAATCTCATGATCGTATGATCTGCTCATACAGTGAAATTTAAAACCCATGGTGTTTTGCTTGTGCTTGCATCTTAAATTGACCTTTTTTTTTTTTTTTTTTTTTTGTAAGCTTGTGTGCGTGTGTCTGTGTGCGTGTTGTTGTTGTTGTTCCCAGCTGGATAAACAAAGCTAATGTAAACCAAACACCTGCTGATGGATATTCAATAACAACCCGAGCCTCCCACACAGTTTGCATTCATTTTGCATTATTATTAGTGGGAAAAAAGAGGGAATGAGAGGTATTAAAAATCTCGGGAGGTAAAAGGTTCTCTGAGGTGAAGTTAGCTGTTGATGAAGTTAAGGCTTTAGGAAAATGCAGCGATTGACTGATTCACAGCTCGTGTTTGTGTATTTTAGTCACTTTATTTTGTCAGAGCAGTTTTGTGTCGCTTGACATTGAGTGACATTGAATTTAAGAACCGGCTGTTTTGGAGTAAAGCGATCCTTATTCATTACTTTCACTAAACATAACAGATTGACACCATTTACACCAATCAGGACACACTGCTTTATAAACAGGGGATTTAATTCAAGTAAAGGAATATTATGGTAAATTAGACGGCTGTTTTCATTACATTCGTCGGGGTAAACTGTTAAGAAACAATTCACGCCATGTGCTTTTAAAATGTTGACATCAACGACAAAAAAAAATAATAATCCACCCAGGAAAATGAATGATAATGTCAGCCTTAACTACCGCATTAAAAGCAATTAGTCAACACATCAACCTGCGGCATTAGCCTGCTAGCTCTAGCAAAGTCTCCATAACCATATATTCGCTTATTTCGGCTACGAAAAGTACAAACACGTCTTTTACATAAATAGCGACACGACACACACGTTTTTAAACGAAAAGACTGCGGTTTAAACCGGGTTAGTTTAAGGACACCACCAGTTAGCAGAATTCGCCCAGTCTGTTTTGATAAAGCGGAGGTGGATACGCACGGTTATGACGTCACAGCGCGGGGGGTGTCGGGAGTCGTAGTTTCAACAAGAGTCGGCCATCTTGATCAGGCGGCAAGCATTGCTTAAAAAAGAAAATAAATCCAGCGAATATCATTAATAATGTAACGGATAAACCGTATCACAACACTTTTGTCATTTGTAACTGCAAACAAGTCTGTTACTAGTATATTTTACAAGAAATAAAATAAATCTAGCTTAGCCTGACTGATAACCAGCTGCCAAAACAGTCATAACTTATACATAACTGGTACACAGTTTTTGCCAGCATATACATTTTTCTAAGCTCATATTACTTGATTAAATGTTAAAGTGGTAATTCATTTATTATTTTATTCCTCAAGAAGGGTCTCGATACAATACGTCCAATTTCCAACATGTTCCACAGTCGTCATTTCCTCAAATTTCATGACTTGACCTTGTTTAAGTTACTCATCCATAAATACCATACAGTCTCCTATGGTTGTCAACACGGGTGTTAATGCATTCTCCCCACACAAACACACAGGCAGTGGTGGTAATTCCATCTACTACCTGGCAAAGGTGACCTACCAGTTTGACCAGCTCTGCCTGTGTTTTTCGTAGCTGGTCAGATTAAGTTGGAATTTTCAACAGGTTATGCAAGTCGAAAATGTCAGCTCATTCAGGAAGCAGGGCTTATTCACTTTCAGCGCCATTGGAACATCTTTTTGTTGATCTAAATACACAAAAACATAATTTCAGAGGTGAAACGTCCTTCAAAGCTGTTGCGCATATGTCCGTGGCTTCCATTCCTTCCATTGGCTGTACTAGACCTTTAGATTGTTATAAACATGTCACTACTGTATACAGTCATATAAAGTTAATTAGAGTGACAAAATAGTGTGTGCACAGCCATTTCAGAATGCATCAGAAGTCTGATACATAAATTCCATTAATGTTTTCTATTTGTGCACCATGTGGCCTCAGATTTCTTTCTGTCAGAGGGTAAATTTCAGTTTAACTTTCTTGACAAGGCTAGGCCAAAACCCTTTTATGCAACTAGCTAGCTAAACGTCTCGGTACTGAACTCTCCCAACCCCTACCATTATTTGTACTTATCCTTAACTAGAGAGTTTTTAATTCTGTACAAAAGTAAATAAATAACTTGACTGTGTTGAGTTTTATGGTTGATGTGCAATTCTAGTAGCTTGTATTAGTAGCGCACACTCTTTTCTACCTTGCTTTCAGTGTTGTGCTCTTGCACTCTTCTATATTGCATGCAGTGTGCTCTAGCTGCTGCCAGCAGGACTAGATGAGGGATTTGAGATAAGCATAGATTGCTGCCTCAGCCATAGCATCTGCTAAAATGCATGCCCAATCTTATACCCTCTTGTCCTCGGTGTTTGGCATCTGAATGGTAATTTCTTTTCTTGCACCCTTTTTAGATTGGAGAAAGACATCATTTTGAGACATCCAGGCTATCCGTAAGCCCAGTGTCGTGTAGCAGGACAGAGCTTTGTGTCTTCAATCAGATCTGGATGTTCTCTTCTGGAACAAAAGGGTGTTTTTAAGCTGCACACTCTTTTACCATCTGCCAGAATTTTTACACCCTCTATATCTTTTACAAGAGATGTGGAAACTGTTGTAGGCCTGTTCTGGCTAGAGAGATCCAGGACGTGACCATTGTGTTCTGGACCCTTTAATTCTCTCTTCAGCCATGCATTTAGAGGTAAAAGTTGCACTGAACTTCATAGTGTCCTACTTGTACAACAAGCTCCCACGGCGAAGAGCAGACCTGTTTGGAGAGGAGCTGGAACGCATCCTGGTGTCACGCTTTGAAGGTCATTGGTACCCCGAGGCGCCATTACGTGGTTCTGCCTTCCGGTGCCTTCATCTGGGAGTCCCTGGAGACCCCGTGGTGGACTTGGCAGCCAGAAGGAGTGGGCTGGACATGGAAGAAGTACGCGCCAATGTCCCTCCAGAGCTCAGCATCTGGATCGACCCTTATGAAGTGTCCTACCAGATTGGCGAGAAAGGGGCCGTTAAAGTTCTCTACATGGAGGATCCACCAGGATTGGGGGGAGAAGCTGAAGTTACAGAATGCTTAGGGGGGCTTTGTAAAGGAGATCTGGAGATGGAAGATGGGAAGAATTTGGGCTTCAACCCAGACGCTCAGGTCTTTGTGCCCATTGGTGGCCAAGCATCACCAGTCATGCTTCCATCACTCTCTAATTCACCCACACCGCTCTGTCAAGGTCTGTTCAACTACGCAGGCTCCAGTACTCCAACAGATCCCACTGTGCACTCCAATACCTCCTCTCCACCACCACCCAATACAGGGATGCCCTACCCTCACCCAGCTGCCCAACCCAGTTCTCGTTCTGCTCCACAGCAAATCACCTTCACCACCGCCAGCTTTGCTGCCACCAAGTTTGGCTCCACCAAAATGAAGAAATGCATTGGATCCGGGGTGGTGGGTGGATCTAGCAGTGTCGGCACTTCTCAGCAGCGATTGCTGAGCCGTTCCCCCACTGCAATGTCCTCAATTTCACCACCAGGACTGGTGAAGCACAAGCCCCTATCTCTCTCCATGCACTCCCTGGCTGGTCCAGTCTCCAGCCAACTCTCACCCAATGCCAAAGAGTTTGTCTACCCTGCCTCCCAGGGGCCTCTTTATTTTGAAGCTGAGGCTCCACACCTGACCCATGCTGGCCCATTCCAGGCACCGCTTTCAGGCCCTGCTCACCCGCATGCCACCTTTGATCCATTCTCTAGCCCACCACCAGGCCATGCTATGGGTGTCATGGGAGGTGGCAGTGGAATTTCCTTCATGGAGGGTCTAGGAGGCTACAACCTGCAGTACTCCAGCCAAGCTTTCCAACCTGTAGTATTGGCCAACTAAGTGTTCAAAAAGTTTAAAAGATGTCTTCTGGGAATTTTTAGAAAAGTTTTTCCACCAGTTGTTACTAATATATAAAATTAAGATGGTGTTACGACTACTAAAACCACTTGTGAGCTGTTTTGTTTTTGTTTAGTTTTTTTCTCCATAGATTTTTGTTTGTATTCAAGAATAATTATTTTCCTTTCTCCCAGGCCAATGGGAAATAAGCAACCTCCTGCTGCACAGATGTTTTGCATTGAATGCTAATTTGATCTGGGTGTTCCTCACCAAGGTATAGTTCTCTGTAGCCTGGCTGAGCAGCATGAGCTTGTTCCAACACTGCTCTTTCATGCTGTGAAAAGAGCTTCATGCTTCAATTGAATCATGTTGAGAGCAAATATTTTGTTGGAAGGTTCAGAAAAGCAGAGAGGTTGGGATTCTGCTAAATGCTGTCTAGTCAAACCTCACTGTTGGGGAATTTTTGTGCCCAAACCTTGCACTGTGTTTTCTTTTTCTTTGTTCTGTGGTTTGAGTACATGGTCAGGATACAATGCATGCTATGGGTATCAGGCCTAGTTTTTGAGACATCAAATGAAGTAATGCTTTAAAGCTGTGAAATTGTTCAGGAAGACTGTGTGTTTTCATATTCAAAAGCCATAAATATGGTTCTAGGAGGGGGTTAATAGACTAGTTAAAAGCAGTGGCAAGATAACTGTTAATGTGGTAGTGGTAGTGTTGGTCTCCGGTAGGAACACCAGAGCCAGTGGTGCGTGAAGTTAATAGGGTAGAACTTGGGTGGATTGGACTTAGGATAACAAAAAGGCTCATGATAAATGATGTGACTTTGGGGAGGATGGAATGATTGGAATGTGTATGGGCAGCTATAACCTTTGGCAGTAGTTCAAAACGTGGCACTTGGATTGCTGAGCTTGATGTCCTTCAGAGTTGGAGTTGCGTTTGGGACCATGAATGTGAATCTAATTTCTAACTAATTGGGTGTTGCAGTTGGATGCTTTGGTTCTTCTTTATTTTCAGCTTCATCCAGGGTTTAGACATTTTATATATTAGATACAAAGCTCCTGTTATGTCTTAAGAGAATGGATGTTTATGACCTTTAAATAGTTAACATTACCAAGTCCATTGATCATCAACGTTTTGTAATCCTGGAGATGGTTGGAAGTGTCCTAAGCTTTCTTGATGGATATCTGCTTAAGCTGTAACCACCACACCATCCTTGCCATGTTCCTGATATTACAAAGTAAATCCATTTCATGACCACCATTTTGAGTGGATTAGTTTATTTTTGGTGGTAAGGGTCCAGAGGTTTGTCATTTGGCTGGTTTAAACTGGATGTATTTTTTTACATTCATTTGTAATTTATTTACGATTTTTCTATATTTTTTTTTCCTGTGCATTTTTTCAAGAGAGAATCTAAAGGCATTTGTAAAAGATATTATATACAGTATATACTATGACGTGTATATATTTCTTATGTTAAGATATCCTTTATTTAGTTTCTTATGTGCTGAGGTTATTTTTCCAGAAATAACTAATTGATGAATAAAATATATAAATGAAATTATATAAATAAAATATTCATATAATATGCAAGTTGAAATGAATAAAGTGTGTTTAACAAAATATTGTGTATTGTACCTGTTGTATGGAAATTGCCGTATTGAAGACGTGTGTGTGTGTGTGTGTGTGTGTGGATTATCAGGATTTTAATAATGACAGCTGGCTGGTTTAATAGGGAGTTATTGACCAGTTTGTGTATTCAGATTCATTCATTACTTCCCATTTGCATAAACCATAGCAGTACAGATCTCTAGACTCAAAATAAAATATTTTCTTTGGGCTTGTGCCTGGTCCCTTATTGCTCCCAGCTGGCTGAGTATGACTGCCAAATGCTATCAGCTATTCCAATAAAGCAGTTTTTCCCCCACATTATAATGTTGAGCTTTGTTGAGCAGAGGTCTCGCATTCTGGTTACCTCAATGTTCAGGCCAGATGTTTGCTGGGATTTGACGTGAGGCTGAGCGTCACTCGGGCCACAGATAAATCCTATTATGGTAGCTTCCTCTCTCGTTACATCACACAAAGCTGATTTTTAAAATCCCCACTGCAAAGCTCCTTCCACCCACCCAACAAATTCAACAGCATCTAATGACTACCTTTAGTAAGATGGTCTGCCTTGACTAAAGCCAGTTTTACACAGTGACATCTCTGCGGTCTTTTAAGATTATTACTTGTCACACTAAGCCGAGATGATCCCAATAAAATGTTGGCAGAATTCTACAGCAGCCTGTGGTAAGACCATGTCCAAGTATACAATGAAGTCCTCTAGCAACAGACCTGCTCTTTAACATTGTGCTAACATGATCGATCAGCACAATCCGAGCTCGAGTTTGAGGTGAAAAGGAAATTTTACTGTCCATTTGCATGTTTCATTTATGCCATGGCCACTACCGTATTGGTACCTGTGTGGTGAGCTGTATGATCTTACACGGTCCTCCGATTACTGGCTTTTAGATGAATATCATAGCAGGTTTTAATTAAACATTTCCCCCACTGCGAGACCTTTTGTTGTCGACGGCACTAGATCGGTCAACTCACGAACCAAGGTGTTTTTTTGCGGTGTGCAGCTTTTGCATGTGACAGAAAAATCGGGTCTACAGTGTAGAGCCGGCTTATATTATGTCCCATGTGGTCGTATTTCACGTTGACCAATCTGGACTGCTTTTCTGAAAAATCAATGCAGCGAAAGGCAGAATGAGCATCATATTGACCTTCACCAGCTGAAATCGAACAGTTTTGGGAATCGGGTCCTAATTAATTTTCATGTACATTCATAGAAATAATGGTACCCAACTGTACTTTCCTTGTTGCGGTTGTACTCATAGCTTTTACACGAAAAGCTCTTAGATTCAAGCTTTAAAGGTGGCCCTTATGTTCAAATTATATACTTTAAATTCAATACGATACAATTCATGTTTACAAATTAAACCCATCCTCTTGATGGTAAAGTAAAGTCCAGTTTGGAGCCTATATTTCCAAGAGTATATAGTGATTAGGGTCAGGTTTTCAGCACCATCATGACTGGTCGAAACTGGACATATTTCACGTTTGTACTTTGTTACGATTTATTCAGGGTGAATCTGACTAACTTTTAAAAAATTTGCTCGTAGTTCTTCAGGACTGGGATCTCGCAGGACCCAACGTTTTTGTTTTCTTTCGTATAGTCAGTAATGAAGCTCATGGAACAAAATAATGTCACGGCTTAGTGTTGCTGTGGTTTAAATGAATGTTTATATGTTGTGAAACAGAACAAGCTGAAGTTCGTTAGAAAATATCACAGGCAGCTACAAACAAAAGTATGTGTGGAAGTTAAAAAAACAGTCCTGTGCACATCTCCATTGCTTAATGAGAAATGTATATTTTCAGCAGGCATGAAGCTCGCGTTAGAAGAGGCTAAGCACAGGGATGGGAATTGTGAACCGGTCTGAATAGTGAACGCTACTACAGCGAACAGTGCTGGCCGGGGATCTGATTCCTGGCCAAAAGCCGTGGTAGATCGCTGCTTCTCTGTAATACATGATTGTAATCCCTGCTGTCATTCCACCTGCCACTTCCTGTAGACTAGGTGTGTGTAGGGGGAAAAAGCAGGACGTAATGTTAGAGCGTGTTTGGATTTGCCTTAAATGCCTCTGTTATGTTGAACTGCGGATGATGAAGAGAGGATCGACCGAATGTGCTGTGAATGTCGTGAACCGGGCGCGCATCCGGCATGGGCCGAGGGCGCGGCCGACGTTTCGTGATGTCTAGTTAAATATTTGCATTCGAGGTCTATTTACATTCTTCAGAGGTTTATGCAAATCTTTTATTCCAACACACCTAAGTGTGGGAACTAGCACTCGTTTGGCCTTTTAGCACCTGAGAGACGAAGAAAATGCAGAACGTCACGATTCTCCCGATGCTACTGAGTGATATTTTTTTAAAGCAGCTTGCTGATGTTTAAACTCTTGACAATGAAGACAGCCTCGACAAAGAATACAAAGTTTCCAAGAAGTCATTTGCACAATGCTTACAGACTGAATACGTTTGCATTCATTATGAATGATTTTTGCATGTTTGGGTATTTGTTTAATTGGATTTAATTATATTTTAATAAGCATTTTAGGGATAAACTTCCATTACCAACATTGCTTCAAGGATATATTGGACCTATGTCTGAGAGGACCCTTGTCTTCTATCTGAGATGTCTGTCTTTTGCTTATAAATCTCCTGTATCTTGTTTTTCACTTTGAAATAAAAAAGAAAAATGTTTATTTTATATGTAAAGTTTATCAATGATGAATAAATGGCTATAAATGATACGATTACATTGACACTTTTTGTCTGTATTTTGCTTCTGATGTCCTGAAACGTTTCTCATGTGAAATGCGATGACCAGCGTTCTGTGTCTCCCCACTACAGCAATTTGTTACTGTATCCCATTCTCCTTTTTTTTTTTTTTTTTATAAAAAAAACAAAACAACAACTTTGTAATAAAATATGAAAAACTGAAAGAAAGCATGAGAAATAAAGTGACCTGGTTGTAGTTTCACTGCTGCGTGCGAAGCATCAGTCATTTTAGCAACTTCAGCATTTGCTTTTCTGTTTTTCCCCTCAGTTCTCAGGCGCATGTATTATATTTTCTAACTAAAATACAGTATATGAGATAAATAAGGAGTAAAACACTTGGGAATGCGCCGTTATAGGAAAATAATCAGTGACAGTGGTGTGATGTGAGCCGACATAAAGCAGAGTTACTGTTAATACATCAAAGATGATTTTTTTTCACTGTTACTGCAAGTCTTTTATTATTCTTATACTACAGTAATTTGCCAACATTAACAAATTATTTATTAAAAAAAAAAACAATGTATCTCTTTATAGTTACAGTACATTGAATTTTAATACACAAAACGAGTTCTTGTTCGTATTTACAATATAGCAGCTATAAACGTTCATTCCCTCACCAGCCTTTTTTTCTCTCTTGAAGTTAATAAGGCAAAAAAAATTGCAATGTTTGTTACGTTACAGAGAAACCAGAAATCTCTGTCCTGAAGACTTCCTGACGGTGGAGACTCCTTCCATAAATTATTAAATTAAACACAAAATGTCACATTAACAATCACACACGAGTTTATATCTGTTCGTGTGGAGGTTCTTCCATGTGAAGGAGCTGTTACTATAGAAACGCTAACTTATTATAACGAGCATGTAAATATAAACCTGCGCTACTGTCAGAGCTGCTGTTGTAGAAAATGAATCAACACCTTCTGACCAATCAGAATCCAGAATTCAACACGCTGTGGTGTAAATTTAATGTAAGCATCTCGTCCTCAGGCACAGGAGTATGCTAGTCAGCCAGCTAGCTACAGTAGCAAAGCTAGTGGTTTAGCAGATGTTTATTTAACAAGGATCATGAGCTGTAGCACGCAGTATCGTATTCGTAACGTACAGACCATGTGATCATTTCAGTTCTGAAAAAGAGTGAGAACGCTGACACCGCACACATCTATGCACATTAGAAGCCGAATGTTTAGGGTGGACATTTTGGGTTTTAAAATGGTGTATGCTTCCTGTATGAGACACGTCACAGTAACGTGTCAGTTTGGGATGTTGCAAACTAGATAGTGAAGTACACAGTGTACAGTGAGGCGATGTGAGATGGAAAAACAGAGTAAATGAGTTCATTATTCTGCAGAACAAAATGGAGGTCAGTCAGAAAATGCGTAAGGAAGCACTCTGTGTTTTATGGTCTATAGAAGTTCCCCTGTGTGTGTGTGTGTGTGTGCGCGCACACATATGGATGGCTGGTTTTGTCCTTCACCCCTCTCTCATACTCGTCCTCCTCCTCATGTCCCATAAACCTTTACTGCACTTTTATCTTCAACTGTTAATCTCTCTCTCTCTCTCTCTCTCGCTCTCCGAGTCCAGGTTATGCTGCAGATCATTCGTTTCTGCTTTTCTGTCGTGTATGTAATAATCCCTTGCTCCCAGCACTCCTTTACCTCCCTCTGTGTAATAATATCCTTCTCTCCCTCTTCCCCGTGTTGTTGCTCACTGCCCACATCTCCCATTTGAGCACATTTCTCCTCTGGTTCCTTTCCTCCTTCCATTCCTCTGTCTCTCTTCCTAACCTCCATGCAACCGCCCTGTTATCCGTCTTTCCTCCCATCCGTCCGCTAATTTTTCTCTTCTCATCAATCTTTCCACTTTCCCTTTGTCTCCTTCCAGCCTCCCATTCCTCCTCTCGTTCTTCTCGCCTCTCCATCCCTCATCTCCTCTTACGTTCCCCTCTCCGCTCCATCTCTTCTTTCATCCATCTCTCTCCTCTCATCCATCACTCCTCACCCCTCCATCTCTCCCCTCATGTTCTCCTCACCCCATCTCTTTTCCCATCATCATCCCTCACCTCCTCTAAACCGTCATCACCGATTCCCATTGTCCCTCTTTTCTCCCCTCATCTCTCTGTACTTTGCTTTCTCTCTATTCCCTTCTCTTCCCTGTTTCTCCTTCATTCTTTTTTATCAGATAATCCATCCATCAATTTCTCCTCTCTCTCTTGCTCTTCTTTTATGTTTCTCCTCTCTCTCTTTCTCTCTCTCTCAGGCGAGTATTATGTAACCCTGCTTTTGGGGGCGAGGCTGTTTGTTATATAACTTGTCTCACTCGCGGAATACTAATGAAACACAGACGATAGAGAAATGAACATTCTCACTAAATGCTGTGTGTGTGTGTGTGTGTGTGTGTGTGCGTGTGTGTGCGTGTGTGTGTGTGTGTGTGTGAGAGAGAGAGAGAGAGAGAAAGACTGAATCTTAAGGAAGAAATAAAACACTTGGTGTCTTGCTGTTATAGTAAAATAATCAACAACAGGGTGTTGTGATGAAGTTACTGTTACCAGCCTGAAACCGATTATTTACTTTTAACAGCATGTCCCAAAGTGTTTTATTCCTCTTACACCAGAGCAATTTACCAACGATTATATTTTTTTAAATAAAGACCGACACTCGGCGTATGTGTATGAACTTTCTGTCTTTCTTGCAGTGAGAGTTGCAGCTCACACATTAACCTGAGATACCGTCTGCGTGTGATGTCATCAGGAAGGGCCAGTCACAAAGCAGGTCCACAAGCAAGGTCACTTAATGTAAAGTCCACTTTATTGTACAGGACAACGTCTGACGTTACGCAACACTTTTACTTCCAACACATATAAAATCTAAAATCATTACATGACAATACAACGAAAGATTAAAAGAATTCTTTTCTTTAAAAAAAAAACAAAAAACAAAGAAAACACTAATATTTAAACAAAGAGGATTGTATTTGGCCAAAATGATGCATTGGTGCTACATATCACATGATTCAGTGTAAGAGATTCATCACAAGTGTAAAATGTAAAGCTTAACCACAAAACTAATCTATTCTTTGCCACACTCATGTGTCTACAGAGATATAAATATAAAATACATTTCAGCACTGTATAATAGTGGAAAGGATAAACAGTGAAAAAAAAATTAGAGACCATTTTTAAAAGCGTAACTCCGAGCAGGATTTCATTAGCGCGCTGGTGAACCTCAAAAGAACGAGAAGCGCACGTTTGCATCATGTGGATTTCTTTAAAATGTGAAGCGTAATTGTATTGACACCGAGTGGAGTCAAGAGTGTCAAAATAAACAGCATCACGACTTCCCCTCCCTCATAGTTTCTGCGATTATGATGTGGCCTTCAGCGAACACCATGGGTCCAACGGCGGCTTTCATACACCCCCACGAGTTCCATCACATTCTCATAAACTTGCTCGTGTGGAAAATGTCAGAGGCTTTGTTGTCACCGTGCTGACAGATGCATCTGGTGATGAATGAACCGGATTGGGAGGGGAGCATCAAATCACATACCAGGATAAAACCGTGTCGTGTGCACTCTGCTTTAAACAACCATGTAAAACTGAATAAACTCATTGTGCTACTCTTTCATGGTACGAGACGGAAGAAGCATACTTTGTGTCCGAAGTAAACCAGCTGAAATATCCTGTATCCATCATTAATAATGAAAAGTGGAAGCCCATCATTCTGTTATCTCTAACCTTCATCTGAAGATCATTAGGAAGCAAAAATACAACAAAACTCAAACAAACAAACAAAAAAAAGTAAATAAAAGTTTATACAGTGTGTCCCAAATGTCTGGATCCATAAGCAATTATTTATTTAAATACAGATATACAACCGATGTTCAGATTGACAGCTTTGGACTGAAATCAATCTTCTATTGTTAGTTCTGAAGCCATTTTGGATTTGAAAATGAGAATTTCATACATGGAAAACGGTCTGTGGATCCAGACTTCTGGGACACCCTGATAGTCCTTTAGTCTGCTTTTTAAAAATACAATTGTATATGCATCTGCAAAGTGCAGCGTGTAGAGCACGGACACCATTATACCACCCTACATAGTGCACTCACTGATAATACCACGTGCCACTCCAGCGCCAGGTCACTTCCTGTTAAACATCACGTCTGCACTACATGGAATGTAGGATACACTTTATTCTGTCCTCGGTAGTGCACTTTTACAGGTTACATGAAGCTCAATTCTGAATTCTCAATTCAGCTCTCATTAGATACACTACATGGCCAAAAGTTTGTGCACCCCTGCCTATCACACTCATATGTGCTTGTTGAACATCTCAAAGGTTGAGGTCAGGGCTCTGTGCAGGACATCCCAACATTAACACACCATGTCTTCATGGAGCTGCTTTGTGCACAGGGACATTGTCATGCTGGAACAGGTTTGAGTCTCTTACTTAAAGTGAAGGGAAACTGTAAAGTTACAGCAAACAGATACGTTCCATACAACTCTTTGTGGCAACAATTTTGATGTGATGGTCAGGTGTCCACATACTTTTGGCCCTCTATATATGATAAGCCAGTTTATTTACGCTGTGCAGTGAGTATATTCCACACCGTGTACAGTACACATACTGTATATAGAGAGTAAAAGACATTCAGGATTCAGCCTCAGAGAACAAACTATAACTAACAAAGAGTTTATTTGACCTAATCAGCGATTCTTTCTTGCACAGACTCCAGTGTTATTGCGCACTCTCTCACACACTCGTTCTCTCGTCTGTCCTGAGCCGAGTGGTCTGTGTATCCACACAGCGCCCCCTGTTGGAGAACATAATCATCCCCCCTTTAAAAAGCATAATTCTTACTAATTAGTAGATTAGAAGTAAACATTAATTACACTGTATTGCCCTGGTTTGGGGGGGAAACAGAAGTCCATTGCACTGGTCACAGTTTATGATTCAAAATCCCTGCACAACTCGATTATACTCTTCATTACATATATTATATTTATTAAATATAGAGCATAGAATTTTTATTATTTTTTTTATCAGATATACTATCAGTGTTATTGAAATATCGGCGTTTACATCACTGACAAGACGTGGAACAGTAGGCATCACCTCAGTTATTAATCACTACAGCAAAGGTGGGTTATTTTAGTAAATGGAATGGAAGTAGAGGATTTCGAGGACTGGCGTATTTACAAAGACTTCATGCAAAACATCTCTTAAAAATCGTCCCGCGTTTCGTTTCTGTTTCATAGTAAAGATGTGGAGTAACGGGAAAGGAAGGTGTCGTATAAAGATTGCAGTCGTCAGTAATAATAACAGTCCCTGCCTTACTCTGATAATACCGCTGCCTGTGAAGCTGCCCGTGTGTGTGTGTGTGTGTGTGTGTGTGTGTGTGTGTGTGTGTGTGTGTGTGTGTGTGTGTGAAGAAAATA
>JAQQZX010000021.1:1983297-2003844 GCA_030068355.1 Notoglanidium maculatum | reverse complement strand
ACACTCGCCTCCAGCTCCCCCTGACACACACACACACACACACACACACACACACACACACACACACACACACACACCGCTTAGACACACAACACCAAATACACAACACACTCCAGTTACCATGCTAACGTGGCTAACAAGTAACAGATGCTTACAGCCTCTGGTTTGCACTGTGCACACAGCATATCTGAATCATCACACTCGCTTCAGAAGAACAGGAAATAGTTTTTTTTTTAATATTGGCACCCTTCATGAAAACTCAACACATGCACATAAATGGAAAATTTGATTAAAAATTTTTTTTTTTTTCTGACGTAGTGCAGTTTTTTTTCCCTCTCCCGCAAATCACCTGATCAACACTCTTTTAATAATACAATTAATATTTTGTGAGTGTAACACACACTAGCCCGCTTCCTTCTTGTTTTAAGCTTCTTCATCATATTATATTCTTAGATTTGTGCATGTGGACTTCCTGTTCAGCTCAAACCGCAAATTTGAATAGGTTTCAAGTCTGTTTTTATAACTCACAGCTCTCGTAAAAAACGTAGTCAAAAACCACATCGACGTGTTCATTTGAGTTACCAGACAAACGCCACAAAGCCTTCTGCGGTGACGCGAGTGTGTGGTACAGCTGTACGTTTTACATGAGGATGACTAAGGATATTTATTCAGCGTCTGCTCTTATACATGCACTCCAGAGTCGTCCATGCAATTTGCACAACACTAAACTGCAGGCTTCCCTTAACTGCTGGTGATCTCGTTCTAACAGCTCCAGTGCACAACTAAAGAAACAAACTTCACACACTGAAGCCGTGCTGTGTAAGATTTGAGGGAGTGAGATGTTTGCAGGTCACAGTTTTATACTCCAGTGAGCACTTCAAGGCCACGAGACGACTCGGGCGACGTGTCTGCGTTCCTCGAGCTGATAAGCACAGAGAGTTAGTTGGCTGTTTAATTTTTAATGCCATGCCTGCAACAAGGGCTGTATTCATGGAACTAGCAAGGTTATAAACAAATAAACAAACAACTACACAGGCATGTAAATAAACACTTTTTTATAAGCATAAAATATTCCATACTAAGCAACTGAAAGATCTATAACGAGTGATAAATTAATTTGGGATCAAAAATCAGAACGGATCAATAAAACGTGCTTTAAAGTCTGACGCGACAGACAAAACGATGCGTCTTCACCTGTTAATAAAAACATACGGCATCGTGTCCAGCCTGTCTGATCCCAAAGGACATTAAAAATCAGAAATTGTCAATAACAATATGCACAGATTGGTATCTTCATATTCATCCCATTTCTCTTCCCACTTGCTCACTACAGGAGTTCAGGAGCGCTCGGAGCGCCGAGGGTGGGATAAAACACTCGCTGGTTCTCGTCCCAAGCACCACGTCCACCTACTCCACCTGTTTAATGACAGACTGCCAGGTAAAGCAGTGCCTTTTTCTTTAAACCCCAGTTACGTTCAGATTAAAACATGCACCATGGATGATGTGTATACACGAGCGTTGTACACAGAAACCGGACTGATTATTAGTGCTCTCTCCAGTGTCAACTTATTGTCCAGTCATTTTATATTCACATGTTCATTATTTGATTATTGGTCTTTTTTTTGTCTTTCTACTGCTTTTTTTGCATTACATTCCTGCAGCCTCTAAGCAAATTTAAAAAAGGGACGAGAAGGATTTGCTGTTTAGTTTGTCAAGATTTGAACAATTAGAAGAAGGGCCATAATGAGGAATTATATAATATTCTCAAAATACGCACATATAAATAATATAAAGATGAGAAAGTTGCAGTTTAAAGGAACGGTCTATATAAGATGAGCATGTTTGGTCAGTACGAGAGCTAGAGAAGCACTGCTGTATTCTTGTCTGTGTTTATTACTTGTTAGATTAATCTCAGTAAAGATTCATTTCATCCCTGAAGCTAATTTATATTTGTATTGTAAAAAAAAAAAAATGTAAACACAGGTGATATGAGAGTTAACGTTTAGAAAAACATTATTAGTCACTGCATAAATAATCCCGACTACATATGATGTAAATATTAGAATCAGGCCTTATAAATAGGACAAATAAAAGGGTGCCATTAATTTTAAAAACAGCTTTTTGGATCGGTAAGAAAGTTAGGAAACTACTAATATTTTTATTTGTTGGGGTAATCTGTCAGTAAAGATTAGCTCTCAGTTATTCGTGTGCGGAAAAGAAATTAATATTAAAACGTCCTGCTGAAAGAATTCACGCTCACATGCGTCTCAGTCCAGTTCTCTGAACAGATCAGATGGTTAAAAAAAGGAAGAGTGGGGAAGAACACAGGTGGTACAGATAAATGTTAACAGGATAATCCCACACAGCTCACCATGTTTTGTTGCACCGCAGCTCTGTTCACATAAAGGCTCTCGAGCAGCGCGGCAGGAACCGTCACGCCTTCACCCTGAGCGTATCTCGCCACGCTCACGCCCTCGCTGAAGTGGCCCCGTGCCAGCGTCCAGTCGCCCTCCCGAAACGCCGCGTTACCTTCGTCCAACAGATTACACACCAGCTGCACGAGGAAGCCCTGGTTGGAAGAAGACATGAGGAGAGGAATCAGCACAGGCCAATGAGGCGACACAGAGATACAAATAATCATAACTAGAAACAGTTCTCTAGTTTATTATTACACATTACAGCTCACTGCTGTGGAGTCAGGAGGTGCTGATTAATTTTCTATAACAGCAGAAAATCTCATTTGTTTGGTAAATGAACTCATTTACAATTTTATTAAGATTAAACTGGAACTGCATCATCATCTAAAAAACTTCCTGCACAACTGTACGACACCCCGTAGGAGGTAGCGTGATTCAGGTTGTTCAAAACGGCCGCCCCCGTAATGTTCCACCATTCAGCTACACGGAAAAAGGTCGGTTCATGTTTATAAATGACAGGAAGTCCTGCTGAGTCATAAACCACATCAGCACTGTGACTGTAACAACAGTGAACAACTGGATGCTCAGATTTGCCCAAAAGTACTCGAGTGAAACGGACTCGTTACCTACTTTAGCATTGACTAGTAGATATAAAATATTCCTCCGTACTTTTCCTTTTAAGGTTTGTTGCTTAAAATTCCCTCAGGGGCTTTCTGTCAGTGCTGGGATTGAAACCTACAACCTTCTGGACTCTGTTGATCACTGAGCTTTCTCTCTCCAGGTCATAACTGCTGGATGTAGGACGGGAACAGCGCGACTCGTTCCTGATAGAGCACACGTGTTAATAATTAACCTGCTGATAAACATGAGTTGGTGTTGTTTGGAAATCAGAGACTTCTGAATGAACTGGACACGGCTAGAAGAACTGACCGAATTCCTCCGAGTCATCGTTGAGAACAGTACATATCATGTTGGGATACAGTGCCAGGCTGAGTGGGCGGAGCTAACTGCTCTGAGAACGCAACGCAATGCAATCAAGAACTCCTAAGGAACATTCTTATAGCTAAACGCAGCATGCATGAGTACTCAGAACAGAAGGGAACTGCACCTCATAGCCGTCTGGGTCGGGGTACGGCAGCGAAGACCTGCACAAAACAAAGCACAAATTAAATTACAGAATAATACACACTAGTTAAACTGACAAAAACAACACTAAAAAGACATTTTCTCAGTACACAGTGCGGATCATGATATCTAGCTTTGGTTAGAAAGTAAAGCCTGAACGAGAGCGCTGAATTTAAAGGGGCTGTTTGTCATTTGTAAATGTAGAAAATAACAAAAAAAAACACTAAGTCTTTCTAACCCCAGCGATGAAACTATCAATATCTAAGCAGCTGCTTTCTGACTGGGGCGGAGCTAATTTCTGGCTCAGGAAAAAAAAAGGTAAACAGAAGCTTTAATCCAAAAAATACTGTTTTGCATGAAGGTAGTGTGTGTGTCAGCACAGCGTACACAAAGCTCCAAAACATTGATCTTGACCTCGTGGTGAGTTTAATGTCTCTGTTTAACAGGTTTGATCATGATTAACAGGTTCTTACTGAATAAAAGCCAGAGCTTTCTGGATCTCCTCCTTGCGCTTCTGCCGGTCCTGGTTCATGGCCGTTCATGAGGTCCTGCAGGAAAAAACACAAAGCTGATGTGAAAATGAAACCTAACAGAGCTGAAGCTGGGTTCTCTTCAGGTTCTCCTTCAGAAATGAAATAACACGTCCTTGGTGGTTTGACAGAGTGTTTAATGAAGGAGAGGCAGGTCCTGGGTTTGGTCAGGGATAATTAGCAATAACAGTAATAATGTGTACACAGGCACCACAGAGGAGACTGAAGTTATTTCCTTTCCGGAAGAAGGAGGATTTCAACAGAGCGCGCGCGCTCGCACACACACACACACACACACACAGCAAAGTGGCTCTGTACAAGCAAAACAAGTAAACAACACTCATCAATGCACTATGTGTAAATTAAAATAGAGATGATAAATAAGTAAGTATATACCGGAAACACACACATGCTGTAAATAATAACTAAGACACAGAAAAGGAAAACAAGAGTGTACAGCTAGCTGAGAGATGAAACACACACCTCACAGCCCGACTCCAAACTTACCTGTAGCTACTAATGATTTTTGGAGTAAAGTTAACAGTTTCAACTTGCACTTTTTGTCGTCTGCTAGTTAATTCTCTGTAGAAATGACTCTTTTTTTCAGGGCGCTAACTACACGGAACATGTGATGCCTCCCTGCGCGGTCTCGGCCGCACTGCGCGGTCCTATACACCGCCGGTTTCGGGGGTAAGCCTCGGAAAGAACCTATCGCGCATGCGCACATAACGGTAAAAACAGAACGCGTTAATGGCAGTGTTGCCAAACATCTCACCGGAAGTCACTATCGGCTCTCTGAAGTGCCGCTAGATTGTGTGACGACACCACACTCTACGTATACACGTCTAATTTGCATATGTCACAAAGCTGTTGTGCTGCCTACTTATAGGCGATAGGCGTAGCGTAGGTTTTGTGTCTGCCGGCCCGCCAGTGACACTGGCCGAGCTGTACATAGCATCTGGTAGAGCTGTAGAATACCTACTTCTGTGTAATTACAGCAGCTGATTATACATCAGTCAGTCATTACTTATATAAATGCATGCAGTGATAGAGCACTGGGAGAGGCAGAGGTGATGTCAATCACAAATTGGTGAAAGGTGATTTTTGCTGTTGCTTGACAACAAGAATGGAAATTACCGAAGTTGTGAGAAGTCACCAAATGTATCGCTAGTCACTAGACTAGCCATACGATAGAAGCCGATAGATAGCACCTACATAGCGAAGGTCAAAAAGTCACTAACTCTTGTGACAAACTTGCTAAATTGGCAAGAGTCAATGGATTCTAACAGTCAGATGTAAAGCTGTAACTTTAAGTTTTCCGACATCTTTAGGACAGAGGAGTTTACGTTTTGCAGTTCCTCAGTAACATGAAAAGCTGCAGGGTTTGTTTTTTTATTCATTTTTAATTTTACAATAAAAAAGAGAGACTGGTAAAGAAATGATTGTTTACAGCTGCTATTTTGTAAGTAAGAACAGGAACTCACTTATTTTGTTTTGCTGTTTTGTTCCAGAGCATTAAATGTGCAGGACATGCTGCTCATAAATGATTTAATAATAATAATAATAATAATAATAATAATAATAATAATAAAAAATGCATTTAATTAAAGAAGAATAAAGCACTTGCGCTGTTACCTGAGTCAGACCCATCACTGACATCAGCCATGCCTTCTGGCTCTCAGCAATTTTTAAGGGCAAGCCAGAATTTGTTTTTTAAAATGTCACATTGTGTTTGGTATCAGAATATGAAACATGCTTGTGAACACATTACATTTTACAGCATACCACTGAATCAGCCACCTTTCCAAGCCAACAGAAGATTGCTGTGTTTACAGGAATTTAGCTTTGATAATTGGATCGAGGTGTCCCTTCTTTGCAGCGCGAAGTAGCTAACTTAAGCTTTTCTTGCTAATTAGCTAAAATACATCATTTATATTGCTTTAACAAACCTACATAGTTTAATCTACATCAAGAAATTAGTTAGCTAATGCTAGATAGCTGGGTCATATTCTATGAATTGCCTATAATGGACATGTTTACTATGCTAACTTTGCTCATTTTACAATTGATTTTATGGCATTTGTCTGGGCAGCACTTCAGCTTTTAGTGCCATCATGACATCCTTGGTGTTGTAATCACAAAACATTAAGTCTTAACAAGCTCACAGACAACACAGGTACTATAATCATAAAGAGACTCGTATATCTTCCGTTTCCCTGGAGTGTAAACACTGAGTTTCTGTGAGATATGTGTGTGTATGTCTGGTCATTTCAGGCCAGACCACTGCTAAGCATCATTTAGCATCATGACTCTTCACTTTGAAAGTGTTAATTCAGGCGAATAGCACTCCCTGTCTTTTATTGCTAATCTGTAATAACATGTGGATGACATTTTAGCTAACGTCAGGCCGATTCCAAAATACAATTCTTGATAGATTCTTCAGTCACTTTATAACCAAGTAGCATCAGGTTGCTAGGCGATTTTGTCTTTCTGCAAAACTGGTCACTCGGCTCTCTTTTTGGTTTACAAACACCAAAAAAATTTATAGGAAAATAATAAATTTGGGGTAGTAACAGTGACTCTGCTTCATCACACCGCGTCAGTGTTGATTACTTTCCTATAACAGCGCGACACGGAGTGTTTTATTCTTTACATAACCAACACTTCAGTTTTTCACAAAAAACTACAGCCAAATCGCTGACTACAAGCTTAACCTAGTAAATGACTACAACTCCCGTGAGCTACCACGCGCGCAGTTCAAACGCGATGACGTCATCCGTATGAGCGGGACGAAGCCGCCGGTGTATGTTATCGCATGTTGTTTTCCGTTTACACCTAATAAACCGGATGAAATGTGTTCTACAGGTAAATATTATTGCACTGTATATGGTATTATATGATGAGAATAACCATATTAATCCCTATTACGCAGATAATACCGTGTTTTTGGGGCTCTAGAGTGCCCATAGAGTACCCATGGAGTAAATATCCATCTTTTAGCTAATGCTAGCTGGCTAATGCTATAATTCTCTTCGTGTGGATCCAGCGTAGATTTTATTTCAGACCAGGAGACTTATTTATTATGTGTTTAGTTGTTATAATAAAGAAGAGTGCTTTTTTCTGTCTCATACGACTCATAACTATATAAGGAGGAAGAGACTCAAAGATTGCTTTATAAATTACTCAGATTTCAATAGTGAGTCGATTTTTGGTCATATAGCTTTATATATTTATTTAATTTAACGAATGCAAGTTGCACCCCAAGAATATCTCATTTGTTCACTGAGCCTCAAAAAATTAACGACTGTGTAATGACAGTTACGGTTTTGTATCAGGTTCACTTCCGGGTTTCTGGGGTCATGGGTTAGCCGCGCACTGGTCTCTGAAATGGACGTTGCTAGGTTACCAGGCGCTAATAGCGCGACTATACATGCATGCATATAAAAAGAATCGTCGCATCTCCCCTACTCGGGATACGAGAATAAAAAGGCAACGCGTCGTCACACCAAATATTGTCTTTGTTTACTTTATTACTGTTTACTGCATAGTGAAGTATTTTACTTTTTAGCAGAAAAATTACATTTAATTATTTCTGAAGTCATCGTTATAGCATTTCTTTGCAAGTGTCTAAGACTTTGCACGGTATATACTCTTATTGATTTATATCTTGCAGTTTTAATCTTTTTCTCGTATTTGAGTGTTTTTATTTTATGATGTGGCTTGAAAAGAAGTATACAAATAATGTTATTGTTGTTGTTATTATTATTATTATTATTATTATTATTATTATTAATTGAAAATTGTCCCTGACACACACTGTGTGTGTGCGTGTGTGTGTGTAGGTGTGGGCATGGCGTCGGACGTGGTGGCCCAGCTGGCCGACTCTCTGGCCCGGACCCAGGTGGGAGAGGGAGAGCTGAGCTACAAGGCGCAGGGACTGAAGTTGGACAACGCCGAGTCTGGTGAGAGCAGATATGCATTCTTCATCACCATAGTAGTGCACGGACAAGGAAACCAGAAATGTTACTCAGAGTTGCCTTGTAGCTTATTTCAAGTGTTTATTTCTAGAATAAAGGGCAGTGGTAGCTCAGTGGTTAAGACATTTGACTAGTAATTGGAAGGTCGTGAGTTCAAATCCCAGCACTGCCGAGCTATCACTGATGGGCCCTTGAGCAAGGGCCCTTAACCCTCAACTGCTCAGTTGTATAAATGAGATATATGTAAGTTGCTCTGGATAAGGGCGTCTGCCAAATGACATAAATGTAAATGTAAATGAACCGTTCGATCCCTTATGTTGTATGTTTGCACCACAGCAGCATGAACTCTTTGTATGACTGTCTCTGTGACCTTCTTTAACCCTTTAATATTCCTCGTCTTGTCCTCGTGTCTCGCCGCTTGTCCTGCATCCCCCTGTTGGTGTTCAGTGGAGGAGATGGTAAAGGCCATTCGGGAGTTTGAGGGTCTACGTGCTCTGCGTTTGGAGGGAAACACAATTGGAGTGGAGGCAGCACGGGCCATCGCCAGGGCACTGGAGGACAAGTGTGACTTTCAGGTACTCACACCTTACACAGTCTCTTCGTGTCACACACTGTCTCACAATGTCTTGCACCTTTTTACACTGTCTCATTATGAGACACACTATCTCATTATATCTCAGATTGTCCCACAATGTCTTACAATGTCTCACGATCTCACACTGCCCCACTCTGCAATACAATATTGCACATTATATTCCACTGTCTCACACAGTCTCACACTGACTCATACAGTCTCATGATATCCCACACTGTCACACACCACCTTACAGTTGTGACCCCACAATGCCCCTGCACTCCACTGGAATATTTATTACTCTGTCTGTGTGTGTTAATAATGAGAGATCGTCTGTGTTTACTGCAGTGCTGTTACTGGAGCGATATGTTCACGGGCCGCCTACGTTCAGAGATCCCTCCTGCTCTGGTAAGACCTGCTGAAGAAAACACCCCCACGCATACACCCACGCATACACCCACACACACTCCGTCTGAATGTAAAACAACAAGAGGGTCCTATTTATCCCTGTAATGCTAATCCATTAAGCATGCAGTTTGCACAGTGCGTAACTGGAGGCTATACACTTCCATTACTCAGCTACATTAGCCTTGTAGCTCGAGTGCGAAACTAAAGAATTAAACTTAGTCTAGAGATGAACAAACAGGTGTTTACAAGGAGGGAGATATTCAGGAAGTTGCTTAGGAATCACAAATAACTTTATTTATATTAACCTTTTGTTATTTAGTACTGTGATGTATTTTTATCACTGAGGATGTGTTTGAGGTTGCACTGGAACTACAAGATTAATTTAGCTAACAAGTGAACTCTTAGCCGATTGACTTCATTTAGGTTAAAGGGAGCCTTTTTTTTGTTAAACTCTTTAAAAATGAAATCATTAAGTGTGTACCTATAAATAAGACTTGTATTTTTGTCTTTGTTTGTTCTCAGTTTTACAAACACAACAGAACCAATGGCTTGTGTTCAGTGTTTTTCTCTCTCTCTGTGTGTCCAGACATCACTAGGTGCAGCTTTAATATCCGCCGGCGCTCACTTAAAGGTGCTCGATCTGAGTGATAACGCATTTGGACCCGATGGTGTGAAAGGCATCGAGACGTTGTTGAAGAGCTCAGCATGTTACACGCTACAGGAACTGCGCCTTAACAACTGTGGCATGGGCATCGGGGGAGGAAAGGTGAGAGAAACATTGAGGTGCAAATATACTTCACCTGCACCACGTGCACATGCATGCATACAGCTGCTACACGAGCGCGTTGTTCAAATACTGATTTGCTTATTTTATGTACATCAGGAGGATTAAACGCACCATCCAGACACATCGGGGCCAAACATCCCTGTCCATCTGTTTCCAAGTCAGACTGTAATGTTTGGCGATTTCATGGACAATAAAGTTAAACAGACTGATGAACTCTGTTTCTCTTAAAACATTTTGCCGTCATCGTGACTGTCGTCATAATCTGCATCTCAAATCAAAAACCTTCACCGTAAATTAAAAAATACTGCCTAAAGCAGAAAGTCCAGAAGACAGGATGAAGCAGCTGTAATAGGATATCCGTTATTGTTATCACACAGTAACAGTCTAGAATAGTACACAAGTATGCAATTTGAGACAAAACATTAGTTTGTTTAGTCAGTCATTGAGACAGTGTTACATGCTGCTTTTCTGTCTGTTGGCATCGCACCATGCAGACCTGCCAGGTTAATTTATGACCTAACAGCAGGTATACATCAGCCTTTACAGTCTAAATCTCTAAATCCCACTGTAATGAATGACTAAAACTGTACTATAATGCTATTTATAGTACAAGCACTGGTGAGTAATGTGAACCCATTGTTAGAAATAAGTGTGAAAGTAAAGTACTCTCCAAAAGTATTGGAACAGCCGGATAATTTTCCCTCTATATACCACCACAATGGCTCAAAAGGTAATGGGACAGTTGACTGATAAACAGTGTTATGGTCTGTTTCCTCATTATTTTTTGACAAATTAAGGAGATAAAAGGTCTGGAGATTACAGTGTTGAATTTGCGTTTGGCAGCTCATGGGAATGCTCAATATGCAGTCCAAAGAGGCGAAGAAGTCCATCATTAGGCTGAAAAAGCAAAAACGTACATGTCAAAAGGATATCACAAACTTTAGGAGTGGCCAAATCAACAACTTGGTGCATTCTTAAAAGGAAGGAATGAGCTTAGCAACACTAAAAGGCCTGGAAGACTGCAGAAGACAAGTAAAGTGGATGATCATAGAATTCTTTCCTTGGTGAAGAAAAACCCCTTTACAACATCTAGCCAAGTCAAGAACACTCTTGAGGAGGTAGACATGTTAAAGTCAAAGTCTACGATCAACAGACACCTTTATGAATGTAAATACAGAGGGTTTATTTCAAGATGTGAAACACTGGTAACACTCGAGAACAGAAAGGTCAGATTAGACTTTGCAAGAAAGCCTACGCAGTTCTGGAATAAGATTCTTTGGACAGATGACACTGTGATTAACTCATACCAGAATGATGGGAAGAGAGGAGTATGGAGAAGGAAAGCAAGGATTCATGAGCCAAAGCATACCACATCATCTGACAAACATGGTGGCCATGGGCATGTGTGCCTTCCAGTGGAACTGGAGAAAGCAGCTCAAGAGCTTTTCAAGGCAAAGAAATGAAATGTTCTTAAATGTCTGAATCAGTCAAGCTCACTGAACATGCACGGTGATCGATTTGGATCCAAGTATTAAAAATGGCACTTATAATTGTGCTAGCTTGTTCAGTTACTTTTGAGCTTGTGAAAATGGAGAGATTGTGTAATAAATGGCTGTAATTCCTAAATGTTTAATGCAATATTTTTGTTAAAACCCTTGAATTAATGCTGAAAGTCTGCACCTCAATCACATCTTGAAGGCCTCTTTTCAAATCCATTCATTATGGTTGTACACAGGCAAATTTATGAAAATTGTGTCACTGTTCCAATAATTTTGGCAGGGGAACAGCGTAACAATGGTTACAATGATACTTTATTTAAAATAAATATTTCGAGTTATAGTCAATGCTGTGTAATATCTTCAAAGCGCTGACACTGGAGACTCCTTTCATAAATATGAAATAAACTTCTCCTTACAGAATTTATCACCATATCAACAATTAATTGCACTTTTCTTTCCTTCTTTCTTTCTTTAACATATCATTAATATTAATTCTTTAACATAACATTAATATAAACCTGCGCTGCTGTCAGAGTTGTTGTATATAGAAAATTCCTTAACACCTTCTGACCAATCCAGATCCAGAATTCAACAGCGCAGTGGATTAACGTTTGATTAAAGAGTGTTTATGCATAAATTAGTCGTATGGTGTAATTTTATTTATTGATCTACATTTAAATCAGGTGTTTCTTACCATCATGGTAGTGTATCAGTGTTTCACAGCACTTAATTATGTTGTCATTATTTACTTTGAAATTGACTTCTACATCAGCACATCTAAATGTGGTGCAAATCTAGGTTTCATTTTTCTGCAATCTCAGATTTTCTCAGGCATTCACGGCTCACTGAGGCTTTATTGTGTCCTACGCACGTTTCAGATCCTGGCAGCAGCTCTGACACAGTGCCATAAAGAGTCGAGTAAGCTCGGCACCCCCCTGAGGCTGAAGATATTCATTGCAGGACGGAACAGACTGGAGAACGATGGAGCCACGGCGCTGGCGCAGGCCTTTCAGGTGACATGAAGTAACCCCATCGCCTGTTACTGTTTCAAAGCCACAGCAGAGAAACAAAGGGTTTATAATGAGATGAGCTGAAACTACTCATACATTGACTTTATAAAATTAATAAATCTGAATGTCCACAGTTGATGGGCAGTCTGGAGGAAGTCCACATGCCTCAGAACGGCATCAACCACCCTGGAGTGACGGCTCTGGCCAACGCCATGCAGCACAACCCCCAGCTCCGAGTGCTCAACCTCAACGACAACACCTTCACCAAGAAAGGAGCAATCGCCATGGCGCAGGTGTGAACACACAGAGCAAAACAAATTCATCATCATCATCATCGACAACTACACACACCATTCTACATGTCACACAACCTTCCTTTGATCATATTTAATTTAAAAAAAGCAGTCAGGACTATAGGAACAATGTAGAGTATACAGTAAGTCTGGGGGTTATTCTGCATTTTATCAACAACGTATGCTGCTACAAATTATCACTAAAAATATGGCAATAGAGAATTGTGTATGTGCGTGCGTGTGTGTGTCAGGCTCTGAAGCACCTCCGCAGTGTGCAGGTGATAAACTTCGGCGACTGTTTGGTTCGCTCTGAGGGAGCCGCTGCCATAGCCGAGACTCTGAAAGACGGTCTTCCCATCCTCAAGGTACTGAAACCAACTTATTTGATCAGGAACATGCAAGTATTCAAATACACCATTACCAGAAATGTTCATCAGTGATATCAGTGGACTGTACACTAGTTTGTAGTAACTAGAAGTAGCTGGAAACACTCTACTGGCGTACATGTACATGAAAATAGTGATCTGTTACCATAGATTTCTTCTTTCTTATTGTTTTAGGAGTTGAATCTGTCGTTTGGGGAGATCACAGAAGAGGCTGCTCTGGCTGTTGCAAAAGCAGTGAAGCACAAAGACCAGCTAGAGAAACTTGACCTCAATGGTAATACACACCCTTCCTCTTACAGACACCCCAGCATCCTCTTCATATTGTGTATGAATAATAAGTGTGTGTGTGTGTGTGTGTGTAGGCAACTGTATTGGTGAAGAAGGGTGTGAGAGCCTCCGTAATCTCATTCAGAGCATGAACATGGGAGACCTGCTGGCCTCTCTGAGGTACACAACATGTGCAATAAGTCATTATAGTCATTGTAGTCAACAGTCATAATAATTTTCTGAAGAAAACCATGACCTCACTTCCTGTGAACTTTAACATTCTCTCACTTAATATATAGTGATGATGAAGGAGAGCCAGATGATGATGATGATGAAGATGATGGTGAAGAAGATGAGGATGAGGAAGATGATGGTGAAGAGGAGGAGGAAGAGGATGAGGAGAAGGGAGAGGAGGAGGAAGATGATGAAGAGGAGGAAAATGAGGAAGAGGGAAAACACGAATCCAGTGCAACCAAACAGGTCAGTGTTCTTATTTTAAAAGTATCTAGATGCACGAGACACGCCTCCACAGAGGACACGCCTCCTTCACTGGAATTTTTGCATTCACTTGCGCATACACTTCTCACTCCCTTTAGGTAAGTGTGTGCATGTGTGTGTGTGTGTGTGTGTGTGTGTGTGTGTGTGTGTGTGTGTGTGCAGATATCGACTCCACCGTCAGCCCCTCGCCCTCCAGACATCTCATCCTTCCTCTGCTTCCCGTCTCCAGAGAAACTGCTGCGTCTTGGCGACCAGAGAGTCCAACTGATCCAGAAACAGGTCCAGCTGAAAGGCTGAAGAGCCTCTTTATTCTTCTCTCTCAGTGCTGTAGGAGTAAAGCTTTAAGAAATAGACTCCAAGACATACCGCCAAGAGTCATGTTTATTCAGGATATTATTGTGTGTGCACGTGCGTGTGTGTGTGTAGGTGGATGTGACGGACGTGAGTAAGACTGTAGAGGCCCTCCTGAAGATCTCGTCTGTGTATAAGGAGGAGGATCCCGAGGTGAAAGCAGCGGTGCTGGACAGTGTTGGTACTGAACACACTTTCTATCCATCATGCTTTACAGGTTTGAACTGTACTGTATATAGTTCTAAATAAGTGTGTGTGTGTGTGTGTGTGTGTGTGTGTGTGTGTGTGTGTGTGTGTGAGATAATTTTCAGATGCTGTTTTGAGTAAGGCCTTTTCCACACCGTCTGTCCAGACATTTAGTTTAATCTCTGCATTATTGGTGATGCTTGGTCTGTTAAAGGTACAACACACACTTATTCTTCTAGACATCATGTCAAATAAATATACACACTTTTTAAGATATTTAATGTTATTTTTATTTGTAATATAACTATGTTATTTTCTTCATATTTTTGTGGGTGTTTTTAGAGTGAGGAAAAATTAAAACCCGTGGCAGTTGTTGCAGGTCACTTGCAGTGTTTGGAGCATGCGGTGAGGCAGAAATATTTCCCTAGAGAGCACATCACTGTGCTGCATGCCTTTTTGGCCAGGTACAAACACACACACTCACAGTGGTCTAAAAAAAAACCCCCACACATTTACTGCAGTAAACAGTTTAGCAAAACTCGACAATGACTGGTGTTAAAGAATAATTCATTTACAAAATTGCTTGTGTGTGTGTATGTATATGTATGTGTGTTTTCTAGACAAACCAAGTCCTTGGACTCATGCATCAGTGCTCGAGACAGCCTTCGCTCCACCCTACAGAGACTAGTGCCTGAGAGCTAAAGACACACACACACACACACACACACACACACACACACACACACACACAATGAATGGTTCTCTGCTCCTGGATGCTCATCTTTGTGTGTAGGAAGATTACTGGACTAAAAGGAAATCACTTGGAAGCACCACCTGCAGGACAAGACAAGATTCATGGACTAAAGAAACACACACTCTATCTCTTCAGATCATCTCACACTCTCACACTCTGCCATGTTTCATTTAATTAATTCATCTCGGTATGAGAAATAAAACCAGTCTATATAAAAGTACAACAGAAAAATAAAAGCTGTCTGTGCTCTTGTGCGAAATCTTTTCACTGATTCATCGCTAAGCTTGAGACTATAAGTGCAATCATATTTATGAACACTAGCTGGGGTGGATTTAGGTATGGGTGACATGGACAGCTGCACAGCTTGCTGAATGTAGCACAGGGCACACACACAAAAACAAATGGGAAACAATGGGAAAGGCAGGAGGCAGGCTTGTGACAATGCAAATATGTGCTTTGTTTGGTGTTACTTTCACTTTTCAGTAGGCTTATATTTTGCACATATAAAACACCATACACATTTATGACCATTTGTATTGATTGAATTGAAATGAATTGTGATTAATGTTTTTCTTAGCTGTAATTGAATTACGTAGACAGCAGAGGGCACAATAGTGGAACTACATGACCAGGGGAAGTGGAAGTAACGTACTTCTAATTTTAGGCAATGGGTGTTTATAAATTTAGTTTTAAATGCATGAGATACTTTTTGGGATTGACTTCGAACTGAAAGCAGGATGGAGACATGATTGCTTGAGACAAAACATACATACAGTATATTGTGTATGGTAAGAATATACAATTGTTTTCAGCACTACTAGGTTGGAAAAATAGGCTAGTTTATCTTACAAGCTAATTGAATCAAATAGTTTCATCACTTGCTCCCTAACAGAGCATCAATTTATATTCCAAATGAATGATAATATTATTCACATTAAAACACCTCCGCCTCTCGCCCGAAGATGCTGAGATTGGCTCCAGCTTCCCCGAGACCCAGATGGATAAAGTGGTATAGATAATGGATGGATGGACATTAAAACACAAGTTATGTCATGAGGCCAGCAGGGTAGTATACTGTAAAGAGTTTCCATACCATAAAGAAAATCATACTGATGTTTCTGCTCCACCATTTCAGTCTAATGTGTTTTTATGAAGTGACATAGCACATGTGCAGTGGGCTTCATAACGCAGTTCAAATAATGAAAATAATTGACAATTATTTTTTTTTATTCTCAAATTTTTATTCATTTTTTATTAGTTGTTGCAGCCCCTTATGCATTTTCCAAATTGAAAACGTAAATAAACCCTATTAATACAAAATATATCTGTAATCTGATACACAAAAAATACAGACATTTTTTGTATCCTAATCATGTAATGCTGTTCCATGTATTCCATTACTCCCCAAGTCTATATACATATATATCTATAGGGAGGGTTACTTTAAAAATGTATTCCCATACAGTTACTAATTACCTGCTAAAAATGTAGTCAATAACTTAATATAATTACAACAAAATTAAAGTAATGTAACTGAAGATTTTCCGTTACATTTGGATTCCCTCAATACCAAATATGTGGATGATGGCGGAAGCTGGAAGGCAGAACTTGCTCTGTACTGTGATGTTGGCCCCTTTTTCCGTTTTAAAGATAAAATAATGGCAATTATTTCACCAGAGGCCATGATAATGAATTGGTGACTGTAAGATTAGCTCTGATTTCAATCCAGACCTGAGTGGTGCAGTGAGACTTATCGTCTGTGACCAACTGTCTATTGGTGATGTGGATTTTTTTTTTTTATTTGTTCATTTTTGGGTGTTAATTGAATAATATTTAATTGATTATTCAATTAGTTTTATTTCTTTAAAAACTTGCAAAAGATCTTTATAACATTTATTTGAGGCATTTTAATCAGCACTAATACAGAACTTTTTATTAATTAGGCTTAATTAAATAGCAGTTCACTAATTACGACATTAGTGTCATTTATCAGATAATCTGTAACATCATGAGAATATTATCAGGTGCTCATGTGGACCAGATGAATGTTGATCCTCATTCAGTATAACATTACATATGGCTGGTGCTGAATAAACTCTCAGACTAACACAAGGTGGTGGTATGGAGCCAACAGCGGTTACTGTTAGTACTGTTTTAATACCTTACCACACTTTTTGCAGCTGTGTGTCTGTACTTCAAACCATGATTTGTTCAAATTTCGAACAGACAAATTCAAAATAAAGATAAAATAAATATCAGCTGCCTGTTTCTCTCACTGAAACTCTCCGTTTCATTTGGCTTGCTGCGTGCGCGCGAGGCGAATCATTTTCAGTGTGTGGAATCGACTCCACAGATTTGCAGTTGACTCTCAGTTTTCAAAGATTAGTGAATCGACTCTGTTTGGCATCGACTTGTGAACCGAAAGCAGAACTGGAAAAATAAGATACTTTAACTTTGTACATTTTTAAGGGAATTGGTTTAAACAGGTTCAAGCAGGAATATCACGCTTCTCCTCACATTCCCACAGGCAAATGATAATACTACTCACATTAAAATACAAGTTATGTCATGCAGGGCAGTGTGAGAAAGTCCTACTGATGCTCCTGCTCCGCCAATTCACTCAAATGTGTGTTTTTTTCATGGAGAAGAAGGTTGGAGGACAAGATCAGGGAAGCCCTGGGACCCTGACCCAGCCCCAGTTCCTTCCTGCCTCGGGGTAACGTGTAGCATAGTCAGTGATTACCAGGATGTACTCATGGCCATGGTAGCGGCCCTACCAGGTCCATCCCCACCTTTTCAAAGGGGACTCTGATGATGGGCAGGGTTATCAGAGGTGCTGGTGAGGGTTTCTGGAGGGAGGTGCCCTGACACTGTGGACACCGTTGACAGAATCTTTGTACCTCTTCCACCATGCCGGGCCAGTGAAACCTGTCACAGATTTTCTCCAGGGTATTGAGGGGTCCCAGGTGACCTCCCAGCAGGCGGGTGAGAGTCAGATGCGTGATTGTGTCCACCTTGGGGCAGGGGATGAGTAGGTCACATGGTTCACCACAGCACTCACAGTGGTAATACAGCAGACCGTATTGACATGGAAATAAGTTGCGGGGAAGGCTCAGTCCTGGTGGCTCTTTGCAGTTCCTGACTCCAACAGTACTTCAGCCAGTCATCCTCCTCCTGCTCCTTTTGTGGCAAAAACTGACCAACACTTAGACTCAAAGTTCAAAATAATAAAGTATTTAATCAACCCAAGAAAAAAATACAGCAACAGGACACGTAGCAGTCAACCAAAAAGGTGATTTCCAATATTTGTGCTCAAATTTATGTAATCACTACTTTTCTGTGATTGGTTTCAATAGCTTCTTTTGATTGTTTACAGCAATCAAAGTTCCAGTGTTCTGATTACCATTTTCCAACCA
Organism: Notoglanidium maculatum; assembly: GCA_030068355.1. NCBI lineage: Eukaryota > Metazoa > Chordata > Actinopteri > Siluriformes > Auchenoglanididae > Notoglanidium > Notoglanidium maculatum. Next base: position 1,985,366 of record JAQQZX010000021.1, on the reverse strand, counting down.
TAATCATGATCTTTAACTTGTACACAAGCTCAAAAGCATGACCTCATCCTTCCATAATTGTTTTCTAGCATGTCAGGTACTTTCAGTTCTGCTCTACATTAAGCCATATGTTCAGTCACACAGCCATTACTGGAACGAGGAACTTGATTCTTCCATAGGATGCTTGTGACTGTGAGCAGTCATGGATGCGTACCGTGCAGGATGTGTACCGTGTTTATAATTCCATTTAGTCTTCATTTTCAACTTCTTGCTGTCAGGACCAGTAGCACAGTGGCATGTAGTTCTTGTAGCATTGGGCCAAAATGTTGGTCTTCATCCATAATTCAGTGTACTTGGGCTCGCTCTTATAATAGCATTCCAAGTTTTCAGACTTAGTCCAGGTGTGTCTTGTTCCAGTAGGTTGTCTTGTCTTGTTAAAGTTCATCAGTGTGTCCTGGTTTGAACCAGGATGGCTTTGTGTTTATGTCTCTCGCTCATGTTCTGAGGTAGGCTTGTACCAGCATTAGGGGTCTAAGCCTGGGGATCCTTACTGGAATCTTGCCTTGAGCAGGTCCTCTGGTCTTTTGTTCCAAAAGCAGTACTGTTACCACTGTACTATCCAGCTGGCTTGGGGAGCAATGGAGTTATACATGTACATATATGCACATACACATATAAGATCCAGTGTTGACTCACATCTTCATTGTTAGATCATTAGCCCAAGATCTGAAGGGCTCACCAGCTCTCAGGCTTCATGAATGGTTACATAACCCTCTGGGAGCCTGGGAATTTGACAATGTAGGACAAGGTAGTCTGTGCCATGTGGTTCTTCATGGCAGGCAGGACCGACAGGACACTCTTGTAGACCCCAATGGTGGATGTCCTGATCTTTATCTGTTGGCCAGTGCCCATTGTTTTCTACTTTATGAAGTCTATAAAATCCTGGCAAGGGTAGTTGTTGGGTCAATTATTATTTGACATCTTCTTGGTAGATTTTTTGCCACTTGTTTTTTCCAGGCTCCTTTGATGTTAAAATTCTTTCTTTCTTATTTATAAAAAGGCTTTCTGGATTTTAGTGTTGAAGTTGATGGTGCTTGATTAAGTATGCATTTCAGTTGAGTGTTTTGTTGTCCTTCTGTCACATGTTTGTGCTGTCTTTGTGCTGCGTCCACTCATTTACAGGAAGCCATGCTATGGGTGTTGATTTTGTGGCTCCTGCTATGATTCTCATGATCTATAGCGCCGTATAGCCACGCTAGGTTGATCTAAAAGAGCCGGGTCAAAGAGTCGATTCTTTCCCCAACGACACATCAGTCGTAGTGAATCAGTTTCCGAAAGTGAAAGTGTTTCTCTCTCTGAGCCTCGACGCCATTTTAAGGAGCGGTTGGGAAAGCAAAGAAAAAAACAAAACACCAGGCAGAAACGGCGGTATTAACGTCAAACAATACGTCCTGTTGACTGAGTGAGTGTTTCCTTTAATATAAATGCTTTTATAATTTATTAAAGTGTAAGATTTCCTGCCGTGTAAAATGAGTAATTAAACTGCGTCACAGTGAATCCGCGCTGCAGCTGCTGCTTATCAGCTCTGTGCACGAGCTCTCTTTATTTCTCACTAATGAGGCGTTCATAATGTTTTATAACCTGAAATTTTAAACAGCTTATAATATTTATTTGGATTATTTTAAGTTGAATTTCCGACAGTTTTAAATGTTTTAATCTGAATTTTTTTAAAAATGCGGAAATGAAGCCTTCTTGCTGCCACGCCGTAAACAGACACGTGAAAAACTAATAGTTATAATAAAATGTGTTTCACGTTCAAACAAGATACATTTCACATTATTACGACATACAAAATGTTTTATATCCTGAAATTTTAAACAGCTGGATTATTTTAACCCGAATTTCCGACAGTTTGAAATGTTTTAAACTGAATTTAAAAGTAAATACGGAAGTGAAGCCTTCTTGCTGCCACAACAGAAAAAACCGTGAAAAACTTATTGTTAAAATAAGATGTGTTTCACAGCTTAAGAAGATATTTTCATGTTATTGTTATGATGTGAAACTGGTGTGAATGAGGAGACTGTGTGCAG
>JAQQZX010000021.1:1923025-1939727 GCA_030068355.1 Notoglanidium maculatum | reverse complement strand
ACACACACACACACACACACACACACACACGAGATACAGATCAGCTATAGTGGAGATATCTTTGAGGATCGTGATTCAGGGGATGTTAGAGGGGCTGGAGTAAAGGAAAGACGTGCACTGCTACACATCACTCTGCTTCTCGTTCTCTCATCTGCACTAATCTGATTTCGGGACTCAGAGACTCCACAGAGTCGTGACGTTTGGCGTGACCACAGAGTCGGTGCAGTGACAGACGAGGAGTCCGTGATCCTAACGTGTTAATTACGCTTTGGTGATTTAAGTGAGAGCTTAAACACATGACCTCACTGTGTACAGCTTAACAATCAGGAAGGTTGTGTTAGGTTCAGGGCCAGAACCTCTCTCTCTCTCTCCCGCTCACTCTCGCTCCCCCTCCCGCTCACTCTCGCTCCCCCTCCCGCTCACTCTCTCTCACACACACACCTCTGTCTCTGTATAGATGTTTCTCCTCCTCCTTGCTGTATATTGTTCGCTGAAGTTTCCTGTTTACCACTGAACTCTAAACAAGGAGAACCCCTCCCCTCCCTCTGTGTGTGCATGTGTGTGTGTGGGCAGTGAGAAGCGCTCTGGGATGGGTGATTAGGGGAGTGTACAGGGAGACGCAGGACTGGATGGAGTCCAGGCAAGCCGCGAGCTGATCTGACATACAGCTAATCTCATCCAGCAGCTGCACACACTCACTGCTAACTTCATCTCTCTCCCACACACACACACACACACCTCATTCTCTCTGTTTAAATAACGGTCTGCTGCTACACAAAGAACAACTGATTTCAGTGCCTAAACGTTGAGCAGCAAAGCGCTGGTTTGTAAGTCAGCAGTATGTGAAGTCTCGATGCCCAAACAGACGACTTTCATGATCCTCAGAGAGGCAGCTGTAACGTCAGCGCTCACAGCAGTGATGCGTCAGTCTCAGGGATGATTCTAGTTCTAAGTAACACAATGTCCTGTTTCACTAGCTGGAGTTAATCCCTCGTGTGCTTGGTCTTGTGGGCGTGGCCTGTCCAGCGTGTGTGCCTCAATATAGCTTATAAATCTAACCGCTTAAACACACAGTACACAATCAGCGTCACATGCTCGGCTTCCTTGCTAGCGTCATTCTCGGATTAGATTAGCAAAGCTAACTGTCGAGCTACCTGGAATTTTTCAAGCCAATCACAGGGATTCGATGCTTACCTGGTCATTCCTAATTTGAACAGAATTGAAATATCTCCAATCAATTGTTTCCCTGAAGCTTTGTCGCTTGCTAACATGAACATACGGAAAGTAGCTGCTTAGCGCACATGTCTTAGCAAAGCTAACATAGCGACATAACTACAAACTGAATAACGTTCGTTTCTGAGACGCGTCTTCTCCGAGGAAGCGAACATCTCTCACTCCGAGCTCGTGGGCGGCCATTTCAGGTGCCGGTCACATTAGCTAATTTAGGATAAACAGCGTGTAGTGCTGCTGAACATCATGTTTAATCATTAACACACCTCAACATGATAACAGACTTACGTAGATGAGGCCGGAGTAGTATCTCTCCTTCAGGTTGTGCAGCACGGACGCTTCGTTGAGGCACGTGAGCTCGGCCATGTCCTCCACCTTGTTGAACTTGGGCGGGTTCATCTTCTGGACGTCGTCCTTGTTGATGCGGATCTTCTTGCCCGTGTCGGCCAGCTCCACCACCACCTCGTCGCCGTGCTCCTCCCTGAGAGAGCCGGCCTCGAAGCCCAGCCGCTCCGACGGCACCCACACCAGCTTCTTGGAGGCCCAGTCGGCCTGCGCCAGCGGGTTGTTCACGACCGAGCGGTCCACGTACAGGTACTTATCTGCAGCCGACATGGTTGCTGAGGGGAGAAACGACCAAAAGGTGAAGTTAGCCAGAGGCACCATGAGAATAAGACACAAGTATGAATTTATTACAATAAGGACAACAAAATCATCATCATCATGACTGATGAAGAGCACGGGGTTGATTTTTTGTTTGTTAAATTTTTTTTTATTCATTCAATTTCCCAGAAAACAAGATAAATCCATATTTTCGACATTATATTAAATTATAGTATTAAATGACTGCAAAATAGATCAGTATATTTGTGCTGATAAAAAAAACTAATTATTTTGCTCTTTTTAAGATTTTAAAAGGAACGAGTGGAGGAAACGTGAATCAGTTTCCGAGAGTTAACAGAGTTGCTACAGAAGAACGCATGATATCCAGGACACGCCCTGAAAAGTGTACGGCATGAAAACACGTCCTAACGTCTGGAAAACACCGGCTACAATTCAGCAATGTCCTCCTCCTGGGAGAAACCTTATTGCCACTCTTTTCTTCCTTAAAAATGTTCATATACTTTTTCATTTTTGAAGGCAAAAGCCATTTTTTTATTCTTCCTTTGGGGCTTCATACTGATATGAAATCATTTTCATGGAAGAGAGATGGCAGGTCTACATGCTCACTGGTCCAGTTTTAGGCTGAGGGAATTTGCTTGCTGCAAAAACATGAAAACGTGTGAACTGTAGAGGACCCTGAGCACGAACCTCTCGCACTGTTCAAAACGTTACGTGTGCACCGAGAACGTTATTGTGAAACTCCCAAATGGGAAAAATTGATGTAAATATCAAACATGTCCCTGTTAAATAAATCTATGATCATGTGATGTAACGTCATGGTGATGGAAGAAGTGAATCCATAAAGGAAAAAAAACTTTTTTTAAAAAACAACGCTTTATAATACGCTTTGTATCTGCTAGATGGCTAAGAAACTTTCATAAAGTCTAGAAAACATCATAACTATTAACTGCTAATTAAAAATAATCAGATTTTTCACCGATATTAAAAAAACATTAGTGCCATACAGGTTTTTTTTAAGCATTTCCAGAAAGCAGCGATGCATAATGAAAACACATCAGTGTACAAACTGAAAGCCTGCGCAGCCTCGCCCTCGATAATAACATGGTGAAAAGACAGAGATGCACAAAGCCGTGTCACTCCACAAACACGCTGCAGGTCAACACCCGCCCCAAGCCTCCTGCAGAAATGACATTACAGCGCAAAACACGAATCTGGGATTGATGTCGTTGGAATTAGTGTGAAAATATGTTGATAATCTTGTGATTAAGAACATTAATGCGGATGATCGAGGGACTACACAGCAGCGGCAGAACGCAAAGCTCGACGCGAGGCGGTAAAACCGGCTCTACGGGTTTTGAAAGTGACAAAGACATGCCAGAGAGTATTCTGAAGGTGACCTCGCCTCTCATTGGATAATATTAATACCAGGGTGAAAGGTGGAGAGATGTTGATTCCACTCCAAGTGTTTGAAACATCTCTTTCTGGGAAAACACAAAAGCCTGTAAATGTTAGGTCTTACACAGGACTTCAGGAATGCAGAGTTCAGGATGTGCGAGTGTGTGTGAAAGTGTGTGGAAGGCTTCGCTCGCTCGCCGACCAATCCCATTCCTTTTCTGGTCTCCGATCAGGGACCAGACACTTTCCTCTGGGACAGCGTTCTCTCAGTTGGCTGGCTTTTGCGGTTTGGACAAATTGCTCTGTTGATTGCACGTGTGCCAAGACGTCTTTTAAACAATCCTGGCCTCTTTTAAACGACGTGTGAGCGTGAGATCAGGTGCTGGATGTAACTGTGCGTGTTTGAAGCGTGTGCTCAGAACACGCAGAGACACAGTTGTCACCTTGGGAGCAAATCGTGGTTCAACAGCCTTGTCACTACAAGCCCTGACATGACCCAAAAGGCCTCTCTGCCTTTCCCATGCTCGAGTGTTCCTTCCTGGGAAGAGCGAACTGAGCGAGAGGTGACTCGACGGGTTTTCGGCAGGAACAGAGGCTCTTGGGTAAAACCTGCAGCTTTCAAATGCAAAGCAATTACGATCCAAGCTGAGCTCCGGCTTTCACTCCTCACGCCATTATCATTCCCACTCTGCAGGAGACCAACACACTCCTGCTGCTGCAACACGCTAAAGCTAGCACAAACAGCAGCTGGTTTCTCTCAGCGTGGCCTGCTACTATTTTAGCTAGAATGAGAAATTACCCCGGTGAAGGCAGATAAATCTTTATTTTAAGTCTAGTGGTTTTGTCACCGTTTCAACACAATATTTACAAGGTATTTAAGGCTTTATAATCACTGAAACTAGGAGCAATCTGACTGACTTTTTCACAGAGGCAAACACGGGAAAAACTGAGAAAGATAATTGAACAATGATTAAAGTTTCTATTTACTTTTCCTTCATAAAAGTGCACCATCAAATCATGTACATGTTAGCAAACTTGTTCACTAGCTAAAATTAGCCAAGTACCTAAAAATGATGTTCAGTAGAAAGAAATTGCATTAAATTTCAAATATATGCTGAGGATCCTTAAATATTCACATTTTATGAAGCATGAAACGCCACAGAAGTCAGTTTCATGTATTTAATTTGCGTTCGTCTTCAGAGCTACTGCTACATACCGCTGGACGCTACGCTATTAAATAAGTAGAAACCACAGGAAACTTTCCACAAAGATTTTTTTTTTTTTTTGGTCAGACATGCTGTTTACAAGTCCGTCTTTACTAACGATGGTGTACACATGAATTCTATGATGTATTATTTGCTAACATTCAGGGGCTGACAACCTCACAAAAAGAAACAGCAGTGAAGATGCGGTTCATGAAGGGAAACCAATTTACTCACAGAGGCGGCGTGTGGAAATTTACTAAACGCTCCACATATCAACCTGAGACAGTACAAATGACTATGTAAGCAAATGACTGACATACTATCTGCATTCACATTGTCAACATGTGTGAACTGTTTTTCTTTTTGGCTGAAACTGCACAGGAATTCGAGCAGAGTTGTTGTTGTAGTCAAGTGAAAACCTGAGGGAACTCTTAGTCAAAGTCAAGCTAGCATGGCTAGCATGGAGTGTGTCTCTGAAGCAGTGGCACGAGAATTAGCAGCTGCTCTTAAATTCTCTGGTAAATAAATTCTTCCTCCTGACCCTACACTTATAAAACACCACAGAAAACTCATTCTCATTACATTAACACCGTATTCATACCCAATGTTGCTCTAAAGCGTATGCTAGCAGCACATCTTCAGGTGCTGAGCTAGACTAGCGCTGTGATCGGGGGAGGGGAATCTGACAGGAGGCTGTTTTTCCTTCCCACACCCTACTTTCACTTTACCTCAGATTTTGCCAATAATTTGATTAATGTGTTTAGTAATCTGACTTTTGATTGATTCCTGAGGGCTTTTTCTAGAATGAGGTATCTTTTAGTCACCTCGCCTCGAGTAGCAAAGCAGTTAGTTTAACTAATTTTGCAGGAATAAGTAGGAGCGCTGCTATAGCTACTACATAAACAGCATGACACAATACACAACATACAACAATGAAAAACATACACGATCTACATTTGTTATTCAAGTAATGTAATTTTTGTCGATTGGTTGAAGCTGAAGTGAGTCCAGGGCAACGGTAGAAAAATCAACCTGAGGTTTAATGCAGAGCAATTCACGTGCGTGTCTTTCATCCAGCACACAGCTCGGGATTTGTGCTGTGGAGTCACGTTGGCGTGCGCAAGACTGCTCACCATTTCCAGAGCTCACCAAGACAGCAGGACTTTTCTTCTCACGACACCCCCCTCCCCAGACACACAAACATGGCCGCTCGTACCTCTGACCTCACAGCTGACTCCCATCACCACTCTTCCTGTATTCCAACTTGACGGACCACTAAAATTAGTTCCCCTTCCTCCTTTTCCTCCAGCCGACCCCTGTCCACCTCCCAACTGCTGAAATGATAAATTCTATGTTTACTCAGACTGCCAGGGTCACATTCCTGTCATACTCTCGCCTTATCAGATAAAAGAGCAAAGAGCAGGACAGTTTCAATAAATTCTCTCCTTTCTCACTTGTTTTTAACCCCTTCTCACATCCGTCTATCATGTCCTTGGCCCAGCGCGCTCCATTACCATCAATGGACATCACTTCGGGGGCGGGGCTAAGGTCAACGCTAAAAAGACATCAATATGAGGTGTATTTGTTAATGAGGGTCATAAAGCGCATTATTTTGCACTTTGGTATAATGGAGGACAAGTACATCACCAGTGGTTATAAGAAACACACAAAATGGTACGAAGACATGAAAGGTACGGCAGGGTTTTAGCTCAGGCTGTGACAGGCGATGACAAAGAGCGACACGTCCCCTGGATATGATCTCAATTTCTGCTGATATTTTTCTGCAACACATCACTCATCACCCGTGACTGAGAATGTGGAACATGGCCACGAGTGTAATAAACACAAACGAAGTGGGTTATTTCCCCGACATGCCTTTGAAGAAGAAACAAAGTATACAGAATAAGCAGGGTAAAGGTAAATATTACGCAACAGGACAGATTACAGAAACTTAAGTTTAGTGTTGTTTTTTGAATGAAAGTGTTCTAACGTTTCTATTTATAAGGAAATTGTGTACATGTGTGTATATATAAAATCGCTTCATATCCTTCTTATTATGCCATCACTGAGACCTTGTGAGATAACGCACCGGGCCTTATCTTCAATCCAAACCCATTATCTCTATACACACTGCCCTCTGACCGGCGCGCCTTGGGGAAATAGCATTTACATAAAACCAGCCCGCTTTAAGCTAACGAGTCGACTGGAGTAGAATGGAACAGCAGGAAATATGAAAACACATGGGAGTAAAAAGAGGAACACTTCACAGAAAAATGCTAACATTACAAACAGTGACTAATGTGGAACAGCTGACGTGATCTGCTTAACAGAACCTTTTATTTGTTATTAGTGACAGGAGGATGCGATATACAGGATGAAGTGTTTCTGTTAAAGACCTCGCAGACTAAATACAGACTTAATACGACTTGCGAACTCGGATTACCTGCAAAGAAGCTGTTTAGCTACAGATAAACACACAATCCCCCATCCCCCACGCGTCAAACGTACTGACTCGGTCACGACAACGTCTCCGCCCAAATTCTTCAGTTCTGCAGAGTTACAAGGCTAATGCTGCTAACGCCTCAGTTAAATCCGCTCCACTGGGAGACTCCCATGAGCATCACAGCTTTACTAAATTTAGCTGTCCATTTCTCCACCACCTCACATACTACTGATCTACATAGCAGAGGAAGCGCTACAGGCTACAAGTCGGAGATGGTGACCAAATGGCAGTCTGATGGTGTGTGATGAGAGTATGCGGTTTCCAACAATGCTACACTTTTAGTTAAAGCAGGAAACTGCAGGAGCATGTGCTGAAGGAAATTACCTTTAAAAGGAACAGTAATACTTTTAGGAACATTTTAAAGAAACCTAAATTTAGCCAACAATGTCCGAAAGCTAATGGACAGCCGCTAGGATGCACAAATTTCCACAAGAGTCCAGAATGTTCTAGAATTCCAAACTCCATGAGAAACCGTCAGTCATCCAACACGAGCCAAGCAGAAATCAGGTTAGGTCAAATGGCACATGAGACTTTTTTTTTTTTTTTTTAAATCAGATGGGAGTGGCAGAACACAACTGTTCATGCTGACTGCAGAGCGAGACGTAATAAAACAGCTATAAGCGCCAACATGGAATCGTGTAAACGATAAATTCGTGTAGATGAATGGATGGAGGATCAGGGGGAGCAATAAAGGAAAACTGCAAGCCTTTCGATTTAGAGGTCAAAGGACAATTTATAACCAAGTTCATGTCTGATCTACCAAGTCAGTACATGCGCTCGGGATAATGACCATCGCTTCTTACAGATCACAAAGAGAGCAAAGCAAAAGCAACACTAGAGGCTTTACACAAGATTCCCAGATTTTCACACAGCTCTGCCTGCGGTTACAGATACACCAGACCCAACAGACTCCTGTGTGTACAACAGTCTCCTGGTAAAATGTGCTCGGCGCTACCAATGAGATGAGTTAGCATTTTACCCCAAGACCTTCAAATCTCCATTATGTAGGACTCGCTGATCGCAGCCACCTGAACCCCCATCTCTTCCCCCTCCCTTTCCAAGCGTGTATTAGAGAGTACGGTGGCCGTCAGGTGCCTGCAGCGAACTTCCAAGTGCTTACATTCACACTCCCTTGCTTTTTTCTTGCTAAATAATAAGTACGATCCTCCATTTTTCAAAATTTAGGTTCTCATATTTGTTAGCCAGCACCAGCAAACACGGATTCCTCTTCTTTGTCTTCCTATTCCTCTTCTTCATCTTTCTTCCGGTGCTTCCTTCCGGATTCACGCTGCCACTTGTAAAAACACAAACCCTGGAAGGCGCTCTCTAGAGGTTTTTCCGTTCTGGGCTACTGTAGCAGCGCAACATGGCGGCTCCATAGAGGCCCCTATGTAGACATAAAGGACTTGTACTAAGCTTACAAAAACTCAACATGTATACTAATGATATACTTATGAATATTACATTCCATTTCTACTAATTAGATCCCCCTAAATCCTACATCACACACCTTTAATTTGACCTTGGCCCTGGATACAGGCCTGACAGCATCCTCCACTCCACCATGGCCTAATAAATGTCCTAGTAGATCAGATACAGGCCCAGGTTCTGTAGCAAATCTGCAGTTTCCTTTTAATGCTTTTATCCCACCACAAACAAATTTATTTCATCTGGAATAACCTCCATGATTCGCATGCTGTTTGAGCACTAAAGTATTATTTTTGGCTTTAAAAATGCTGCATCTCAATTTGCATAGCTTCAGAATACTGAATGACCAGATGTCAGATTTTAGCGCCTCATTCGAATGTGGCTCTTATCGGATGTGAACAATACACAAGATCAGATCTGTGGCCAAAAACATCGGAAAACAATGTAGGCAGAAAACGAATGTGTCCGCTCTCCTCATACAGTCATGACACAGTTAAATCAGTCACATTCGAGGACTCCTGGGAGCCGCACAGCTAATTTTAACTGTCCATTTCTCCTCTGACAGAACAGTGAACTACATCGGAGAGGAAGCGCTACACGATCACGAACGCCCTTGATAAAACAGCTGAGACGTACAAGGCTCTGAGGACTTCTAATGTTCATAAACGCCATTTATCCCTGAACACGGCCCGAGAAATCGAGCAACAGGATCAGCTGTAGAGTAAAACACAAAGCAGTGCTGAAGCAAAAGTACCAGACGACGCCGTTTCATATCTAGGACTGCGGCGCTGTTGCTGAGAGACTGTCAGTGACCCGCGATCGCCTCCTGCTCTCACAGGAACAGCAGTAGCAGGAGGGAGGCCAGGTATTTCACGACTCTTATTAAAAATGGCTTGATCGTCATGAAAAGCCAGACTTCACTCCTTCACACGTCCCTGTTTTTTTTCCCCCTCCTCCTCCGATCCACTCTGCGTTCATTCCATTCCAGCCGAGCGCCTCCCGGGCTCTCTCTGGCTCGAGTTCCTGCTGCCGAAAAAGCCAATAAAGCTGATGGATGGATTGCGGACTGGAGCGCAGAGGACTATAAAAGGCCAAATATGAGCATCGGTGCAGAAGAAAGGGCCGAGCGGCTGCGGGGATGACATCTCGCTCCGGCGCTGGCGGTTTAAAAGTGGTTTAAAGTCAGCCTAGTTTTCATTCGCTGATGTACAGCTGATGTTCTGCATTACGGTCAGACAAGGAGCATCTCTACCTGTCAGAGACACTACCTGCATCAGCATCGCGCTCCAAATATTCAGATCCAAACCCGAAGTGGGCGTGGCCTAAAACAGAGTTTTGTAGAAATTTAGAAATGCCAGAATTCAGCTCCTCATCCTCAGCTACAAACCTCCTGACATTTTTTTTTTAAATCTCGCTCACACGGCTATCGCTATTTTTTTTGTACCTGCTCCAGAAAAATTGCAGTCAAAATTCACACTTGAGTATTTAACAGCTGAACTAAATGCATTTATAGCAAACTTCGGCAAGAAAGTGCTTATTTTCACCTTCATTAATTCAGAATCAACTCAACGTACATTCAACATCCGGCATAAGAACTTAATGGCTTTATCTTAACGTCCGATCAGAAAGCAGTGGTTTGTTCTCAGTCGATGTGAAGTGGCAGTGTGGCGACTGCGGCTCCTCACCCAGATCACTGCCCTCGCTTAACCACACACACACTTCCCCTCTCTCTATATACACCTCGCTCCCTCACACACAAGCAACCGCAATCCCTCCATCCTGAACCACCGATGGACCCCGAGCAGGACACGGCGGCGGCCGGGCGCATGGAAGACATCCTGCTTCGTCTGCGCTGCCGTCGAGAGAGCGAGAGAGGCTCATAAAAGGAAAAAAGGCAGCAGAAAGGAAATGACAAACAGAGAAAGCTATTTTGTCATTCGCAAATTTTTGTGCAGGGGAAAGAATGTAACGTCTTCCTGAAAAGACTTCAAACCAGGCCATAAACTGAGACGCCAAATCAGTCGGCAAAGAAACGTATTAACGTGACGAGAGGAAAAAGACAACTCGGATAGAAACCCTCACCAGTCACACAGACGGTAAACCTGTTATACGTACGAGCCAGTAACGGGAAAACGTTGGCATTAATCTACACAGCTGCTTCTCATTTCACTATTACTACTCACTCATTAGTCATTTTTAAATAATCTACTTTGTGAAATATAATCATTTTTACAAAGTTAAAGCCACGCCACATTATCCTCCAACATGGGTGGCCTTTATTTCCACTAAAGCAGCAGAGTTTCTCTTTCTTTTGGGGTATAGCTTCCTTAGTGTTAGAAATATATAAAGGTCACACTTTATTTTTATTATTATTATTATTTCTACACTCATGGTTCCTGCAATAACTCGCCTGCAGTTGACTAGAGGTTAAATATTAGGGCAATTTTTCATTACATGAATATTTTCCCTCCTAATGTTAATGTTTCATAAACTCAGTTTTTTTATTAAAAATGTTACACTACTGTATTGTTTTGACAGCTTATTAGCACACTTGTACACCGTCCTGAATACTGTCTATTGTATAAACTTCTGAGTATCATATGACTGTGATATGATCTGTAATATGTCGCTGCATCACTTTCAGTCTTCCACTACAACTCAGCCGTCATGGCACTGGAGGCGGGGCCTGAGGAGGCGGGGCCTGAGGAGGCGGGGCCTCAAAGTAACCAGTATAACAGGGCCATTATGTCGACTCCTATTGGCTCATCTCACTACAGGCTTGTAGTGATCACTGGAGGCTCGGATCACGTTTCTTTGCTACTTAAGTACATTACAATTAAAGCAGGAACATTGTGAACATTTTTATTTTTCCCTTTATCAGAATGTTAATGAAGCACAGCTTGGGCCTCAGCGGAGTTTTCCTGCTTGGTTTTTACCCTTTAACCCCTGCTGAGGGCTTTAAGAGCAGCAGGGGTCTCACTCACGTATAAAAATCCCATTCATGCTCAGACTGGTACCAGTTCAATAGTGTTAGCACAAATAAAGCTGGTCTAACAGTGATAAAGCGCCCGAGGGCTGGTGAAGACGCAGCGTCGGTCTGGATTAGAGGAATTGGGTTTTTAATGGCTGGGAAAGAATGCAGTCCAAGTGGTTTTTCACTCCTTTCACTCGTCTCAGACGTGCCGAGACGTTGCACAGCAGAGTCTCACCTCGCAGGCACAAACGCACATCTAATTCCGTCCTTCCTCTGTGTAATGAAGCATATATTTAAATTTAAGCCACTCGACTGAGATTAACCTTTAATCCAGAGTGGATACGGAAATCAGTTGGGACGAGGTCATGTGATCACTTCTATTATACGAATGGGATCCAAATATAATAATGTGCTGATTAGAGGTGCAGGATGTACGTCTTATAACCACCTCATGTCAGGCTTCCCAAGCTTTACTGTTTGGTGACGAGCAGCTAATCAGGTAAGGATGCTTATAGCTGCCGGTTTGAACACAAGGCTAAACTGGTGGCTGTGCACGTCCCGTTCTGAGCTTCAGTGCTAAACTAAACACTGACGCTTATGGGAAGAATGGCACTTGTGTGCATTTCAGCTTTCCTCATTTTAAACTACTCCTTTAAGAAATCAAGAAAATGCTTAGCTGAATAATAACCAAAAGTACTTTATAAATGCATCCTCTCGAACTTAACGCACAGTCCAGACAACGCTAGATCTTAGCTCCGCCCCCAAACAGCCACTGTAACGCGAGTGACACTCAGAGTCCACAACATTCAGCATAACTATAAACGGATACAAGCTACAGTCCAAATACAAACTTGTAATCGTTGTCAAATTGCTGTGGAAGAGGAATAAAGCAGTTCAGGACATGCTGTTCTAAGCAGACGGTCAGTTTCATGCTGGTAAAAGTATCTGCTCCATCACACCGCCCTGCTGCTGATTACTTGCCTGTAACACTGCAGGTTTGATTCCTCATGTATCTGATCAACACTTATTTCTGCTGCTGTCGTACTATTTATGGTTTAAACGTTCTACAATCTCACGAGTCTCACACACACAGGGTCAGTTTACAAAGATTAGAATTCAAACAGTCGTACATCCTGTTAGTGTTCATTCACCAGCAGGATAAACAAGACCATTATTATTATTATCATCATCATCATCAGTTGCAGGGATGTTGCACTAAATTGTGACTCACACCATCTGTGATAGTTTCCTTCTCTTTTCTGTGTCTATCACACACACACACACACACACACACACACACACACACACACACACACACACACAAAAAAAATACTCCTTCCAAATTAATAGAATACCTCAATGTTAATTCAGTCATAAGTGAGAAGCATAAGAGGAGTTCGGCCTGCTGAAAAAGAAAGAAATTAATTACAACAGTAACCAAATTTTCCATATGATCAGCGAGTATTAGAGTTCCACCTGTGTGTGTGTGTGTGTGCTTTTATCTCTGATCACAGGTGGAGCAGTTCAGTACTGACACAGCGCAGGGGAGGTCATGAGCTAAAGTCCACCTCAGTGTGGTTACTTATGAACTAGTGAGCTGCCTTCGGGACATGCGGCCCTGCGTTACAGCAAGCTACGAGCCACTACGTGCAGCAAGCTGCAGAGTACTGCGTGGATTACGTTTACATTTTATGTTCCACTACTCTCCGATATGACCCAGTCGATTGCATTACCCGCACCACAGAACGCTGTGGTCCACTGCTGATCAGCACCCCCTCCACCTCAACAGCCCTGGAGCTCACTACAGCCCCACCGCAGCCTTGCACTACAGCTTGGAGGTCCAGGGCTGAGCTGCTTTGGGCAAAAGCAACAAAACCACTTGAGCAACACACACACACACACACACACACACACACACACACACACACACACACACACCGAGTGAAAACCACATGCTCATCTCTGATTAAAGCAGACATGGTAATATGTTCTTCACAATGATTTCCAGAAGACATCAGCCACATGGGATAGACACTAACACACAGACCCACACACACACACAATGGAAGAGTCTAAATAGGTTTTTCCACTCACTGAGTGCAGGCACGTACGAGCTGTACAGCAAGAAAACGTTTCTTCTCAAGTTTACTTCCTGCAGGAAGTTAAATCGCACTGCTTATTTAGCTCCCATCCGTACGACAAGTTCACGCTTCAGCAGCTTACATCATTAACACGAGGAAATACCGAAACACAGACTTATCATAATTTCATCATCATTTACACAACCACTTCTAGACTTTGCTTGCAGAAGGCCTTTAAGATTTGTATTATTTTAGACTAATAAATTAGCATTAACACTATAAAATAAGTGGCTGGTGTGTGTGAGGGAACACTGCAGCAGGATGTGGTGGGGTGGAGAGCGGCGCTCGCGCTCTCTCTCGCTCTCTCTCAGCACCAGCCTGTTTGTTTGGAGATTAGGTGAATTGGTCCTGGCTTCCTGCTATTGTTGTATTCTTCACAAAAGTTACAGGTGTGCTGAAGGAAGCCGAGGGCCGAGACGGGGCAGAGAGGCGGCCCAAAAA
This sequence comes from Notoglanidium maculatum, assembly GCA_030068355.1. Classification (NCBI taxonomy): domain Eukaryota; kingdom Metazoa; phylum Chordata; class Actinopteri; order Siluriformes; family Auchenoglanididae; genus Notoglanidium; species Notoglanidium maculatum. Next base: position 1,925,786 of record JAQQZX010000021.1, on the reverse strand, counting down.
AGGGAAGAAATGAAAAGAGCACACAGAAAACAGAGGGGAAGAAGAATGATCCGAGCCAAGAACGAGCGAGTGGAGTGGCGGTGGCATGGGTGAGAATGTAAAACTCTGAGAGGAGAACACGCTCACGTGAGCTCACGGTTACGAAAGGAACAATATTAAATTCCTACTTTACTACAGCAGAGCTCCGTTTGAGTACTACGTATTTGCGTATGATGATTCCCATTTACTGTAAACACTGAAATCCTGAGTAAATACGCCTGCCAATTATTAAATATAAACTTTATTCGCATTAGGACACACGGCGCTGGAGCGTTGCGTGACCTCCCAAGGTTAAACGGTAAACATTAATATTAACATCTGGTTAAATAATTAGTCACCGTTTCTGTTCTTCTGCAGTGTGACTCATAAACCGCTCATGGGTGGAAATCGGTCTTGATGCTTAGCGATTTCATTTAATATTTAGTACTTAATCACAAATGTGTGGCCGTTTTCTAATTCTCTCAGCTTTCAAACGTTGTTTCTCCCCTTTTTCTCCTGTAGCCTCACCATGCAAATATGAGGTCATGTGGTACAACATCCATGGTCACTGGTCACAGCCAACGAGGAGGAGCATTCGCGCTCTGTTTTATGTGCAAATGCTGCAGAATTGACACACAAATTGGACTGAGAACCAAATCGAGATCTCAGACAGAAAGAAACAGCGGAGACGGAGATGATTCCGCCGCCAACAAGTCCAAGTCTTCTTGGATTGGATACCACAAACAAGAAGAAAATCTATTTCAGACATCTGACCTTGACAACGCTTGGACCAGTTCCACAATGTAATCAGATTATCTGCAGGTTATAAATCATAACATATGAATCCTGCAAATGTCACTCGTTCCTGAAACACCGCTCTAACAAGAGTCTCAGACGGACGCACAGACGCAAATCTGGTAGACATTAGGAGTTCAGTTTGTCCCACCATGACATATAAACACAATTTTACTAAAAGATTGATAAACGAGGCTCAGTGCGTTTATGTCTAAATGACAGGCTAGTGTCTCATCACGCTAACTACGTCCTGCTCGGACGGTGTTGGCGCCGTGCTTGGAGCAGCCTGACTCACGCTGGCCTCGTGTGTTTGTGAACATGGCCTGCTGACTCGCATCCAAATGGCCCTGTGTCCTTTAGCATTGTGCTGTAAATGCCCCAGGGGGTTTTAACGAGCTCTGTGTGCCTGTAGTGCTCCAACTGCGAGGAAGTGCATTTAAACCGTATTCTGTTTACCTCGAGCACTGAACTGTAAGGCCGGGGAAAAAAAAAAAAAAAACAGCAGATGGGAAACGATTAACCAGCCTTCCTTTCTGCACCTAATCGCTGACTGTGCTGAGCATCTCCACCTCTTCTCTCAACCTGCTGTCCTTTCTGTCATCACGCGCTACATCGACACTGACAGATTTTCCAACCTCACACTAGGAATAAACATTTCCACCACATCTGTATGTGTGTGTGCCTGTGCATGTGCATGTGAGAGACAGAACAAGAGACACAGAGAGAGAGAGAGAGAGAGAGAGAGAGAGAGAGAGAGAGAGAGAGAGAGAGAGAGAGAGAGAGAAAGTAACCAGAGCAAAGAGAATCAGGAGAAAGTGCTGGATTACTGTTAAGACTGAGAAAAGTCAAAACAATAAAGGAGGCAGGATTCAAGTGGGTCACTGAGTCCCAGCGAGGACAAATCGCTCCAACTCGGGCAGAAAATCAGGTCAACCACACACACACACACACACACCATCACACACACACACAGATGCTAACCAGCACCACTGCTAGACATTAGCATAAAAAGCCCAGAACTGCAAGAAAATTACTTCCAGAATAAAAAGATACAGGCAAAAAAAAAAAAAAAAAAAAAAAAAAAAAAAAAAAAATGAAATAATGACAGAATTCAATTTCACCAACAGAATTTCACCTTCTAATGTCAGCTTCCTCAGCAACACTTTATAATAAAGCCAGTTACGCACTTAGCCAACATCAGCCAACCAAGTGATGCTAATATTACAGTTAACATGAGCTCATCAACAATTTTAAACATGTACAAACTTATCTAAAATTATCTGATCAAGTAATGTTTATAATAAAGCTAACAGTACACTGATGCTTAGCTAACATTATTACACTAGTTAGCCAACTTCTATGTCAGCATGTATTAGCGAACACAGCTTTAAACAGCTAGATAATTAGCTAACATTAGCTAACCAAGTAATACTAATCTTATAGCTAACATTACCTCACATACTGCTGAACAATTTAATGCACCCAAAATTCTCTCAACATTTCACCCAGATAGATACTTAGCTATAGCTTAAATGTTAGCAGACTGACAAATGTTAGCTAACATTACCTCATTGACACTTTAGCCAGCCAGCTAACATTAATGCAATTGCTAATATTACTTCATTAACAACGCTGCCAGCTGGATAACCACAGCTAGTTCGTATATAAAACTTAAATATGGGGGGAGGATTTTTCACAACACACAATTTTTTCCTCAGCAAACATTTACAACAGTTAACATTTAATTAGCGGGGAAAGTTAGCACGTCTCCCACACTTCTGTTTGAGTGGAGTTCATCATGTACACACAGTATGTGTTTTATAGCGTAGCTAGCATATGTCACATACTAACCTATATGGAGGCACTCTCTTATCAGCATGGATAAGAGTCATGTGAATGGAATGATGGAATGCAAACACTATACATCAAGACACACACACACACACAC
>JAQQZX010000021.1:1903368-1915083 GCA_030068355.1 Notoglanidium maculatum | reverse complement strand
ACACACACACACAGAGACACAGACACACACACCCACACAGAGACACACACACACACTTCTGTGCCACTTTACTCAGAGCACATTAATCTGTGACCACGAATATAGCAACAGATTGTAAACAGGAACTATTTGACTTTCTCCAAACCTAAATAGCCACAACATAAAATGAAAAACACAGAGCTTTCATCAAGTACACCAAAGACGGCCTGAAAGTTCTGGCATTCTCAAAAAAACATTCTTTCTTAACGTTCATCAGTGGTGGAAAACAAACAGTGCTGCGGTCAGTCAGCTTGACCGATCTGAGACCACCGACTTTAGCAAGCATTTCTTTCCTTACTGAATTTTTGTTCACCGTTTTGTTAAATAAGCAAACAAACTATTACAGAGGCCTCATAAGAAGCAGGACTTCAGACAAAAAAAACCAGATTGTGGCATTTTCATGGTAATTTCTATATAAATAGAACAATAATAATGTGAATTTTTATAGAATATCAGATTTAAAAGGCTGTAATGAGAGTTGTGCAGGACCGGAGCGGACTGGGGCCCGAGCAGGCGTGCACCTCCTGCGATGGAGCGAGTGCAGCTCAGTGCAGCTCAGGGGGAACCACCATCAGCTCGGCATGTAACGTCTGCTCGGAGAGCTTTGCATCAACCAGCACACGTACGCAAATGGTCCTGAGTGTGTGTAAAGGGTGAACAGTACCACACTGTGCTCACGTGCAGCACGTGCCATGTGTTCTTAAACACACAGAACCGTGTTTACAGCGCGCGCGGCACGCACACACACACACAGGGTGTCCCAAAAGTCTGGAATCATAGCAAATTATTTATTTAAATACATATACTACAACCAACGGCCTTGGACTTCTATTATCAGTTTTGAAGCCATCTTGGATCTGAAATAAAAGAAAACGATTACATTTCATATAAGGACATGCCTGTGGATCCAGACTTTTGGGACACCCTGTGCGTTATAAATCTGCTGATGTGGAAGTGAACGAGCTGTTACTATAGAAACGCTGTGCATTAAAGGTCCACCGTGTGGGATTTTGAGGGAATCTATTAGCAGAAACGGAGCATATATTCCATAATATACTGATGGAATTCATAAGCATGTTATCATTAGTGTATAACTATATATCACTGTGAATCGTCGTATTTCTGTAAGCCTCGAATGAGCTCTTTATATCTTCATAAGGAGCGGGTCCACCTGTACGGAGCCGCCATGATGCAAAACAACACCAGAAGGACGACAAAGAAAGGAGAGTTTGCGGTGTTTTTGCTGGTGCTGGATAATAAAGTTTGGGAACTCAAATTTTGAAAAAAACAAAAAACAAACAAAAACAGAGGATCACAGTTATTATTTAGCACAGAAAACGTGAGCATGGATCGCAGTTACAGGAGTCATCAGCTCAAGAGGGGAATGTTAGAGACGTGATCGAGTTAAAGGGTGTGTCTGAACATGAAAAACTTGCTCCATATGAAAGCAGGAAGACAGCTGCGTCTGTTAACTGAACTCGCTGAGTTACTGACAGCTCTGAAACTCCGCCCGGCAAGGACCAGGAGCAGAGGAACGAGTGTTAGTGTCCTCAGTCAGTGTCCTAACTGAGCTCTGAGGATACGTACTGTGCATGGAAGTCCACTAGCACGGGCAGATCGCTGTTGATGACCCTCTCTGTGAAGTCGTCCTGGTCCTGCACGTTGAAGGAGATACACCTGTGTAAGGTCAGAGGGAGGGAGCGAGAAGGAGACAGGAAGGACCGCGTGTGGGCCGAGGTGTTCAGGGAGGAGGAGCGTGACGAGGACGAGAGCGAGGCTGCGGCGGGCAGGCGGCGGAAATCTCTCACAGAGACGGCCCAGATCCTCCTCACGAGCAGCCGAGCAGCCATCTGAGAGAGGAGACGACAGAAGAGACATGAATGAAGCACAAAATGTTTGAGACTGTTGTTTTTTTACAGAGTCAAAACATGTTCAACTTGACTGAACTGAATCGGGCCTGAAGTGAACAGTGTCATGCTGAATCTAAGATCAGCACTGAATTGAATCGTACTGAACTGTAACTCGTTTCACTGTTTTCTTGTCCTGGATCATAAACTACCTTTCAAGATGTGCATCATATCAGCTGGAAGAGGGAGATTTACACGCCTACCTCACATACAGAATTGTTTTCCCTTTTCAATTAAGACCTGCCAGACTTTCTGGCTTACAAATAAACGCTACAAAATGGTGGATATGACATCATTTACATCACAATAAACTGAAAACTTTTTATAATGTTTTTTAAATAATCACAACCTCTGATCGGAAATAGCTATATATTTATTTATTTTCCAGATTTTAAATATTTCATTTTTGTAGACATTATATAAACGCATAACTACACTCACAGTTCGTTTCTCAGGTTGTTGTCCTAAATGCAAATAAGACACAAGACGCGTTTATGGTATTGTCCTGAGGTCACACACACACACACACACACACACACACACACGTAAGATAAATGCAGCACTACAGCTCCAGCAGCTTGTTAGCAAACCGAGAGCTCATGCTACAAACCTGTATAGAACAGAATTATCTTTACGTGTTGTGATTTTCTTGGTTATATCACCCACCTGTATGTCTGAGATTTATATTTCACGGAGAAAATGATTTGGCTCGGCATATTCATTGTTATTTTTGTTTGGGAGACTCCATGGCTGATTACTGATTAAGAGAAGTGCATTGATTTATTCTCTTATGTTTACTGATTGTGGACAGGCTGTTCATTTGCTTGTGCTCTTCATTTGTTTCAGAAGGATCACAGTTCCATCCATCACCATTGTGTTGATAAAAGGGCACGAGTACGTATGTGTCTATATACATTATATTTCACGTATGACTGATTTAGAGTTCCTAAACTCTCAGGTGAAGCCGTCACTCGCATTCTCCTGTTCTGGAGAATCTCACACGGATAGCTTGAACATTTGTGCTTCCCAAAACCTGTATAATCTCACATGTATACTGTGGATTTTGTATCTAAGAGCTGCTGCCGTGATCATAAACACGGTCCTGAAGCTCACTCAGGACTCTTCTGAATCTGAACTTCCTGTAAACACACTCAGTACTGTTCATCTTTACTCTTCCACACCTGCACACTGCAGTGACGGGTAATCCCAGGGTCCGAGCATGACCGAGGGAGCCAATATTTTTGCTCCTAGTTGTACAACGTTAATAAGTAAACACCAGGAAGTGAAACAGCACGTGAGCTCACGCGTTATTTATTTTTTTTAGCAGGACATCACACGTGTGTGCGTGTGTGTGTGTGACCTCAGGACAACACTGTAAACACTTCTTACACACCTGTAGTGGCCTGAGCCGGAGTGTGTGCAGTGTGTGTTGTGTTGTGTTGTGTTTTTAAGCCAGTATCGCACGTGCTGTCATTAATAACCTCCGTGACTTTGGCTAAATCTTTAACTACTAAAAACAAGCAAAAAGACGAATTATTTTAAAAGAACAGAAGCTAAAATCACTAATCTCACAATGTACAGACGCCAATCAATCAACAAATGAATATAAAATCAGTACTTACCGTGTTGCGTGTTATTAATTTTGACTCTGGTCACACGGACCAACTGAAGAGGAAGAACTTCCGGTCGCGACAAATGAGTCGATTCGGAAGCGAATCGGTTCCTTTTAAATGACTCGTTCAAATCGATTCCATGAAGGAATGAAGGCAAAATGTCACTTTTTCATTTTAAACGACTACATTTATTACAAATGAGTGTCTTGTTAAATACACTGAACATGCATGTACAAAAGAATCATGTACAGGTATTGCAAATATTAATATTATTGTATTGTATTTATTTACATGCATCACGTCCCACATCAAGCACACTGTGACGTGGTAGAATTAAGCAGAATCAGGTGTAATGTGAAATAAGTAATGTGTATTATGTCTCATCTATAACATTGTGTTTTTTTATTGATGACATCATGTATTCTGACGTGTATAAAACCCCAGAAGGGTTGGGATTAGGATTAACCATGGGCTAACCTAATGCTTGACTTTTTCTCTTATATTAAAACCCCATAGCAACATGACTTCTGCATATTTCAGATGCATGTTGTATCTAGTCTGTCAGATATGTCATCCCAAATAGTTTTAACAAATACACTATTTCGATATCTGTTACCCAGACTATTACAGTCACACTTCTACACACAGGGGCGTTGTATCTGGGGAGCAAAAATTGCAAACAACTGATTATCAACCAAGAATCCCCTCCTGTTACTTAAAGTAAAAAAGGCACAGTTTAGGCTACTCCTAATATTTCATTGTTTAGTTGAACATTAATTTAACGTGGCCTAGGGTTCATTTTGAGGGCATATAACAAAAGAATAAGGTTTTAGCAAAAGCTGGACATTGTGAGAAGGCAATGGGGCTGAAGTTACATCCTTCAGTACCAAGCAGCTTTACTGTCTGTGGCTGTACTGATGAGTCACTTCACCTGCATGCGGTTTGTTGTTGTAAGTAACCCTGGAAACGGAGTGGAATTTCAGTGGTGTGTGTATTCTCATATCCATCAAGCGGAATGGAATGGAAGTGGAGTGGAATATTCGAGAAGCAATAGAAACAGCGCTGGGTGAACTAATATTTTATGTTAAATGTTGGGGGTCCAAACGAATGATTATGAAATATGAGGGGGACACGCCCACCTCAGCTATAATGGCGGCCACGCCCATGTCTACACAACGCTTTATTAAATCAAATCAAAACTAGCGATTCACTTAAACGGTTTTGTTCAAAAGAGTCGATTCAGTGAAGTGAGTGCTTGTTTGTGTCCTTCACTGGTGGATGAGTGTTGGAGTCGCGCGCTCTCTATCGCCCCACTCAGGCGTAATTAAAATGGCGCCTCGGTTGCATAACTTGATTTTAGTGTGTCATGTTTACACTTCATTTCCCTTTATTTCACTTCGGTTATCTACATATGACGTGTTTAATGAGCCAGTGTTATTACTGCAGTCTGAAGGTACACAGAAAAACTTACATTTTCTTTCGGAAGAAAGATACACTGGTCGGAGAATATTAGCAATAAATATATAATAAAATCAAGTGTAAAAAAAATCTTCTTTTTAGTAATATTATTGCCTTGGTTAGTAGCAGTCTCTCTCTCTCTCTCTCTCTCTCTCTCTCTCTCTCTCTCTCTCTCTCACCATAGCCATTGTCATGGCCATGCAGCTGCAACAACTTCTGTATCCCGGGTTTGTAGATTCTCTGGGAGGAGTGGCCTATTACAGCCTAAACTAGGTCTCCAGTCTTGCACTTCACCATTTACACAATTAACCTAAACCCCATGTGTTTGGACTGTGGGAGGAAACCAGAATACCCAGAGGAAAGGCACCCTGTTCAACCCAGGGATCAACCCCGGGACCTTGTTGCTGTGAGGAAAGGAAAGTTAATTCTTAGTAATAAAATAACACTACTACTACTTCCTCTTCTTCTTTTATTGCTATTACTTTAGTAAATGGTTATATTCATTAAAAAGCTCCAGCACGCACGTCTGTCCCCTACACTGGAGAAGAAAGGAAGCATGGCCAACTGTCAGTGATTATGATTATGATGTAATCATGGAGAAAGATGTCCACAGCTTCCCACATGACTGGAATCAACTGTCCGTTAACTCTGACCATGTGGACTGAGCTTCCTGTTTTATAATTTATACAGGGTGAGGGATGAAGGGAAAACCAGCAGCCAGTCAGCTTTCATGTGGAAGACAGGGCGAGCATGAGATGCTGAGTGTGTGCATGTGCATGTGTGTGTGTCTGTGTGTGAGTGTGTATACCATGATTTTATTACCTTATGGGGACAAATGTCCTGACAAGAATAGAAAGATCGGACAATATTGGCCTTGTTGGGACATTTGGATAGTTCCCATAAGGAAAGTGTTCATTTTTTTGTTTAATAACAAAAATAAGAAATAATAAACGAGCTTTTTCATTACTGAGATTGCATTAATCAGTATCTCACTCACAAGGATAGGAATACCAACATGTGTGTGTGTGTGTTTGTGTGCATTTGATCCACAGATTTATAGTGGGGATGAAAAGAAAGAGAGAGAGAGATGGAAAGAGAATGTCTGTAAAATGAACAGGAGGAGAGTGTGTATCTAGAGCAGGAGAAAAGTGTGTTTTTGAGAGACAGGTAAAGAGGGTGCACAAGTGGTTGAATAGAGACACGACCCAGGACAGCTCCATGGTAACGCCGGCGCGCAGCATCCGCTGACTTTCAGGGGTGAAATCAAAGGGAAAAACATGCAGGACGGTCAGTGAGTCTCCTCTCCTCTCTCAGTCCAGGTCATTATTTATATTTATCTCATTTTACATTTTAAACAAATGTCTGATTTGCTCTTATTTTCCTTGTTGTTTTGTCAGTAACAGAGTTCTGCTGATGTCATTTTCAGTGTTTCTTCCAGCTTGTAGTCTTTCTCATCACTCTGAATACAGATCAGGAAATGTGACTATTACAGATCTGTGCAGATTTTATTATTTTTAAAACTATATAAACTTTATATTACATGCTGCTTTTATGGCTACCATATTAGTGTGTTAGTGACAAAAAATTGATTTCCAAACAGGGGGATTTTTGTATTTTGTTAAATGATAAACATCATCATGGCTCTTCTGAGATGTCAACTGCAGATCAGAATGGCTAAGAGGGACTACAAGAGGAGGCTTGAGGAGCACTTGGGCAGTAACAACATCAGGCAGGTTTGGCAGGGAGTCCAGCACATAACCAACTACAGGACCAGTCATGGAGCTGCTGAAGGCGATGCCTCAATAGCAGAGGAGCTGAATTACTTCTTTGCTCGGCTTGAGGTGGAATCACCAGAGGCAGCTACTATACCTGCAGCAGCAGCCCACAACATCATCTCCCCCACCTTTAGGGTGGAGAAACATGAGGTAAGACGCCCACTCCAGGCTGTCAATCCCAGGAAGGCAGCGGGTCCTGATGGCATTCCTGGACGTGTGCTGAGGAACTGTGCAGAGCAACTTGCCGGGGTCTTTACAAAGATCTTCAACCTGTCACAGTCCCAGGCTTCAGTTCCTCCCTGTCTGAAATCCTCCACTATAGTCCCAATACCAAAAAAAATCACCCATAACCTGCCTGAATGACTATCAGCCAGTAGCGCTCACCCTGGTGCTGATCAAGTGCTTTAATGTCATATAATGTCCTTCATCCCTCCCACCTTCGATGCACATCAATTTGCTTACAGGGCTACTGAGGACGCTGTTGCTGTTGCTCTCCTTGCTACCTTGTCCCACCTGGAGCTTCATGGGAGCTATGCACGTCTCCTCTTTATTGACTTTAGCTCTGCTTTTAACACCATTCTCCCTCACAGATTGTTGTGCAAGCTGTTAGCCCTCGGTCTCCCACATTCCACCTGTCTATGGATTAAAAACATCCTGACAGAACGCACACAGAGGTTTAAGGTGGGTTTACATATCTCCTCGGCCATCAGCATCAGCACCGGCTCCCCTCAGGGCTGTGTAAGGAGCCCCCTGCTCTTCTCGTTGTACACTGCGCCCCCACCCACCACAGCAACACCATCATCAAATTTGCAGATGACACCACTGTGGTAGGGCTTATCTCTGGGGGGGGTGAGTCCACCTACAGGAACGAAGTGGAGTGGCTTACAGCGTGATGTACAGACAACAACCTGTTCCTGAACACAACTAAGACTAAGGAGATCGTCGTGGATTTCAGGAAAAAGAAAACGGACATTAAACCACTTCACATTAGAGGGGACTGTGTGGAGAGAGTGTCAGACTTCCTCTTCCTGGGAGTTCACATCACGGAGGACTTGTCCTGTCCTGAGAGTCCTCAGGAAAAATAACATCCCCCAAAAATGCTGGTGTCCTTCTATCGTTGTTCCATTGAGAGCATACTGTGCTACTGCCTGCGTGTGTGTGGTTTTCCAGCTGTACAACAGTGATCGTAAAGTCTGCCCAGAAGATCATTGGCTGTTCTTTACTTTCCCTGGATGAACTGCACAGTTCTTGCTGTCTCAGGAAAGTGGAAAACATCCTAAAAGACTCCTCACATCCCTCTCATGACTTATTCTAGCTGTTGCCGTCAGGCAAAAGATACAGGGGCATTAAAACAAGGACTAATAGACTGAAAAACAGTTTCTATCCTGTTGCTATTAGGGCACTGAATGGCACCTAATCACCACCCCCACACCTTAACTGCTATAGACACAATCTTCTGTGAATCTACTTATATACATATTCTTCTATTTTTATTTTCATCTTATTTTATTTTTTTATTCTTATTCTAATTAATATTCTCTTACGCCACAGGGACTGCACCTAATTTCGTTGTATTTGTTACAATGACAATAAAGATATTCTGATTCTGATTCTTCAGATCAACGAAGCCTGGAAACACGTACCAGTTCATTGCAATTAAAGCATTTTTTTATTATATATTAAAAATGTTTTATATACTTATTATATAGGTTAAATATATTATATATATTTAGCATACATTTCTTCTTTTCTTTTTTAGTAACCCTGATGTCTACTGGTCCACTGTCCTGTCTGTACCATGTCTCGGTCCAGACCAGACCTCCCGCTCGTCTCTGACACCTCTTGCTGGAGGACCAAAGCCAAAACGGAGACAGAAATCAGCGAGCGACTTTACAGGAGCCCTCGTGGGTCAGAAGGAGGGGAGTGTGTGCCGTGTCCTCTCCGTCCCGCGCCTCTGTTCCGTTCCATCGGGCTGACGGGGTTATCAGCCAGTCTGCCTCCACACCGCCGCTTACGCTCCATCTTACACAGAGCGCGAGCAGTACGGCCTGATAATGCTAATGCTAACGCTCATGCTAATGAGACAACCAAGGCTCGAGGTGGCGCAAATCCCAGCATCCTCATTTCTGAAGCTACTGACAGAGGATTGCCTTTCAAAGACTTTCTGCCTGATATCATGATACCGAAACTGCGTCCATCTCAGACCCATCTAGAGACTCGAACAAGAGGAAGCCGCTCGATCGGAGGCATGGAGACCTTCTCCAGCTTCCAGTCTCAAACAGAGTCACATTTAAACCCTAACAACAATCTCACAGATACATTTAAGAGACGCCACAGCATGGGACACCAGGATCCGCCATCAAAGACCTACACTAGCAGGAGGACCGTCGTGTTCCCACTCACGCAGAGTGACACACACTCAGCAGCAACCACCGAAACACCAGCGAGTGCCAACAGAAAGCGGTGGAGCAGGAAGATCAGGCGGATTCTGAGCTCTGAGAAAGGCAGTGATGAGCAGGACATCAGTGAGTGTTTTCACAGCCTGGTCATAACAGACGATCGTCCCTCTGCTAACAGGAAGAACCTACAAGCTTCTGGTTCTCCAAAGAGTAATAGAAGTGAACTAGGCAGTGAGTGTGAAGGAAAGGGGGCGTGTCACAACCGGAGAGACCGACGCCCACATTTTCTGCCTCCAATATCTCAGTCAGGATGCCTGTTAGATGTGCCGTTTGTCCTCCCGGAGAATTCCCCTCCCCCATCTCCCAGCAGTGTTTTCAGCACTCCTTTCTTCCCTCTTAGTGTCCCAGCACTTCCTGTCCATCCTCACCGTGGACAGCGAGACACCCGAGACACCTGAGACTCCAATGCAGATCCAACTGACTGCTTTTACTTTGCCATTTCATTATATACCACTGAGTAAGCCCCGAATTAAAGTTTTATCATACCTACTGAGCATAAGTCTCCCTAAAGTTTAGGTTAGTTTTTAACATTTTAATAAACATGATGTAAAATAACAATGCATGGTACATTTATTGAAAGCATTCTTGAATAGTGCCTCTAAAAAAACAAAAACCCAGACATGTATATAACTTTTAGATTTTTATAAAAAAATGTGTTTTTATTTCTTCTTCTTCTGCTTCTAATTATTATTATTATTATTATTATTATTATTATTGTAAACTTTATTTATTTTCTTTATTCTAACGCCACCTCAGCATTGCAGAGACACTCAGTGAGTGAAGTATTGCAGGTGCAGGAATGTTTTTGTCCAGCAGAGGATATAACTACTGTATAAATCACATTTTACTGCAAGTGTGTTGCTATGTCATTTCCTTCATTCTGTTCCTTTACTAATGAACGTATTTCTTTTTAGAGGAAAGAAGCTAAGGCATGCTTTAAAAGATGACTAGAAAACACCAGCTGATGGCAAATTCACATATTCACTCAAGCATCATAATCATTTGCATATAAAATGACACCTTATATAAAGAAGGAAGGTTTTCTGGAGACACTCATTTTTTGTTTTAGAAAAGAGATTAACTGATTAAGTTGGTTGATATAATCTACAAAAAATATATATTTTTGGTCACCATAAACTCACTATTTCCCTCTTTACAAAATTGTATCCTTTCCATCAGGGATGCAGACAAAATAAAGCAGTGATAATGAGGAATCAACCCAAAAGAAAAGGTTTCAGATGGAGTAAGTCACTTTTATTACTGGAAATATCACAAGAAATGAGTTTGACATGAAGTGAATATCAGTGCATAAAGAATCAACGAAGAAGAAGAAGAAGAAGAAGAAGAAGAAGAAGTTAGGGTTAGTGTGTCATGTAAATATACAAAAGGATGGTGTTTATTTGATCATAAGGATTCTGAGAGCAAAGTACATGAGGGCACCAGATCACCAGCCGAGGGAGCTCTCTCACTCTCTCACAAACACACAAACACGCACACACAACACACGTGCACACACAACATTCACACACACACACACACACACACACACACACACACACACACACACACACACACACACACACGGTCAGTGTGGGAACAGAGGTAAGCTCTGTCTGCTGTGCTGTGTGTGTGTATGTGTGTGTGTGTGTGTGTGTGTGTGTGTGTGTGTGTGTGTGTGTGTGTGTGTGTGTGTGTACATTTATTTGTACCGTTGTACCGAGGATCAATTTGTGAGATTTCACTATACTTGTGAGGACAAATTTGGATGGTCTTCTTAAGTGGGTGAGCCTCATAGCAGTTTCAAGGATTAAAAAAAGTAAAAAGTAAAAAAAGTTTTCTTTTCATTGCTGAGGTTAAGGTTAGGATTAGGATTAGGTGCAGGTGTGGCTTTAATTAGCTGCATTAATCATTATGTCAATGGATGGTCCTCAGAAAGACAGTAAAACCACCATGCCTGTGTGTGTGTGTGTGTGTGTGTGTGTGTGTGTGTGTGTGTGTGTGTGTGTGTGTGCGTGCATGCGTGTGTGTGTGTGTGTGTGTGTTTGTGTGAGTTGGGGGTTGGGGCAAGAGGAGCATTATACATACATGGGCTATAATGCCCAGATCAGACTACATGACATTTTTGTTTTTCACGATGGTCACCATGTCAGATTAGGCATTCATAGTACCATAAACTCTTTCCCTGTTTTGGTTGGGAAACTGGCAAGACTATAAGTTTGACCCCGACCAATGAGACAATTCTGACCATGTGGGGACATTTGTCTAAGACTAAGACTAAGACTAAAGGAATCTAAACAGATTTAGATTTAGTTGTACTTTTACTCATCTGCAGGAATAGACTACATAAATCAAAATATCCAACAAATTAGTATTGTGTGTGTGTGTGTGTGAGTGTGTGTGTGTGTGTGTGTGTGTGTGTGTGTGTGTGTGTGTGAGAGAGAGAGAGAGAGAGAGAGAGAGAGAG
>JAQQZX010000021.1:1868420-1884335 GCA_030068355.1 Notoglanidium maculatum | reverse complement strand
TCTCCCTCTCTCTCCCTCTCTCTCCCTCTCTCTCTCCCTCTCCTTCTCTCTCTCCTTCTCCTTCTCTCTCTCTCTCTCTCCCCCTCACCTCACGTCTTTTTCCTCTCCATCTTGTTCTCCTCCTCTCTTCAGCCTGGAAGAAACTGGCAAGCCCTGAGAAGTGTGTGTTGCAGACTACGAAGTGGTCGCCGTGTTCTCGGAGCTGTGGAATGGGAGTGTCGTCCCGCGTCACCAATCAGAACGCTCAGTGCAAGCTGTTGAAGGAGACGCGCCTGTGCACCATCAGACCCTGCAGCTCCATGGCCGTGCCTGGAAAGGTACTGCGCTCCTCCTGTCAGCTCTCACCACTTTCATTTTGCTTCAGTACGCTGAAGCTGAAGTTGCCTTTTGTGCAAACTGCATACGTGACCAACACGCAAAACACGCAGGTTTAGACAAATCAGCAGCTCATCAATATGCAGATTAGAATAATTACTTTTATATACACAACATGAAGAATAAGCATCGCAACGTTGCATTAGAAATCAGTCACTGTATTCATGTACACTATTCTTATTCTTAGTCGTATTCAGAAAATGGTTGAAAAACTTGACAAACTGCACAACATATAAGCATTAGCATAGCATCATAACCTAATTTAGCATCTATTTCAAGGGAACATTTAACCTAAAATGCTAACATGGCTAACAGGTCATTTTACCTGTTAGCAAAAAAGCACTTTAGTTACGACTGTCCCACTAATGAACCCCAGAGTAAAGGTCACCTTTTGCGTCCTCATTACTCCAGAAATCCTTTGGGAAACTCCACGGGATTTGGAGGTCCGTACGGATCTCATGAGGAAGCTAATTCCGCTATCTCCCGAGCACCTGTTGTTATTGTTAGCGGTATGGGCTGAATGTGATCCACTGGTGCCTCTGAACTGCTGCCGGCTAACACCAAGTGTTTCTCTCATTTATATCGACCTTCACTGTCCTTCTCTCAAACACCTGTCTCACACACACACACACACACACACACACACACACACACACACACACACACACACACACACACACTCCTAAAAAAAGATCCTAAACACAATGCACATTTTAAGATATTTTAAATATTAAAGATCTTCAAATTGTTTGTTAAATGTAATATATGTTTTAAAACCATGTGTCATGTCTCATGTTTAGCTCCTGTTCATTAGAAAACTGACTTTCTCTCTTTTAAGCTAATTAGCTAAAACAAACAGCGCTAGCCATGCATGCGCTAGCAAACCTAATTAGGCAGGATTATTACTCATAAACAAAATGGCTAAAGCCTAATTAGGTCAGGTATTTTTAGTGTATTTTTAGTATATGTGACATGGTACGTCGTCATTCACCCTCCACAACCTCACATTTTAAACCTCAAAATGTCTGCCATAAACTCACTCCTATTTTGGGTTAAGTGGCGTTCACGCTCAGACTGGGAGCTCCATCACGTCGCTACACAGAACAGGCTACAAGCAGGGCTGCGTGATATGGTGATACATATCATAGGATATACTTTTCAGCACTATGGTGTGGAGCTAGGAGCTGCTAAAGGTGTGCTGTAACACAAACAAGCATGGAGGAGCGGGATAGAGCAGATCTCCCTGCAACGCTCCGCCAGAGAACACACAACAGCTCAAGTAAAAGATGAGGAACTGGTGCCTAAACAGGGAGGTACTTCTGATGTTTAGACGTAGTCTGGGGTTAACAAATCAGATGCTGGCCAGGTCATTTGTAAGACCAGTCATGATCGCATACGCTTATTGTGTAGAGGTCATTTTTTACATCAGTTACAGTAAAGACGTATCATGATGTATATCCTTTCAAGATATGAAATTATCTATGATGTGATAGATTTTGTCCACACCACTAGCTACAAAAATGCTAATCATTTTGTGATTAATTCTTCATTCTTACTGAATGCTAATTTCCCATGTTTCTGCTCTCTGCTTTAACAGAAGGGGAGGAAATGTTCTCGCACGCAGAAGTCTCCCGAGCCGTTGCGTCTCCACTACGCAGGCTGCCGCAGCTCTCGTCTCTACCGGCCCAACTACTGCGGCGTGTGTCGGGACGGCCGCTGCTGCTCCCCGCGCCGCTCCCGCACCTCGTCCGTGGTCTTCTCCTGCCCCGACGGCGAGCGCTTCGAGAAGGCCGTCATGTTCATCCAGTCCTGCAAGTGCAGCGACCAGTGTGACCACCTGAACGAAGCCTCGCTCCCGCCGCAGCGCTGGCTCTACGGAGACACGCACAAGTTCATCGACTAGCCGCCTGGCCTCCGTCCGACTCCACCCCTTCTTTTCCCCCCAGCCAATCCCTGATAGAGTAGGCATAGGTCTCAAGAGCAGACGCCAACCTGACGGCCTGGAATCACAAACGCTTGTAGACGGACAAGTGCACGAGAGCCGCCAGGAGTATTTAGTATAGTGAACTTGTAGTGCACACTTGTAGTTTATTCCATCACTGAAGGAACCTGGTGGACAAGTAAATGATATGATCTTAGGAAGACATTTTGTATTTGACCTGCAAAAACAAACACATCCTCAATGAAAAAGGACTGTAGGACAAGTGGACCAGCATGAGAATCTGCGATTAGGGTTGGACCTGAAAGAAGTGCATCCTCTTAACGTAGGAAACACTTCACAGCGGGAAATATGATTCTCAAGACTGTCTTCCATTTGCCCCAGACAAAAAAAGGACAGATGGGATCATGGGATAAGCCCATAAACTCTATCAACAGCTTTTTTATACTCAGTTATTATAATGATATGGTGGTATTTATTGTGTGCAAGACATTGCCAGTGGTTGGGAAGGAGCTCACGCGTCACGCGACAAAGGCAGACGTGATAAATTCCTGGGCTTCAAACAGACTTGTTTGCCCAGGATAGAGGAATGTGGCCTTACTCCACATGAACGTGACTTTGACCCTGATTTCCTGTGCCAGAGTCTTTTCTTTATTTAAGCCTGAGGAACCAGGAAAAGAAAAAGAAACGTCCGCCAAGAGCCCTAGCGTTCTGGCGTCCACACGGCGAGTCACTGACTCTGTGCAAATTATAATCCTGGAAGTAGAAGCCTTCTGGTTTTGCTGTTAAATAAAACGTTTTAAAAAAATGCCAGCGTATGAAGTAAACATGTAATTTAAAAGTGAGGAGCAGGGACCGCTCCCGATTCGCTCTGTAATCTAGAAAACGATGCCTGAAGCCCAGGCAGACGATGCTCGTGCTCTCGGGTGTCTTTATGACGCTGCGGTCTCCGTTTCTGCCTCCTGGCTCTGACATGCAAGACTCTGGAGGTGACGTCACCCTCGTTAGCGAGACCAAAAACCAACACACAAAACATCAAGAGCTGGAAACGAGCGACTCACGAGAACTCCCCACGTGCACAGCAGTCCTGAGCGGCTCGGCTCGGCTCACACACGAAGCCAGAGTCAGACTGGAGAAAGATCGTCACCGTCGATGGCTTGGTCTTCAAGGTGTCCATGTTAAACGTGTATCGTTTTTTTGTAGAATATGTGCAGCTTCACATTGCTTTGAAGAGTATCAACATTACATATCACAAAAGGAATGGTTTGGCGAGAAATCAAACTTACGCGAAATGCAACAACTGAAATGCTGTAAACATGACAAGTCCTAGCTAACTAGTACCAGCTAACTAACCAGCCTAGCTTGCTAATTAGATTAGATTTATAACGCAGATTGGTGTCTCTGAGCAGGAGGTTGTTAGATGTCACTGAAACTCTGGCATGTGAGACGTCACATCACGTGCAGGTGAACGTCCCAAACATACACACGCTGTTCCGTTCATTTTGTTGGAATATTGGTAGTGAAATGATTTTGATGGTTGTAAAATAAGGTTCATTTCTCATTGGCACTGTTTGCCATGTTTACTTTTTATTCTTAATTATCCCCAGCTTGCGTCCTGATTGGTCAGGAGGTAAAAAAAAAGAAGCGCTTAAATTCACACTGTGCTTTTCTGAAAAGTTGAACTTTTCTCCACTGCACGTCCATTAAGATTGCAAGTCCAACGTGTGCTGGTGGTATGAAATTTCTAAATTTTGGCTCTCCAGTTTCACTAAAGATTTGGGATTTACATTACTCTATAGACATGAATAGGACTTCACCGTGTAGCTGAACACTGGAACAGTTGCACGTATATGGCCATGCCCTTACGAAAAAGAGCTGCAGTAACACTGTAGGAGTTCTGTAGTAATGTACAATACTTCTATAATGCGCTGTAATGTGTCTTTAATACTCTTCCCATCTGTAGCGTTCCTGCAGTACATATTATACTTCAATGATGTCCAAATTACTCAGATTCCTGAAGCAGTAAACAGCTCTCTGTAGTATTATTATAAGATTTTGGTGTAGTAATCCTATAATATTACTATAGTTCTTTGTTTTCGTTAAGGGTGTGTTTATGGAAACGTTTTGCGTGAGGCATGATAACTATGGTAAATGAGTATAAACTGTGTACATTTGATTTTTTGCCAAACTGTTCCTTTAAAGCAACCATAACGTGTTTTAACTTTAGTAAACCTGGCGTTTTAATTTTCACCGCAGTTAGTTTTTTTTGTTGTTGTTGCTTGATGTATATCAAAGAAAACGATTTTTTTTAATACTAGCTGTCTGTAAAGTGCTTCTAATGTCCAGTGCCTAGACGTCTGGTGTATTTGTTCTTGTCTTCATATTTTTTTATTTATATAGATTATAATTAAGATTTGATATCAGCTTAAACACACACTTTTCTGAGTGAATAGTCTGAACATTATGCTGTCATGTGCATCATTGGGAAATTAACCAACACTTTGTCTCTGGTTTGTTTAACATCTCATTCAGTGCTTCTTATCAGAAATGTAACAGAATACAGTTACTTGTTGTCTGATGTGTTGTTGATCTCTATCTTTATTATTTTTACTACATTTTAAAAGACTGTACTTCCCCCTGAATGCATTTTTCTATAATCGCACTTTTATAAAGCCGTTAGATGACTAGTTAGCATCAAGGAGTCGATCTAACAAATCTACATTTCTGTAATCCATCTGCTGCTACGTACACTTTCGCATTTATCACAACAGTTTGGATTCTGACAGCTAGCTATTAGCATGCGGCTAGTTTGCATGGTATCATGCTAGCTCACTTTTCAGAGATGAGGAAGAAAACCGTTAGCTAATGTTTGCACACGTTCCTTTGGTGGCACTGAATTATGATCAGGAAATAAATTAAAATCTTTTTTTTTCCTTTCTTTCGGGAGTCTTTCCTGTAGTTTTACTTTCACAATCGGTAAATGTAAGACTTTATACTTTTCCACATTGACCTGAGCTGAAGTTTTATCTTAACTTCTATCAGACGATTTTAAGACATGATTATTTATGAAAAAATAAATTGCAGTTCTTTTACCACCTCTATTCCTGTGGACAAACACAGATACGGGGCCGTCCTTCTGAACGGCTCACGCAGCCAGGAAACATCAACATGACGTCACTTTTTTTGGCATTGATCTGAACAGAAATCCAAGCCTGGAGCTCTTTTTAGGACAAACACACACCTGCTACACACAACCAGTGTGTGTGTGTGTGTGTGTGTGTGGTAAATCCATTGTAATGAGATCTGCTTTTCTTACTTATTGAAGCATTTTAATCTAGTCAGATCTATGAAACTATTTTTGCTATTAGGCATTTAAGGATTAAGACCAAGATGCCACACACACACACATAAATAGATATCAGTATTATTGGAGCTGAAGAGGAACGGGTCTCCATTCTCATCTGGTGGGTGTAAATTATTATTGTAACTGGAGAAAGGTTCATGCGGACACTTCAACCTTAAATGCTAATAAGTTTAAGAAAGGAATAAAACTGTTCGAGAAAAAAAATTCTGCAGTTCACCAATGGCTTCTTGTTGTTTACTAATAAACTTCATGCTATACTTGAACTATTTCTAGTAACTTTCTCCATGAAAGTTATTTCCTGTTCTCGCTCACATTACAGCAGATATAACAGTCATTCCCTCACCATCCTCGCTAATTCTTTCCTCTAGCTTGAAGTTTATAAGAAAAAAAAAATGGAAACAAAAATACAGCTTGTCATGTTACCAATAAACCAAACAGCACAAACTCCTCCCACTCAAAGATGTTAGAAAAATTACAATTACATCTTTACACGGACACTGGAGGCTCCTTCCATACATCGCTCGTAATAAACATCTCACAAAACACCAACACCGCCGTTACCGTAGAAACGATAACAAAAGCAGCAATATAAACCTGCCATACGGTCAGAGATGCTGTTTAAGAAAATGAGCCAACAACTTCTGACCAATCAGAAGCCAGGATTCAGCAGCACTGTGGTGAGAACGAGCTCATGGCTCAGGTTTGGGGTTTTTACTTAAATAAAGCACCGTGTGAGACTCTGGCTTTCATTAGAGGTCCAAATGACAAACTGGAGCTTAAACATCTTTCTCCAATTACTGTTTATTTTCACGCACTGCTAAATTTACAGCAAAAAAAATAATAAATTGAGACTGAGAATTTAACCATAAAACTAGTCACTGATCTTCATTAAGTCACTAAAAACACCATCACGACGAATCATCGGGAAAGTGTTCTGGTGTTAATATAGAGGCAGTCGAACAGCAACAACACAAACGGTAACTGTATAAAAAGTTTTAATTCCTTTAAAACAAAAAACAGATGACTTGGGACAAAAAGCAGACATCTTTTCCTCCCCTCCCTTCCCAAAAGAGAAACAGTAAAAAGTTAAAAACAGTGTCATGATGCAGAACTTTGAAACCAACAGCATGCACCGGAGGCGGCTCCTCCGGCCAGGCAACGACAGCGTGATCACAGGAACTTCTGCGAGCTGGTGGTCCTCAGGCACGACACGCCGCCACGGCTCATCTGGACTGCTCGACTACACGGAGGGAAGGAAACGAGTGTTTAAGGTGAAACTGGAAATGTAAACCCATCCTACATGAACGAGTGCCTTTGATCGAGAAGAGACAGAAATCCTACTGTAAGTGGAGATGTCGATCTCTTCCGGAAGCTCGGCCACGTTGACCTCGAAGCGGTCCTGCACGTCGTTCAGCGTTTTGGCGTCCGTCTCGTCAGACACAAAGGTTACGGCCAGACCTTTAGTGCCAAATCGACCAGCGCGGGCGACCTGAGGAGGAGAAAACAAAGGGAGTTGAAAATAATCAACAGATGAGGCGGTCTGAGGATCTGCAGAGATGGACACACATTAACAAACAGACAGCTTTACAATTAGTGTTTGAATTTTCAAAACCCCTCACGCTGCCTTCAAACCTACAGAAACGTCTGCTTTGCCTGCCAGTCATTAAGATTTTCGAGATTAGTAAATACTTTTGAATGAGTTTTTGACTCGAGACAGTTCATGACACCAATCACGACGACAGCGGAAAAAGTTTTGAAGAGAAATGGAGGTAGTCGGTGTATATCATGTAGGATGAAATCACTAAACATTTCACACAGCTCAACTTGGAAACCTGAAAGTCTAGAGAGCGTCACTGTTAAATGTTCCAGATGCACAGAAGATACGCAGCGAGTGTGTGAATAATAACGCTGCTCGCCGTGCTGCTGCACACACCGAGTGAAAACCAGACTCCTGTACTGTGTGTGGGCGGTTTCACACTTCTCTAGTACGAATTATTTTCCTACAACACAACGCAATGCCAGTAAATCAGTGTATGGAATCTTCCTTTGGCGTTTAAGCCACTTACTCTCCATGTACACAATACAGTAGTCTGAGATTAGGCTATACAACTGGAATCATGTCCATTGGTGGTGCAGGAAGCCTCTGTACAAAAAGCGTACCTTATCTTTAAGCATGAAAACACATCATGTAGACGAGACGTGGGCCGAGACTCACCCTGTGCAGGTAAGTGTCCGAGTCCTCCGGCATGTCGTAGTTGAAGACGATGTTGACCCTCTCGATGTCCATCCCTCTGCCGAACAGGTTCGTGGCCACCAGGATCCTCCTCTGGAAGTCCTTAAACTGCTGGTAGCGCGACAGCCTGAACACACACACAAAGTTTAGACACAGCAGGAGACACTTCCTGTTGATTTCATCTGCCATCATTAATATGTTTCATCAGTGTGTGTGAGCGTGCGCACACACACACACACAAGTCTTCTCACTGCTGGGAGACAGAACAGCAGCTGTATTGCAAGTGGAAAAACACACAGAGACAGGTGTGCATGATGCTGAAACAGCTCTGTGAAGTAGTGGAAACTGATGTGCAACACACCGTCTTTTTGTAGTTTTTTCCTCTGCTCTGAAGGCGACCTTCTCTATGTTGCGGAGGCTGACTTGAGTCGTGAGGTGTGATTACCCAAATCACTCTCGAGTCTCACTGGTCAGATTAACTGATTAGTAACAAGTTTGATAGAACGGCAGCTCGGACAGTAGCGCAGCTGCAAATCACGTGGTTTCTGGAAGGAGCCGTTTACTCCGTATTTATGGACGGCGTCTCCATTAACAGTCAGAGTTAAAGCCCTGCGGCATGGCAAGCCGTAACCCCCCACTCTGATTACCTTCTGACTGCTTACAAGTAACAGGAACTAATCTTTCACAGACTTAAAAAAAAAAAAGCGACATGATGCTCTTTAGTAGGTAAAAAGTCTTTGTGGTGTAAAGGGGAAAATAAACAAGTTCTGATGGAGGAAACGTTGGGTTAATAACTTTACCTCTGCCCCATCACAGCACCAGCTGCTGATTAATGTCCTCGAACAGAACGACAGAGTGAGGGACACCCTAGAGATTAAAGGATCTCTGACTCAGGTCAAATGTTCATGTGTCTTTATTTCCTACTGTTGTGTTTCATGATTCAATATATGACTATTGAATAAAAAAAATCCCCACAAAAACAAACAAAAAAAAAGTAAACAAACAAGATGATCATGTTCATGTGACCTGCCACGCATAACAGGGCCAAGTGACGCATCACAGAGCTGGTAAACTTAACCACAGGAAAATCAGCACTGAAACCTGTTTAAACCGGTTTGATGCAGCCGCGAGTGTAGGTGTGTGTGTGTGTGTGTACCTCTCCTCCTGAGCCATGCCTCTGTGGATGGCGATGGCTGGGAAGTTCTGCTCCACCAGCAGCTGAGAGAGAGCCACGCAGCGCTGCACCGACTTCACAAAGATCACCACCTGCAGGACAAAACAGGAATTACAGCACAGCCATTAGCAGTGCAGGCGCCCCGGCTTCAGAGGAGGGTGGGATTTCATACGAGGTGTTCTCACCTGGTTGAACTCGAGGACGTCGAGTAGGTCGAAGAGCTTGCGGTTCTTCTCGCTGTCCTTCAGTTTGCAGTAGTACTGCTGCAGGCCGTGCAGCGTCAGCTTCGTCTCGTCATCCACAAACACCTCCATCGGCTGATCATCAGAGAAGGAATACAAACAGGGTTTAAAAAGGATGAAAAAAATGTTCTGCAAGTTTCCCCTAAACTAACAAAAAGACCATACAACAGTGCAGTTTATAACTAGCAAAGGTTAAGCAAAGGTCCCTAGGCTTGTGAGGTCATTTCCTGTAGCAGTACAGCAGTGTGGTAGAGTTTTGAGACTTCCTCACTGCAGCATGCTGTGAACACTCACATCCTGCATGAACTTGCGGCACACCGGCCGGATCTCTTTACTCAGGGTGGCGCTGAACATCATGCACTGCTTCTCATGAGGGGTGAGTCTGAAGATGTCCTGCACGTCACGCCTCATATCTGTGCGAGAGAGACACGGACGGGGGACAGAGAGATAGAGACAAATAACCAGAATGATAAAGACATTAAGAAGCAGATGGAGAGAGAGTAAGCATCATGAAGAAAGCCACAAAGCACTAGATGTTCTAGGTACGGCTCCCTGACCTTCTGGAATAAGATTCCAGCTCACTTGTTTAAAAAGTAAGCAAATGAAAATGTAGCTCATTAACTAATAACGGACTGATCCCTGGGCTCCGTGTTCACGTCCCATAAACCTGACAGAGGGCCGTCTCCGAGCTACGGCGCATAGCCCTGGTTGCCAGATCCGTGCAAAAACGTCCAACAGAGAAGCTGCTCTAAAACACTAAAGGTTGTCTAAAAAGGTCACAAACATCCAGTAAAAGCAACAGTAAACATTTAGCTACATCATGCAGTGGAGAAAACTGCCACAGCGCAAGAGCACACCGAAGAGGAAAACCGACAGGAAGCCCCTACCGAGCTGCTCCAGCATCTTATCGCACTCGTCCAGGACGAAGTGTTTGACGTTTTTGAGGCTGAGCGTCTTGTTGCGGACGAGGGCGAGGATGCGTCCCGGCGTTCCCACCACGATGTGCGGGCAGTTCTTCTTCAGCACCTCCTCGTCCTTCTTGATGGGCAGACCGCCGAAGAACACTGCCACCTTCACCGTCGGCATGTACTTGGAGAAGCGCTCGTACTCTTTGCTGATCTGGAAGGCCAGCTCACGCGTGTGACACATCACCATCACCGACACCTGATTGGACGACAGGAGTTGAAAGCTGATATGCACAGCTGAACCAGTTTAACGCTCTTGACACATGATGAACGAGCGGAAGACGTACCTGTCCATCCACGGGCTCGATCTGCTGCAGCGTGGCCAAAACAAACACCGCCGTCTTCCCCATACCCGACTTCGCCTGGCACAGGATATCCATGCCCAGGATGGCCTGCGGGATACACTCGTGCTGCACTGAAACACACACACACACCTTCAGTTACTCAGTGCCGTGCTTGTGTAAGGGTGAAGAAATCAATCAGATTTAAAAATTGAATCAGTTCCTGTTATTTATGGATGGTATTTGCGCTGTACCTTCTGACGGATGCTCGAAGCCGCAGTCCACAATGGCCCTCAGGAGCTCGGGTTTGAGCAGGAAGTCCCTGAAGCCGGAGCTGTGGATGGACACATAGGAACCCTTCACCTCCTTCTTCCCGGCCGGTGTGGCGCTCTCTGGTGCTCCCTGAGGCTCCTCATCCTCCTCGTAGTCCAACAGCTCGTTATCGGCATCATTCTCGGCCATACTGCGAACACACACTGAGAAGTGATTAAAGAACTCCACACAGAGCAGGTGCTGAAAACAAAGCATCTTTAAGTGCAGAGGAAGTTAAAGCTCTTGTGTTTTCACAAGTGCCAGAAATCTAGGCATCATTTCCTCACCCCAAACATCTGTAATCTGTACAGTCTGACCCCAGAGCAACACCCTCCTGCCTGCTCGGATTATACAGTGGATAAACTTCACTCCGATTCCACATTTTACAATTATGAGACATGAAATGACATCATTATTAAAAAAAAAATCATTCCAGTTTTGCGAGAAGAGCAGACCCACAACAATGCAGCGTTCCTGAGAACTTGTTGGACTTGGTCTGACTAAACCTGTGATGCTCTTAAATACAACTCATTGTCTCAGGCTATTGCGGAAAATCATGAAAGTGAATGCAGATTGTGATTCAGCACAGGGCTGATTGTTATTGCTATTCTGAATCAGAGATCTCATGAGCCCTGTTGGGTGTTCCTGCTTTAATTTAAACGGGCCGGCTCTCTCCTCCCAGAATCCTCTGCGGCAAGCAGCGAGTCGAGTCGGCATCTTCGACACCATAACCAAAAAAGAACTGCACAAGTGCGGCGACATCCGAGGCCACAGCGCATAAACTAATGTGAAGCTGAAGATATTTTATCAAAGTAGTAACATTTTAAATTCTTTTGACCGACCATGTGGCCATGAAGGAAAGATAATATCCGGCTTATCGTGTTTAAACCTTCCACATGGAGGAAGAAGTAGTTCCAGAGGGGACCATCACTGAACATGTGGAGGTTTTGCTGCCGTCACGTGTATTTAAAACACAGCGTGCTGCATGTAAACACCACCACCCTGGACTCTGGGACTGAGCTGGAGAGTGTAATCATGCAATAACTCAGCTGAAGGGTCAAGCCTGATTACCAGCAGACCGTTTCCCTTTCCCACCTTAATTAAATGATAATATTTTGGAAATGTTGAATAAGAAGAGAGAGAATAATGTTACGAAATAACACCAGCCCTACAAAATATCACCTCCTTTTATCATGAAAAAGCCTGAAATACATCATTCTGGTCAAATCGTCTCTCCAAGGAACAGCTCCAAACTACTGCTTAATAATAATAATAATAATAATAATAATAATAATAGCAACCATTAACACCATTACAGCGAGTTAGTAACATTTCCTCCACCAGAGAGGAGGTTTTATTAATAACAGAAGTCCAGCAGGCCACCGGCTGTTTATCTGCATCAAACTAGTCGTGACTGCTTCTCAAATACGCGCGCGCGCCCTACCCCTGCGCCCTACATAGGGAACCTTACTCCCTACCTAGGGCTCTACAGCTGTACTGGGAGTGAAGGTTAACTTTTTCCGCGTTTACATCTAAATTACTACCTATAATTATTAAAGTAATATGTTTATATCATTGTGCGCAGTGTGTGTGTGAGAGAGAGAGGGATAAATAATTTCTGTACTCAGAAACAGTGTTAGCTGGAAACAATGAGGCCACCATCATTGCTAATAGCTAACCGGCTACTAGCTGTACACTTATTGACTATTTAGCGTTTAAATATTTTTATTTACCGTGGCTTATTATGTACCATTTTCACCATTTATCATTACTTGAACTAAGAAAACACATACTGTTAAACAATAAGTCAGAAAACAAATAATTCTGAGCTAAACAGCCCGCTATGCTAATTTGCCTAACTAGCCACCGCGCTAGCCGAAGCGTTGC
Source organism: Notoglanidium maculatum (assembly GCA_030068355.1). NCBI lineage: Eukaryota > Metazoa > Chordata > Actinopteri > Siluriformes > Auchenoglanididae > Notoglanidium > Notoglanidium maculatum. The sequence continues at coordinate 1,871,563 of JAQQZX010000021.1, read as the reverse complement.
AATGAACGAACACGCATCGATTCTTCTCTGATTACTTAACATTCAGAAAAAACCACAAACCGTCATCATTCAAACAAAGACTAATTTAAAAATTAGCTCTAAATGTTGAATGTGATTAATTTAAACAATCCAATCTTACCTTTACAAACGAATAAACCCGGAGCAGAATTAGGAAAGATGTTACAAGCACACGCGCAGGCCTCGGGTTTATACTGCAACCCGGAAGTACCCGCCCGCTCCGAGAAGACGCGATTTCATTGGATGATTTGGATGTCCAACAACGCGAGAGTTCTATCCAGCTGCGCCGTGATTGGTTAGTCGAGTCTGTCTATCCTTGGCGCTAGATGAAACCGCGGGTTCAGCGTGTTGCCAGATTGTGCGGCGGAGATGTGTGCTTTTCGCTCGGTTCGTTCCAATGATTGGCTCGGTTCGTCGTTCAGTAGGTTAGAACTTCCGGAAAAACCGACATGTTCCTGTTTATTTCTCAGAATGATTCATCTCCTACGACTGTCACACTTAAACTTACAAAATATCAGTCTAAAACAAGTTACATGTTTTAAATGTATTATTGCATTACTGTAAAATTCACATGGAGCTTCATCACAAAATGAGTCCAGTTGGTCAAAAAAAAATGCAAAGGTGTTTTACTGGAAATTCTAAACCTTGCAGTAAATTACCTTTAAAATAAGGGGTCATTTGGTGCAGCCAATCCTGATAAAGCAGCAAAAATGTTTACAGGATCATTAACTTAACAGAAAATCAACTTTTGAGAAAGGCAGCTGTAAACACAATGCACACAATGATTTGGCCCACAAAGTCATATTTATAGGTTGTTTTACAGTATAATATTTTGGTGATGGACATGATACAGATTAAGGAATGTATTCACGGCAAAATTAGAAATGTTGTTTCAAATCAGAACGTGACACGTATATGAAAACATCCTACAAGTATCCTGGATTTTCAATAATTACAAAAGACACCATGTATTAATATGCTTTGTGAAATCGTTTGAATCGCTTTTATTAGATGGCTATATCAAATATTGCAGAAAAATATTAACGACAGGATTTAAGTAAATAGCGTACTATGTTTCCACTGTGCATGATGTCTTTAAAAAGCTGGTTTGTTCAATAAAATACCAAACAACTGCAAATAAAAGAAGTCAGGTCACCGGTTTGTTGGTTCTCTAACGGCACTTCCAGATAGGCTGCGTTGCCGTATTCAGTTATCAGTCCTCTAAATCTCCTCCTCTTGCTCCAGGCTCCTACGGTCATTTGCAAATGTCTGACTGACATCTCAGTGAACCGATCAGTCTTTCGCTTTCGGTTAGATCGGCGAGGAGCTGGGAGGTGGTGTGGAACGATCGAGAGAGACGAACGAATGAGTCAGTGCACTAGTGCTTAAAGACTGTAGTAAGACAGAGTTAAACGAACGAATCACTGATCAGATCAGTTTCAGATTGTTTGTTTGTTTGAGCCGTCCAAAAAGATTTCCCCCCGTCTCTAGCTCAGATTCGTATGCCCTCCTTCTCTCTCTGGTTTTCAGTTTTACTCACCCAAGTTCTTTGTCCTGTACAGTGAAGCACACATCATCTTCAAACTGATCCAGCTGATTGAATAAATGAAATGAATAACACTGAGGCAAAACCAAAGCAAGTTTCAGTCCCTGCAGAAACACGGGGTTCGGACTCACCGGGTCGTCAGGACAGCACAGTCCACAGTGACACAGCAGTGAATGGATATCCAAGACCTTCTTCTGCAAACAGAACATACGCAGGAACATGAATTAGCCCTACTTCGCTACAAAAAGGTTTTGGTGTGTGTACCTTCTCTCTCTATCCAATTTTATAGTGCTGAATTCTCAAATCAGAACCAGAAGGTGTTGATTAATTTTCTATAACAGCACGGCTCTGAAAGTAGTTCTGGCTTCAACACAAATCACAGGTTTATATTAATGTGCTCCTTCTAACATAATATTGTTTCTATAGTAACAGCTCACACACAGTGGACGCTCCTCCAGAAAAAAAAGATAAAACCTGTCTTATTTAACAAAGAAAAGTGTATAATTATAGATGTGGTAAAGATTTCTGATAGGACACGTACATGTAGCATATGTTTAAGGAAGGAGTCTTCAGTGTAACAGTCAGTATATTTCCTGGTACAGGAAAACAGTCTTCAGGACAGAGGAGTTTCCGCTTTCTGGCGCTCATTAACATGACCAACTACTTTTTTTTCTGTATTATAAACTTCAAGATAAACATCTTATTAAACAATAAATAAAATGGTAAGCTTCTGTTTCGCTTCAGGCTGGAAGCCCCAGTGTGCATTATTTTCCTATAACAGCACAGCACGTTGTGTGTTATTCCTTACATAACACTGCAAAAGAGAGAGTAAAGAAATGAAAGCCCTAGTTGAAAGCGACACACGGTGACTTTAGTGATGTCTACACATTGCTAAAGGTTGGAGATCTAATGTCTGTCAGCTGTGTCTGTTATCATATCATCAATCTCTCACATTACCTTCAGCAGGTAGTTAAGTGTTTTGCCATGACACAGTATATCTTTCTCCCAGTGTCCATCTGTCAGAGTTAACTCCTGCTGTATGAACTCCTCAGGAGTGAACCAGTGCTCCTCTGTGCGGATGCTCTTACTGTGTGACCCTGCAGCACAAACACACACGTCTGGAAACACACTAACACACTGATTATTCTGTATACTGTCCAGTCATACTCTGTTACACTGTGCATTTTATGGCACTTGATGTCATGCTGCAGTTATATTGTGTGTTCCATGTAACAACACACTGCGAGCTCACACAGAACTTTCGGCTTAGCTCTGATTACCTACCTGCAAATCTGCTTTTATATAAATTCCCACTGACAGAACCACAGCTGACTGGTAACACCGCAGACTCAAACTGCGTCAGGCCTGCTGGCTCGCGCTCTTCTTCCTCTTCCTCTTGTTGTTCCCTGTCCTCCTCTTCTCTGTAATCTTTGAGGTCTTCACTGGATTCATCCAGTATTCGCTCTAACAGAGAGCAGTGGAGGAACACACGATGGAAAGGAATATATATATACACTACCGGTCAAAAGTTTGGGGTCACCTTCTAATTCAATTATTTCTTTATTTTTATGACTTTAAA